>OV884010.1:600000-895774 GCA_930367205.1 Acanthosoma haemorrhoidale | reverse complement strand
ATAGCCGTGTAAACAAATGTAGGATACGTGAACTACATCCGCTACTACCCTATGTGTATTTTTATGGGTAAATTCGGCTTAAGATTATTATTGCCTTTATAATAAATGTAGGACGTCGTCTTGAAGATGAGTTTATTTGTGAATACTGATAGATCTCGTAAGGTGAAAGCACCATGAACAAGAGAGGAAATACAATTGTTTCCTGTGCTATCAATTACCGTGTGAAACAAATGTAGGATACGTGAACTACGTCCGGTACTACCCTTGTGTGTAATTTTATGGGTAAATGCCCTTCAAAGTAATATCGCGTATATATTAAATATAGGACGTCGTCTTGAAGATGAGTTTATTTGTGAATACTAATAGATCTCGTAAGGTGAAAGCACCATAAAAAAGAGAGGAAATACGAGCGACTCCTCTGCTATCAATTACCGTGTGAAACAAATGTAGGATACGTGAATTACATCCGCTACTACCCTATGTGTATTTTTATGGGTAAATTCGGCTTAAGATTATTATTGCCTTTATAATAAATGTAGGACGTCGTCTTGAAGATGAGTTTATTTGTGAATACTAATAGATCTCGAAAGGAGAAAGCACCATAAAAAAAAGAGGAAACACGTGGGACTCTGCTGCTAACAATAGCCGTGTAAACAAATGTAGGATACGTAAACTTCATCTGCTACTGCCCTATGTGTATTTTTATGGGTAAATTCGGCTTAAGATTAATATTGCCTTTATAATAAATATAGGACGTCGTCTTGAAGATGAGTTTATTTGTGAATACTAATAGATCTCGTAAGGTGAAAGCACCATAAACAAGAGAGGAAATACGAGCGACTCCTCTGCTAACAATAACCGTGTGAAACAAATGTAGGATACGTGAACTACGTCCGGTACTACCCTTATGTGTTTTTTTATGGGTAAATGCCCTTTTAAAGTAATATCGCGTATATATTAAATATTGGACGTTGTCTTAAAGATGAGTTTATTTGTGAATACTAATAGATCTCGTAAGGTGAAAGCACCATAAATAAGAGAGGAAATACGAGCAACTCCTCTGCTAACAATAACCGTGTAAAACAAAGGTAGTACACGTGTACTTCATTTGATACTTCCCTTATTTGTATTTTTATGGGTAAATGCACCTTTAAAGTAATATAAAGTACATAGTAAATATAGGACGTCGTCTTGAAGATGAGTTTATTTGTGAATACTAATAGTTCTCGTAAGGTGAAAGCACCATAAAAAAGAGAGGAAATACGAGCGACTCCTCTGCTAACAATAACCGTGTGAAACAAATGTAGGATACGTGAACTACGTCCGCTACTACCCTTATGTCTTTTTTTATGGGTAAATGCCCTTCAAAGTAATATCGCGTATATATTAAATATTCGACGTCGTCTTAAAGATGAGTTTATTTGTGAATACTAATAGATCTTGTAAGGAGAAAGCACCATAAAAAAGAGAGGAAATACGAGCAACTCCTCTGCTAACAATAACCGTGTAAAACAAATGTAGTACACGTGTGTTTCATTTGATACTACCCTTATTTGTATTTTTATGGGTAAATGCACGTTTAAAGTAATATCAAGTACATATTAAATAGAGGACGTCGTCTTAAAGATGAGTTTATTTGTGAATACTAATAGATCTCGTAAGGTGAAAGCACCATGAACAAGAGAGGAAATACAAGTGTTTCCTCTGCTATCAATTACCGTGTGAAACAAATGTAGCATACGTGAACAACGTCCGCTACTACCCTTATGTGTATTTTTATGGGTAAATGCCCTTCAAAGTAATATCGCGTATATATTAAATATAGGACGTCGTCTTGAAGATGAGTTTATTTGTGAATACTAATAGATCTCGATAGGTGAAAGCACCATAAAAAAGAGAGGAAACACGTGGGACTCTGCTGCTAACAATAGCCGTGTAAATAAATGTAGGATACGTGAACTACATCCGCTACTGCCCTATGTGTATTTTTATGCGTTAATTCGGCTTAAGATTAATATTGCCTTTATAATAAATATAGGACGTCGTCTTGAAGATGAGTTTATTTGTGAATACTAATAGATCTTGTAAGGAGAAAGCACCATGAACAAGAGAGGAAATACAATTGTTTCCTGTGCTATCAATTACCGTGTGAAACAAATGTAGGATACGTGAACTACGTCCGGTACTACCCTTGTGTGTAATTTTATGGGTAAATGCCCTTCAAAGAAATATCGCGTATATATTAAATATAGGACGTCGTCTTGAAGATGAGTTTATTTGTGAATACTAATAGATCTCGTAAGGTGAAAGCACCATAAAAAAGAGAGGAAATACGAGCGACTCCTCTGCTATCAATTACCGTGTGAAACAAATGTAGGATACGTGAACTACATCCGCTACTACCCTATGTGTATTTTTATGGGTAAATTCGGCTTAAGATTATTATTGTGTTTATAATAAATGTAGGACGTCGTCTTGAAGATGAGTTTATTTGTGAATACTAATAGTTCTCGTAAGGTGAAAGCACCATAAAAAAGAGAGGAAATACGAGCGACTCCTCTGCTATCAATTACCGTGTGAAACAAATGTAGGATACGTGAACTAGGTCCGCTACTACCCTAATGTGTATTTTTATGGGTAAATGCCCTTCAAAGTAATATCGCGTATATATTAAATATAGGACGTCGTCTTAAAGATGAGTTTATTTGTGCATACTAATAGATCTCGAAAGGTGAAAGCACCATAAAAAAGAGAGGGAATACGAGCAACTCCTCTGCTAACAATAACCGTGTAAAACAAATGTAGGATACGTGAACTACGTCCGGTACTACCCTTGTGTGTAATTTTTTGGGTAAATTCGGCTTAAGATTAATATTGCCTTTATAATAAATATAGGACGTCGTCTTGAAGATGAGTTTATTAGTGAATACTAATAGATCTCGTAAGGTGAAAGCACCATAAACAAGAGAGGAAATACGAGCAACTCCTCTGCTAACAATAACCGTGTGAAACAAATGTAGGATACGTGAACTATGTCCGCTACTACCCTTATGTCTTTTTTTATGGGTAAATGCCCTTCAAAGTAATTTCGCGTATATATTAAATATTGGACGTCGTCTTAAAGATGAGTTTATTTGTGAATACTAATAGATCTAGAAAGGTGAAAGCACAATAAAAAAGAGAGGAAACACGTGGGACTCTGCTGCTAAAAATAGCCGTGTAAACAAATGTAGGATACGTGAACTACATCCGCTACTACCCTATGTGTATTTTTATGGGTAAATTCGGCTTAAGATTATTATTGCCTTTATAATAAATGTAGGACGTCGTCTTGAAGATGAGTTTATTTGTGAATACTGATAGATCTCGTAAGGTGAAAGCACCATGAACAAGAGAGGAAATACAATTGTTTCCTGTGCTATCAATTACCGTGTGAAACAAATGTAGGATACGTGAACTACGTCCGGTACTACCCTTGTGTGTAATTTTATGGGTAAATGCCCTTCAAAGTAATATCGCGTATATATTAAATATAGGACGTCGTCTTGAAGATGAGTTTATTTGTGAATACTAATAGATCTCGTAAGGTGAAAGCACCATAAAAAAGAGAGGAAATACGAGCGACTCCTCTGCTATCAATTACCGTGTGAAACAAATGTAGGATACGTGAATTACATCCGCTACTACCCTATGTGTATTTTTATGGGTAAATTCGGCTTAAGATTATTATTGCCTTTATAATAAATGTAGGACGTCGTCTTGAAGATGAGTTTATTTGTGAATACTAATAGATCTCGTAAGGTGAAAGCACCATAAAAAAGAGAGGAAATACGAGCGACTCCTCTGCTATCAATTACCATGTGAAACAAATGTAGGATACGTGAACTAAGTCCGCTACTACCCTCATGTGTATTTTTATGGGTAAATGCCCTTCAAAGTAATATCGCGTATATATTAAATATAGGACGTCGTCTTAAAGATGAGTTTATTTGTGCATACTAATAGATCTCGAAAGGAGAAAGCACCATAAAAAAAAGAGGAAACACGTGGGACTCTGCTGCTAACAATAGCCGTGTAAACAAATGTAGGATACGTAAACTACATCTGCTACTGCCCTATGTGTATTTTTATGGGTAAATTCGGCTTAAGATTAATATTGCCTTTATAATAAATATAGGACGTCGTCTTGAAGATGAGTTTATTTGTGAATACTAATAGATCTCGTAAGGTGAAAGCACCATAAACAAGAGAGGAAATACGAGCGACTCCTCTGCTAACAATAACCGTGTGAAACAAATGTAGGATACGTGAACTACGTCCACTACTACCCTTATGTGTTTTTTTATGGGTAAATGCCCTTTTAAAGTAATATCGCGTATATATTAAATATTGGACGTTGTCTTAAAGATGAGTTTATTTGTGAATACTAATAGATCTCGTAAGGTGAAAGCACCATAAAAAAGAGAGGAAATACGAGCAACTCCTCTGCTAACAATAACCGTGTAAAACAAAGGTAGTACACGTGTACTTCATTTGATACTTCCCTTATTTGTATTTTTATGGGTAAATGCACCTTTAAAGTAATATAAAGTACATAGTAAATATAGGACGTCGTCTTGAAGATGAGTTCATTTGTGAATACTAATAGTTCTCGTAAGGTGAAAGCACCATAAAAAAGAGAGGAAATACGAGCGACTCCTCTGCTAACAATAACCGTGTGAAACAAATGTAGGATACGTGAACTACGTCCGCTACTACCCTTATGTCTTTTTTTATGGGTAAATGCCCTTCAAAGTAATATCGCGTATATATTAAATATTGGACGTCGTCTTAAAGATGAGTTTATTTGTGAATACTAATAGATCTTGTAAGGAGAAAGCACCATAAAAAAGAGAGGAAATACGAGCAACTCCTCTGCTAACAATAACCGTGTAAAACAAATGTAGTACACGTGTGTTTCATTTGATACTACCCTTATTTGTATTTTTATGGGTAAATGCACGTTTAAAGTAATATCAAGTACATATTAAATAGAGGACGTCGTCTTAAAGATGAGTTTATTTGTGAATACTAATAGATCTCGTAAGGTGAAAGCACCATGAACAAGAGAGGAAATACAAGTGTTTCCTCTGCTATCAATTACCGTGTGAAACAAATGTAGCATACGTGAACTACGTCCGCTACTACCCTTATGTGTATTTTTATGGGTAAATGCCCTTCAAAGTAATATCGCGTATATATTAAATATAGGACGTCGTCTTGAAGATGAGTTTATTTGTGAATACTAATAGATCTCGATAGGTGAAAGCACCATAAAAAAGAGAGGAAACACGTGGGACTCTGCTGCTAACAATAGCCGTGTAAATAAATGTAGGATACGTGAACTACATCCGCTACTGCCCTATGTGTATTTTTATGCGTTAATTCGGCTTAAGATTAATATTGCCTTTATAATAAATATAGGACGTCGTCTTGAAGATGAGTTTATTTGTGAATACTAATAGATCTTGTAAGGAGAAAGCACCATGAACAAGAGAGGAAATACAATTGTTTCCTGTGCTATCAATTACCGTGTGAAACAAATGTAGGATACGTGAACTACGTCCGGTACTACCCTTGTGTGTAATTTTATGGGTAAATGCCCTTCAAAGAAATATCGCGTATATATTAAATATAGGACGTCGTCTTGAAGATGAGTTTATTTGTGAATACTAATAGATCTCGTAAGGTGAAAGCACCATAAAAAAGAGAGGAAATACGAGGAACTCCTCTGCTAACAATAACCGTGTAAAACAAATGTAGTACACGTGTACTTCATTTGATACTTCCCTTATTTGTATTTTTATGGGTAAATGCACCTTTAAAGTAATATAAAGTACATAGTAAATATAGGACGTCGACTTAAAGATGAGTTTATTTGTGATTACTAATAGATCTCGTAAGGTGAAAGCAACATAAAAAAAAGAGGACACTTGTGGGACTCTGCTGCTAACAATAGCCGTGTAAACAAATGTAGAATACGTGAACTACATCCGCTACTGCCCTATGTGTATTTTTATGGGTAAATTCGGCTTAAGATTAATATTGCCTTTATAATAAATATAGGACGTCGTCTTGAAGATGAGTTTATTTGTGAATACTAATAGATCTCGTAAGGTGAAAGCACCATAAACAAGAGAGGAAATACGAGCAACTCCTCTGCTAACAATAACCGTGTGAAACAAATGTAGGATACGTGAACTACGTCCGCTACTACCCTTATGTCTTTTTTTATGGGTAAATGCCCTTCAAAGTAATATCGCGTATATATTAAATATTGGACGTCGTCTTAAAGATGAGTTTATTTGTGAATACTAATAGATCTTGTAAGGAGAAAGCACCATGAACAAGAGAGGAAATACAAGCAACTCCTCTGCTAACAATAACCGTGTAAAACAAATGTAGTACACGTGTGTTTCATTTGATACTACCCTTATTTGTATTTTTATGGGTAAATGCACGTTTAAAGTAATATCAAGTACATATTAAATATAGGACGTCGTCTTAAAGATGAGTTTATTTGTGAATACTAATAGATCTCGTAAGGTGAAAGCACCATGAACAAGAGAGGAAATACAAGTGTTTCCTCTGCTATCAATTACCGTGTGAAACAAATGTAGCATACGTGAACTACGTCCGCTACTACCCTTATGTGTATTTTTATGGGTAAATGCCCTTCAAAGTAATATCGCGTATATATTAAATATAGGACGTCGTCTTGAAGATGAGTTTATTTGTGAATACTAATAGATCTCGATAGGTGAAAGCACCATAAAAAAGAGAGGAAACACGTGGGACTCTGCTGCTAACAATAGCCGTGTAAATAAATGTAGGATACGTGAACTACATCCGCTACTGCCCTATGTGTATTTTTATGCGTTAATTCGGCTTAAGATTAATATTGCCTTTATAATAAATATAGGACGTCGTCTTGAAGATGAGTTTATTTGTGAATACTAATAGATCTTGTAAGGAGAAAGCACCATGAACAAGAGAGGAAATACAATTGTTTCCTGTGCTATCAATTACCGTGTGAAACAAATGTAGGATACGTGAACTACGTCCGGTACTACCCTTGTGTGTAATTTTATGGGTAAATGCCCTTCAAAGAAATATCGCGTATATATTAAATATAGGACGTCGTCTTGAAGATGAGTTTATTTGTGAATACTAATAGATCTCGTAAGGTGAAAGCACCATAAAAAAGAGAGGAAATACGAGCGACTCCTCTGCTATCAATTACCGTGTGAAACAAATGTAGGATACGTGAACTACGTCCGGTACTACCCTTGTGTGTAATTTTATGGGTAAATGCCCTTCAAAGTAATGTCGCGTATATATTAAATATAGGACATCGTCTTGAAGATGAGTTTATTTGTGAATACTAATAGATCTCGTAAGGTGAAAGCACCATAAAAAAGAGAGGAAATACGAGCGACTCCTCTGCTATCAATTACCGTGTGAAACAAATGTAGGATACGTGAACTACATCCGCTACTACCCTATGTGTATTTTTATGGGTAAATTCGGCTTAAGATTATTATTGTGTTTATAATAAATGTAGGACGTCGTCTTGAAGATGAGTTTATTTGTGAATACTAATAGTTCTCGTAAGGTGAAAGCACCATAAAAAAGAGAGGAAATACGAGCGACTCCTCTGCTATCAATTACCGTGTGAAACAAATGTAGGATACGTGAACTACGTCCGCTACTACCCTAATGTGTATTTTTATGGGTAAATGCCCTTCAAAGTAATATCGCGTATATATTAAATATAGGACGTCGTCTTAAAGATGAGTTTATTTGTGCATACTAATAGATCTCGAAAGATGAAAGCACCATAAAAAAGAGAGGAAATACGAGCAACTCCTCTGCTAACAATAACCGTGTAAAACAAATGTAGGATACGTGAACTACGTCCGGTACTACCCTTGTGTGTAATTTTTTGGGTAAATTCGGCTTAAGATTAATATTGCCTTTATAATAAATATAGGACGTCGTCTTGAAGATGAGTTTATTAGTGAATACTAATAGATCTCGTAAGGTGAAAGCACCATAAACAAGAGAGGAAATACGAGCAACTCCTCTGCTAACAATAACCGTGTGAAACAAATGTAGGATACGTGAACTATGTCCGCTACTACCCTTATGTCTTTTTTTATGGGTAAATGCCCTTCAAAGTAATTTCGCGTATATATTAAATATTGGACGTCGTCTTAAAGATGAGTTTATTTGTGAATACTAATAGATCTAGAAAGGTGAAAGCACAATAAAAAAGAGAGGAAACACGTGGGACTCTGCTGCTAAAAATAGCCGTGTAAACAAATGTAGGATACGTGAACTACATCCGCTACTACCCTATGTGTATTTTTATGGGTAAATTCGGCTTAAGATTATTATTGCCTTTATAATAAATGTAGGACGTCGTCTTGAAGATGAGTTTATTTGTGAATACTGATAGATCTCGTAAGGTGAAAGCACCATGAACAAGAGAGGAAATACAATTGTTTCCTGTGCTATCAATTACCGTGTGAAACAAATGTAGGATACGTGAACTACGTCCGGTACTACCCTTGTGTGTAATTTTATGGGTAAATGCCCTTCAAAGTAATATCGCGTATATATTAAATATAGGACGTCGTCTTGAAGATGAGTTTATTTGTGAATACTAATAGATCTCGTAAGGTGAAAGCACCATAAAAAAGAGAGGAAATACGAGCGACTCCTCTGCTATCAATTACCGTGTGAAACAAATGTAGGATACGTGAATTACATCCGCTACTACCCTATGTGTATTTTTATGGGTAAATTCGGCTTAAGATTATTATTGCCTTTATAATAAATGTAGGACGTCGTCTTGAAGATGAGTTTATTTGTGAATACTAATAGATCTCGTAAGGTGAAAGCACCATAAAAAAGAGAGGAAATACGAGCGACTCCTCTGCTATCAATTACCATGTGAAACAAATGTAGGATACGTGAACTAAGTCCGCTACTACCCTCATGTGTATTTTTATGGGTAAATGCCCTTCAAAGTAATATCGCGTATATATTAAATATAGGACGTCGTCTTAAAGATGAGTTTATTTGTGCATACTAATAGATCTCGAAAGGAGAAAGCACCATAAAAAAAAGAGGAAACACGTGGGACTCTGCTGCTAACAATAGCCGTGTAAACAAATGTAGGATACGTAAACTACAACTGCTACTGCCCTATGTGTATTTTTATGGGTAAATTCGGCTTAAGATTAATATTGCCTTTATAATAAATATAGGACGTCGTCTTGAAGATGAGTTTATTTGTGAATACTAATAGATCTCGTAAGGTGAAAGCACCATAAACAAGAGAGGAAATACGAGCGACTCCTCTGCTAACAATAACCGTGTGAAACAAATGTAGGATACGTGAACTACGTCCACTACTACCCTTATGTGTTTTTTTATGGGTAAATGCCCTTTTAAAGTAATATCGCGTATATATTAAATATTGGACGTCGTCTTAAAGATGAGTTTATTTGTGAATACTAATAGATCTCGTAAGGTGAAAGCACCATAAAAAAGAGAGGAAATACGAGGAGCTCCTCTGCTAACAATAACCGTGTAAAACAAATGTAGTACACGTGTACTTCATTTGATACTTCCCTTATTTGTATTTTTATGGGTAAATGCACCTTTAAAGTAATATAAAGTACATAGTAAATATAGGACGTCGACTTAAAGATGAGTTTATTTGTGATTACTAATAGATCTCGTAAGGTGAAAGCTACATAAAAAAAAGAGGAAACTTGTGGGACTCTGCTGCTAACAATAGCCGTGTAAACAAATGTAGGATACGTGAACTACATCCGCTACTGCCCTATGTGTATTTTTATGGGTAAATTCGGCTTAAGATTAATATTGCCTTTATAATAAATATAGGACGTCGTCTTGAAGTTAAGTTTATTTGTGAATACTAATAGATCTCGTAAGGTGAAAGCACCATAAACAAGAGAGGAAATACGAGCGACTCCTCTGCTAACAATAACCGTGTGAAACAAATGTAGGATACGTGAACTACGTCCGCTACTACCCTTATGTCTTTTTTTATGGGTAAATGCCCTTCAAAGTAATATCGCGTATATATTAAATATTGGACGTCGTCTTAAAGATGAGTTTATTTGTGAATACTAATAGATCTTGTAAGGAGAAAGCACCATAAAAAAGAGAGGAAATACGAGCAACTCCTCTGCTAACAATAACCGTGTAAAACAAATGTAGTACACGTGTGTTTCATTTGATACTACCCTTATTTGTATTTTTATGGGTAAATGCACGTTTAAAGTAATATCAAGTACATATTAAATATAGGACGTCGTCTTAAAGATGAGTTTATTTGTGAATACTAATAGATCTCGTAAGGTGAAAGCACCATGAACAAGAGAGGAAATACAAGTGTTTCCTCTGCTATCAATTACCGTGTGAAACAAATGTAGCATACGTGAACTACGTCCGCTACTACCCTTATGTGTATTTTTATGGGTAAATGCCCTTCAAAGTAATATCGCGTATATATTAAATATAGGACGTCGTCTTGAAGATGAGTTTATTTGTGAATACTAATAGATCTCGAAAGGTGAAAGCACCATAAAAAAGAGAGGAAACACGTGGGACTCTGCTGCTAACAATAGCCGTGTAAATAAATGTAGGATACGTGAACTACATCCGCTACTGCCCTATGTGTATTTTTATGGGTAAATTCGGCTTAAGATTAATATTGCCTTTATAATAAATATAGGACGTCGTCTTGAAGATGAGTTTATTTGTGAATACTAATAGATCTCGTAAGGTGAAAGCACCATAAACAAGAGAGGAAATACGAGCAACTCCTCTGCTAACAATAACCGTGTGAAACAAATGTAGGATACGTGAACTACGTCCGCTACTACCCTTATGTCTTTTTTTATGGGTAAATGCCCTTCAAAGTAATATCGCGTATATATTAAATATTGGACGTCGTCTTAAAGATGAGTTTATTTGTGAATACTAATAGATCTTGTAAGGAGAAAGCACCATGAACAAGAGAGGAAATACAAGCAACTCCTCTGCTAACAATAACCGTGTAAAACAAATGTAGTACACGTGTGTTTCATTTGATACTACCCTTATTTGTATTTTTATGGGTAAATGCACGTTTAAAGTAATATTAAGTACATATTAAATATAGGACGTCGTCTTAAAGATGAGTTTATTTGTGATTACTAATAGATCTCGTAAGGTGAAAGCAACATAAAAAAGAGAGGAAATACGAGCGACTCCTCTGCTATCAATTACCGTGTAAACAAATGTAAGATACGTGAACTACGTCCGGCACTACCCTTATGTGTAATTTTATGGGTAAATGCCCTTTAAAGTAATATCGCGTATATATCAAATATTGGACGTCGTCTTAAAGATGAGTTTATTTGTGAATACTAATAGATCTTGTAAGGAGAAAGCACCATAAAAAAGAGAGGAAATACGAGCAACTCCTCTGCTAAAAATAACCGTGTAAAACAAATGTAGTACACGTGTGTTTCATTTGATACTACCCTTATTTGTATTTTTATGGGTAAATGCACGTTTAAAGTAATATCAAGTACATATTAAATATAGGACGTCGTCTTAAAGATGAGTTTATATGTGAATACTAATAGATCTCGTAAGGTGATAGCACCATGAACAAGAGAGGAAATACAAGTGTTTCCTCTGCTATCAATAACCGTGTGAAACAAATGTAGCATACGTGAACTACGTCCGCTACTACCCTTATGTGTATTTTTATGGGTAAATGCCCTTCAAAGTAATATCGCGTATATATTAAATATAGGACGTCGTCTTGAAGATGAGTTTATTTGTGAATACTAATAGATCTCGAAAGGTGAAAGCACCATAAAAAAGAGAGGAAATACGAGCAACTCCTCTGCTAACAATAACCGTGTAAAACAAATGTAGTACACGTGTGTTTCATTTGATACTACCCTTATTTGTATTTTTATGGGTAAATGCACGTTTAAAGTAATATCAAGTACATATTAAATATAGGACGTCGTCTTAAAGATGAGTTTATATGTGAATACTGATAGATCTCGTAAGGTGAAAGCACCATGAACAAGAGAGGAAATACAATTGTTTCCTGTGCTATCAATTACCGTGTGAAACAAATGTAGGATACGTGAACTACGTCCGGTACTACCCTTGTGTGTAATTTTATGGGTAAATGCCCTTCAAAGAAATATCGCGTATTTATTAAATATAGGACGTCGTCTTGAAGATGAGTTTATTTGTGAATACTAATAGATCTCGTAAGGTGAAAGCACCATAAAAAAGAGAGGAAATACGAGCGACTTCTCTGCTATCAATTACCGTGTGAAACAAATGTAGGATACGTGAACTACATCCGCTACTACCCTATGTGTATTTTTATGGGTAAATTCGGCTTAAGATTATTATTGCCTTTATAATAAATGTAGGACGTTGTCTTGAAGATGAGTTTATTTGTGAATACTAATAGATCTCGTAAGGTGAAAGCACCATAAAAAAGAGAGGAAATACGAGCGACTCCTCTGCTATCAATTACCGTGTGAAACAAATGTAGGATACGTGAACTACGTCCGCTACTACCCTAATGTGTATTTTTATGGGTAAATGCCCTTCAAAGTAATATCGCGTATATATTAAATATAGGACGTCGTCTTAAAGATGAGTTTATTTGTGCATACTAATAGATCTCGAAAGGTGAAAGCACCATAAAAAAGAGAGGAAATACGAGCAACTCCTCTGCTAACAATAACCGTGTAAAACAAATGTAGGATACGTGAACTACGTCCGGTACTACCCTTGTGTGTAATTTTTTGGGTAAATTCGGCTTAAGATTAATATTGCCTTTATAATAAATATAGGACGTCGTCTTGAAGATGAGTTTATTTGTGAATACTAATAGATCTCGTAAGGTGAAAGCACCATAAACAAGAGAGGAAATACGAGCAACTCCTCTGCTAACAATAACCGTGTGAAACAAATGTAGGATACGTGAACTACGTCCGCTACTACCCTTATGTCTTTTTTTATGGGTAAATGCCCTTCAAAGTAATATCGCGTATATATTAAATATTGGACGTCGTCTTAAAGATGAGTTTATTTGTGAATACTAATAGATCTTGTAAGGAGAAAGCACCATGAACAAGAGAGGAAATACAAGCAACTCCTCTGCTAACAATAACCGTGTAAAACAAATGTAGTACACGTGTGTTTCATTTGATACTACCCTTATTTGTATTTTTATGGGTAAATGCACGTTTAAAGTAATATTAAGTACATATTAAATATAGGACGTCGTCTTAAAGATGAGTTTATTTGTGATTACTAATAGATCTCGTAAGGTGAAAGCAACATAAAAAAGAGAGGAAATACGAGCGACTCCTCTGCTATCAATTACCGTGTGAAACAAATGTAAGATACGTGAACTACGTCCGGCACTACCCTTATGTGTAATTTTATGGGTAAATGCCCTTTAAAGTAATATCGCGTATATATCAAATATTGGACGTCGTCTTAAAGATGAGTTTATTTGTGAATACTAATAGATCTTGTAAGGAGAAAGCACCATAAAAAAGAGAGGAAATACGAGCAACTCCTCTGCTAACAATAACCGTGTAAAACAAATGTAGTACACGTGTGTTTCATTTGATACTACCCTTATTTGTATTTTTATGGGGAAATGCACGTTTAAAGTAATATCAAGTACATATTAAATATAGGACGTCGTCTTAAAGATGAGTTTATATGTGAATACTAATAGATCTCGTAAGGTGATAGCACCATGAACAAGAGAGGAAATACAAGTGTTTCCTCTGCTATCAATAACCGTGTGAAACAAATGTAGCATACGTGAACTACGTCCGCTACTACCCTTATGTGTATTTTTATGGGTAAATGCCCTTCAAAGTAATATCGCGTATATATTAAATATTGGACGTCGTCTTAAAGATGAGTTTATTTGTGAATACTAATAGATCTTGTAAGGAGAAAGCACCATGAACAAGAGAGGAAATACAAGCAACTCCTCTGCTAACAATAACCGTGTAAAACAAATGTAGTACACGTGTGTTTCATTTGATACTACCCTTATTTGTATTTTTATGGGTAAATGCACGTTTAAAGTAATATTAAGTACATATTAAATATAGGACGTCGTCTTAAAGATGAGTTTATTTGTGATTACTAATAGATCTCGTAAGGTGAAAGCAACATAAAAAAGAGAGGAAATACGAGCGACTCCTCTGCTATCAATTACCGTGTAAACAAATGTAAGATACGTGAACTACGTCCGGCACTACCCTTATGTGTAATTTTATGGGTAAATGCCCTTTAAAGTAATATCGCGTATATATCAAATATTGGACGTCGTCTTAAAGATGAGTTTATTTGTGAATACTAATAGATCTTGTAAGGAGAAAGCACCATAAAAAAGAGAGGAAATACGAGCAACTCCTCTGCTAACAATAACCGTGTAAAACAAATGTAGTACACGTGTGTTTCATTTGATACTACCCTTATTTGTATTTTTATGGGTAAATGCACGTTTAAAGTAATATCAAGTACATATTAAATATAGGACGTCGTCTTAAAGATGAGTTTATATGTGAATACTAATAGATCTCGTAAGGTGATAGCACCATGAACAAGAGAGGAAATACAAGTGTTTCCTCTGCTATCAATAACCGTGTGAAACAAATGTAGCATACGTGAACTACGTCCGCTACTACCCTTATGTGTATTTTTATGGGTAAATGCCCTTCAAAGTAATATCGCGTATATATTAAATATAGGACGTCGTCTTGAAGATGAGTTTATTTGTGAATACTAATAGATCTCGAAAGGTGAAAGCACCATAAAAAAGAGAGGAAACACGTGGGACTCTGCTGCTAACAATAGCCGTGTAAATAAATGTAGGATACGTGAACTACATCCGCTACTGCCCTATGTGTATTTTTATGGGTAAATTCGGCTTAAGATTAATATTGCCTTTATAATAAATATAGGACGTCATCTTGAAGATGAGTTTATTTGTGAATACTGATAGATCTCGTAAGGTGAAAGCACCATGAACAAGAGAGGAAATACAATTGTTTCCTGTGCTATCAATTACCGTGTGAAACAAATGTAGGATACGTGAACTACGTCCGGTACTACCCTTGTGTGTAATTTTATGGGTAAATGCCCTTCAAAGAAATATCGCGTATATATTAAATATAGGACGTCGTCTTGAAGATGAGTTTATTTGTGAATACTAATAGATCTCGTAAGGTGAAAGCACCATAAAAAAGAGAGGAAATACGAGCGACTTCTCTGCTATCAATTACCGTGTGAAACAAATGTAGGATACGTGAACTACATCCGCTACTACCCTATGTGTATTTTTATGGGTAAATTCGGCTTAAGATTATTATTGCCTTTATAATAAATGTAGGACGTTGTCTTGAAGATGAGTTTATTTGTGAATACTAATAGATCTCGTAAGGTGAAAGCACCATAAAAAAGAGAGGAAATACGAGCGACTCCTCTGCTATCAATTACCGTGTGAAACAAATGTAGGATACGTGAACTACGTCCGCTACTACCCTAATGTGTATTTTTATGGGTAAATGCCCTTCAAAGTAATATCGCGTATATATTAAATATAGGACGTCGTCTTAAAGATGAGTTTATTTGTGCATACTAATAGATCTTGAAAGGTGAAAGCACCATAAAAAAGAGAGGAAATACGAGCAACTCCTCTGCTAACAATAACCGTGTAAAACAAATGTAGGATACGTGAACTACGTCCGGTACTACCCTTGTGTGTAATTTTTTGGGTAAATTCGGCTTAAGATTAATATTGCCTTTATAATAAATATAGGACGTCGTCTTGAAGATGAGTTTATTTGTGAATACTAATAGATCTCGTAAGGTGAAAGCACCATAAACAAGAGAGGAAATACGAGCAACTCCTCTGCTAACAATAACCGTGTGAAACAAATGTAGGATACGTGAACTACGTCCGCTACTACCCTTATGTCTTTTTTTATGGGTAAATGCCCTTCAAAGTAATATCGCGTATATATTAAATATTGGACGTCGTCTTAAAGATGAGTTTATTTGTGAATACTAATAGATCTTGTAAGGAGAAAGCACCATGAACAAGAGAGGAAATACAAGCAACTCCTCTGCTAACAATAACCGTGTAAAACAAATGTAGTACACGTGTGTTTCATTTGATACTACCCTTATTTGTATTTTTATGGGTAAATGCACGTTTAAAGTAATATTAAGTACATATTAAATATAGGACGTCGTCTTAAAGATGAGTTTATTTGTGATTACTAATAGATCTCGTAAGGTGAAAGCAACATAAAAAAGAGAGGAAATACGAGCGACTCCTCTGCTATCAATTACCGTGTGAAACAAATGTAAGATACGTGAACTACGTCCGGCACTACCCTTATGTGTAATTTTATGGGTAAATGCCCTTTAAAGTAATATCGCGTATATATCAAATATTGGACGTCGTCTTAAAGATGAGTTTATTTGTGAATACTAATAGATCTTGTAAGGAGAAAGCACCATAAAAAAGAGAGGAAATACGAGCAACTCCTCTGCTAACAATAACCGTGTAAAACAAATGTAGTACACGTGTGTTTCATTTGATACTACCCTTATTTGTATTTTTATGGGGAAATGCACGTTTAAAGTAATATCAAGTACATATTAAATATAGGACGTCGTCTTAAAGATGAGTTTATATGTGAATACTAATAGATCTCGTAAGGTGATAGCACCATGAACAAGAGAGGAAATACAAGTGTTTCCTCTGCTATCAATAACCGTGTGAAACAAATGTAGCATACGTGAACTACGTCCGCTACTACCCTTATGTGTATTTTTATGGGTAAATGCCCTTCAAAGTAATATCGCGTATATATTAAATATTGGACGTCGTCTTAAAGATGAGTTTATTTGTGAATACTAATAGATCTTGTAAGGAGAAAGCACCATGAACAAGAGAGGAAATACAAGCAACTCCTCTGCTAACAATAACCGTGTAAAACAAATGTAGTACACGTGTGTTTCATTTGATACTACCCTTATTTGTATTTTTATGGGTAAATGCACGTTTAAAGTAATATTAAGTACATATTAAATATAGGACGTCGTCTTAAAGATGAGTTTATTTGTGATTACTAATAGATCTCGTAAGGTGAAAGCAACATAAAAAAGAGAGGAAATACGAGCGACTCCTCTGCTATCAATTACCGTGTGAAACAAATGTAAGATACGTGAACTACGTCCGGCACTACCCTTATGTGTAATTTTATGGGTAAATGCCCTTTAAAGTAATATCGCGTATATATCAAATATTGGACGTCGTCTTAAAGATGAGTTTATTTGTGAATACTAATAGATCTTGTAAGGAGAAAGCACCATAAAAAAGAGAGGAAATACGAGCAACTCCTCTGCTAACAATAACCGTGTAAAACAAATGTAGTACACGTGTGTTTCATTTGATACTACCCTTATTTGTATTTTTATGGGTAAATGCACGTTTAAAGTAATATCAAGTACATATTAAATATAGGACGTCGTCTTAAAGATGAGTTTATATGTGAATACTAATAGATCTCGTAAGGTGATAGCACCATGAACAAGAGAGGAAATACAATTGTTTCCTGTGCTATCAATAACCGTGTGAAACAAATGTAGCATACGTGAACTACGTCCGCTACTACCCTTATGTGTATTTTTATGGGTAAATGCCCTTCAAAGTAATATCGCGTATATATTAAATATAGGACGTCGTCTTGAAGATGAGTTTATTTGTGAATACTAATAGATCTCGAAAGGTGAAAGCACCATAAAAAAGAGAGGAAACACGTGGGACTCTGCTGCTAACAATAGCCGTGTAAATAAATGTAGGATACGTGAACTACATCCGGTACTGCCCTATGTGTATTTTTATGGGTAAATTCGGCTTAAGATTAATATTGCCTTTATAATAAATATAGGACGTCATCTTGAAGATGAGTTTATTTGTGAATACTGATAGATCTCGTAAGGTGAAAGCACCATGAACAAGAGAGGAAATACAATTGTTTCCTGTGCTATCAATTACCGTCTGAAACAAATGTAGGATACGTGAACTACGTCCGGTACTACCCTTGTGTGTACTTTTATGGGTAAATGCCCTTCAAAGAAATATCGCGTATATATTAAATATAGGACGTCGTCTTGAAGATGAGTTTATTTGTGAATACTAATAGATCTCGTAAGGTGAAAGCACCATAAAAAAGAGAGGAAATACGAGCGACTTCTCTGCTATCAATTACCGTGTGAAACAAATGTAGGATACGTGAACTACATCCGCTACTACCCTATGTGTATTTTTATGGGTAAATTCGGCTTAAGATTATTATTGCCTTTATAATAAATGTAGGACGTTGTCTTGAAGATGAGTTTATTTGTGAATACTAATAGATCTCGTAAGGTGAAAGCACCATAAAAAAGAGAGGAAATACGAGCGACTCCTCTGCTATCAATTACCGTGTGAAACAAATGTAGGATACGTGAACTACGTCCGCTACTACCCTAATGTGTATTTTTATGGGTAAATGCCCTTCAAAGTAATATCGCGTATATATTAAATATAGGACGTCGTCTTAAAGATGAGTTTATTTGTGCATACTAATAGATCTCGAAAGGTGAAAGCACCATAAAAAAGAGAGGAAATACGAGCAACTCCTCTGCTAACAATAACCGTGTAAAACAAATGTAGGATACGTGAACTACGTCCGGTACTACCCTTGTGTGTAATTTTTTGGGTAAATTCGGCTTAAGATTAATATTGCCTTTATAATAAATATAGGACGTCGTCTTGAAGATGAGTTTATTTGTGAATACTAATAGATCTCGTAAGGTGAAAGCACCATAAACAAGAGAGGAATTACGAGCAACTCCTCTGCTAACAATAACCGTGTGAAACAAATGTAGGATACGTGAACTACGTCCGCTACTACCCTTATGTCTTTTTTTATGGGTAAATGCCCTTCAAAGTAATTTCGCGTATATATTAAATATTGGACGTCGTCTTAAAGATGAGTTTATTTGTGAATACTAATAGATCTCGAAAGGTGAAAGCACAATAAAAAAGAGAGGAAACACGTGGGACTCTGCTGCTAACAATAGCCGTGTAAATAAATGTAGGATACGTGAACTACATCCGCTACTGCCCTATGTGTATTTTTATGGGTAAATTCGGCTTAAAATTAATATTGCCTTTATAATAAATATAGGACGTCGACTTGAAGATGAGTTTATTTGTGAATACTAATAGATCTCGTAAGGTGAAAGCACCATAAACAAGAGAGGAAATACGAGCAACTCCTCTGCTAACAATAACCGTGTGAAACAAATGTAGGATACGTGAACTACGTCCGCTACTACCCTTATGTCTTTTTTTATGGGTAAATGCCCTTCAAAGTAATATCGCGTATATATTAAATATTGGACGTCGTCTTAAAGATGAGTTTATTTGTGAATACTAATAGATCTTGTAAGGAGAAAGCACCATGAACAAGAGAGGAAATACAAGCAACTCCTCTGCTAACAATAACCGTGTAAAACAAATGTAGTACACGTGCGTTTCATTTGATACTACCCTTATTTGTATTTTTATGGGTAAACGCACGTTTAAAGTAATATTAAGTACATATTAAATATAGGACGTCGTCTTAAAGATGAGTTTGTTTGTGATTACTAATAGATCTCGTAAGGTGAAAGCACCATAAAAAAGAGAGGAAATACGAGCGACTCCTCTGCTATCAATTACCGTGTGAAACAAATGTAAGATACGTGAACTACGTCCGGCACTACCCTTATGTGTAATTTTATGGGTAAATGCCCTTTAAAGTAATATCGCGTATATATCAAATATTGGACGTCGTCTTAAAGATGAGTTTATTTGTGAATACTAATAGATCTAGAAAGGTGAAAGCACAATAAAAAAGAGAGGAAACACGTGGGACTCTGCTGCTAAAAATAGCCGTGTAAACAAATGTAGGGTACGTGAACTACATCCGCTACTACCCTATGTGTATTTTTATGGGTAAATTCGGCTTAAGATTATTATTGCCTTTATAATAAATGTAGGACGTCATCTTGAAGATGAGTTTATTTGTGAATACTGATAGATCTCGTAAGGTGAAAGCACCATGAACAAGAGAGGAAATACAATTGTTTCCTGTGCTATCAATTACCGTGTGAAACAAATGTAGGATACGTGAACTACGTCCGGTACTACCCATGTGTGTAATTTTATGGGTAAATGCCCTTCATAATATAGGACGTCGTCTTGAAGATGAGTTTATTTGTGAATACTAATAGATCTCGTAAGGTGAAAGCACTATAAAAAAGAGAGGAAATACGAGCGACTCCTCTGCTATCAATTACCGTGTAAACAAATGTAGGATACGTGAACTACATCCGCTACTACCCTATGTGTATTTTTATGGGTAAATTCGGCTTAAGATTATTATTGCCTTTATAATAAATGTAGGACGTCGTCTTGAAGATGAGTTTATTTGTGAATACTAATAGATCTCGTAAGGTGAAAGCACCACAAAAAAGAGAGGAAATACGAGCGACTCCTCTGCTAACAATAACCGTGTGAAACAAATGTAGGATACGTGAACTACGTCCGCTACTACCCTTATGTCTTTTTTTATGGGTAAATGCCCTTCAAAGTAATATCGCGTATATATTAAATATTGGACGTCGTCTTAAAGATGAGTTTATTTGTGAATACTAATAGATCTTGTAAGGAGAAAGCACCATGAACAAGAGAGGAAATACAAGCAACTCCTCTGCTAACAATAACCGTGTAAACAAATGTAGGGTACGTGAACTACATCCGCTACTACCCTATGTGTATTTTTATGGGTAAATTCGGCTTAAGATTATTATTGCCTTTATAATAAATGTAGGACTTCTTCTTGAAGATGAGTTTATTTGTGAATACTGATAGATCTCGTAAGGTGAAAGCACCATGAACAAGAGAGGAAATACAATTGTTTCCTGTGCTATCAATAACCGTGTAAAACAAATGTAGTACACGAGTGTTTCATTTGATACTACCCTTATTTGTATTTTTATGGGTAAATGCACGTTTAAAGTAATATTGAGTACATATTAAATATAGGACGTCGTCTTAAAGATGAGTTTATTTGTGAATACTAATAGATCTCGTAAGGTGAAAGCACCATAAAAAAGAGAGGAAATACGAGCGACTCCTCTGCTATCAATTACCGTGTGAAACAAATGTAAGATACGTGAACTACGTCCGGCACTACCCTTATGTGTAATTTTATGGGTAAATGCCCTTTAAAGTAATATCGCGTGTATATCAAATATTGGACGCCGTCTTAAAGATGAGTTTATTTGTGAATACTAATAGATCTAGAAAGGTGAAAGCACAATAAAAAAGAGAGGAAACACGTGGGACTCTGCTGCTAAAAATAGCCGTGTAAACAAATGTAGGGTACGTGAACTACATCCGCTACTACCCTATGTGTATTTTTATGGGTAAATTCGGCTTAATATTATTATTGCCTTTATAATAAATGTAGGACGTCATCTTGAAGATGAGTTTATTTGTGAATACTGATAGATCTCGTAAGGTGAAAGCACCATGAACAAGAGAGGAAATACAATTGTTTCCTGTGCTATCAATTACCGTGTGAAACAAATGTAGGATACGTGAACTACGTCCGGTACTACCCATGTGTGTAATTTTATGGGTAAATGCCCTTCATAATATAGGACGTCGTCTTGAAGATGAGTTTATTTGTGAATACTAATAGATCTCGTAATGTGAAAGCACTATAAAAAAGAGAGGAAATACGAGCGACTCCTCTGCTATCAATTACCGTGTGAAACAAATGTAAGATACGTGAACTACGTCCGGCACTACCCTTATGTGTAATTTTATGGGTAAATGCCCTTTAAAGTAATATCGCGTGTATATCAAATATTGGACGTCGTCTTAAAGATGAGTTTATTTGTGAATACTAATAGATCTAGAAAGGTGAAAGCACAATAAAAAAGAGAGGAAACACGTGGGACTCTGCTGCTAAAAATAGCCGTGTAAACAAATGTAGGGTACGTGAACTACATCCGCTACTACCCTATGTGTATTTTTATGGGTAAATTCGGCTTAATATTATTATTGCCTTTATAATAAATGTAGGACGTCATCTTGAAGATGAGTTTATTTGTGAATACTGATAGATCTCGTAAGGTGAAAGCACTATGAACAAGAGAGGAAATACAATTGTTTCCTGTGCTATCAATTACCGTGTGAAACAAATGTAGGATACGTGAACTACGTCCGGTACTACCCATGTGTGTAATTTTATGGGTAAATGCCCTTCATAATATAGGACGTCGTCTTGAAGATGAGTTTATTTGTGAATACTAATAGATCTCGTAAGGTGAAAGCACTATAAAAAAGAGAGGAAATACGAGCGACTCCTCTGCTATCAATTACCGTGTAAACAAATGTAGGATACGTGAACTACATCCGCTACTACCCTATGCGTATTTTTATGGGTAAATTCGGCTTAAGATTATTATTGCCTTTATAATAAATGTAGGACGTCGTCTTGAAGATGAGTTTATTTGTGAATACTAATAGATCTCGTAAGGTGAAAGCACCACAAAAAAGAGAGGAAATACGAGCGACTCCTCTGCTAACAATAACCGTGTGAAACAAATGTAGGATACGTGAACTACGTCCGCTACTACCCTTATGTCTTTTTTTATGGGTAAATGCCCTTCAAAGTAATATCGCGTATATATTAAATATTGGACGTCGTCTTAAAGATGAGTTTATTTGTGAATACTAATAGATCTTGTAAGGAGAAAGCACCATGAACAAGAGAGGAAATACAAGCAACTCCTCTGCTAACAATAACCGTGTAAAACAAATGTAGTACACGAGTGTTTCATTTGATACTACCCTTATTTGTATTTTTATGGGTAAATGCACGTTTAAAGTAATATTGAGTACATATTAAATATAGGACGTCGTCTTAAAGATGAGTTTATTTGTGAATACTAATAGATCTCGTAAGGTGAAAGCACCATAAAAAAGAGAGGAAATACGAGCGACTCCTCTGCTATCAATTACCGTGTGAAACAAATGTAAGATACGTGAACTACGTCCGGCACTACCCTTATGTGTAATTTTATGGGCAAATGCCCTTTAAAATAATATCGCGTATATATCAAATATTGGACGTCGTCTTAAAGATGAGTTTATTTGTGAATACTAATAGATCTAGAAAGGTGAAAGCACAATAAAAAAGAGAGGAAACACGTGGGACTCTGCTGCTAAAAATAGCCGTGTAAACAAATGTAGGGTACGTGAACTACATCCGCTACTACCCTATGTGTATTTTTATGGGTAAATTCGGCTTAAGATTATTATTGCCTTTATAATAAATGTAGGACTTCTTCTTGAAGATGAGTTTATTTGTGAATACTGATAGATCTCGTAAGGTGAAAGCACCATGAACAAGAGAGGAAATACAATTGTTTCCTGTGCTATCAATAACCGTGTAAAACAAATGTAGTACACGTGTGTTTCATTTGATACTACCCTTATTTGTATTTTTATGGGTAAATGCACGTTTAAAGTAATATTAAGTACATATTAAATATAGGACGTCGTCTTAAAGATGAGTTTATTTGTGAATACTAATAGATCTCGTAAGGTGAAAGCACCATAAAAAAGAGAGGAAATACGAGCGACTCCTCTGCTATCAATTACCGTGTGAAACAAATGTAACATACGTGAACTACGTCCGGCACTACCCTTATGTGTAATTTTATGGGTAAATGCCCTTTAAAGTAATATCGCGTATATATCAAATATTGGACGTCGTCTTAAAGATGAGTTTATTTGTGAATACTAATAGATCTTGTAAGGTGAAAGCACCATAAAAAAGAGAGGAAATACGAGCAACTCCTCTGCTAACAATAACCATGTAAAACAAATGTAGTACACGTGTGTTTCATTTGATACTACCCTTATTTGTATTTTTATGGGTAAATGCACGTTTAAAGTAATATCAAGTACATATTAAATATAGGACGTCGTCTTAAAGATGAGTTTATTTGTGATTACTAATAGATCTCGTAAGGTGAAAGCACCATAAAAAAGAGAGGAAATACGAGCGACTCCTCTGCTATCAATTACCGTGTGAAACAAATGTAGGATACGTGAACTACGTCCGGCACTACCCTTATGTGTAATTTTTTGGGTAAATGCCCTTTAAAGTAATATCGCGTATATATTAAATATAGGACGTCGTCTTAAAGATGAGTTTATTTGTGAATACTAATAGATCTCGTAAGGTGAAAGCACCATAAAAAAGAGAGGAAATACGAGCAACTCCTCTGCTAACAATAACCGTGTAAAACAAATGTAGGATACGTGAACTACGTCCGGTACTACCCTTGTGTGTAATTTTTTGGGTAAATTCGGCTTAAGATTAATATTGCCTTTATAATAAATATAGGACGTCGTCTTGAAGATGAGTTTATTTGTGAATACTAATAGATCTCGTAAGGTGAAAGCACCATAAACAAGAGAGGAAATACGAGCAACTCCTCTGCTAACAATAACCGTGTGAAACAAATGTAGGATACGTGAACTACGTCCGCTACTACCCTTATGTCTTTTTTTATGGGTAAATGCCCTTCAAAGTAATTTCGCGTATATATTAAATATTGGACGTCGTCTTAAAGATGAGTTTATTTGTGAATACTAATAGATCTAGAAAGGTGAAAGCACAATAAAAAAGAGAGGAAACACGTGGGACTCTGCTGCTAAAAATAGCCGTGTAAACAAATGTAGGATACGTGAACTACATCCGCTACTACCCTATGTGTATTTTTATGGGTAAATTCGGCTTAAGATTATTATTGCCTTTATAATAAATGTAGGACGTCGTCTTGAAGATGAGTTTATTTGTGAATACTAATAGATCTCATAAGGTGAAAGCACCATAAACAAGAGAGGAAATACGAGCGACTCCTCTGCTAACAATAGCCGTGTAAACAAATGTAGGGTACGTGAACTACATCCGCTACTACCCTATGTGTATTTTTATGGGTAAATTCGGCTTAAGATTATTATTGCCTTTATAATAAATGTAGGACTTCTTCTTGAAGATGAGTTTATTTGTGAATACTGATAGATCTCGTAAGGTGAAAGCACCATGAACAAGAGAGGAAATACAATTGTTTCCTGTGCTATCAATAACCGTGTAAAACAAATGTAGTACACGTGTGTTTCATTTGATACTACCCTTATTTGTATTTTTATGGGTAAATGCACGTTTAAAGTAATATTAAGTACATATTAAATATAGGACGTCGTCTTAAAGATGAGTTTATTTGTGAATACTAGTAGATCTCGTAAGGTGAAAGCACCATAAAAAAGAGAGGAAATACGAGCGACTCCTCTGCTATCAATTACCGTGTGAAACAAATGTAACATACGTGAACTACGTCCGGCACTACCCTTATGTGTAATTTTATGGGTAAATGCCCTTTAAAGTAATATCGCGTATATATCAAATATTGGACGTCGTCTTAAAGATGAGTTTATTTGTGAATACTAATAGATCTTGTAAGGAGAAAGCACCATAAAAAAGAGAGGAAATACGAGCAACTCCTCTGCTAACAATAACCATGTAAAACAAATGTAGTACACGTGTGTTTCATTTGATACTACCCTTATTTGTATTTTTATGGGTAAATGCACGTTTAAAGTAATATCAAGTACATATTAAATATAGGACGTCGTCTTAAAGATGAGTTTATTTGTGATTACTAATAGATCTCGTAAGGTGAAAGCAACATAAAAAAGAGAGGAAATACGAGCGACTCCTCTGCTATCAATTACCGTGTGAAACAAATGTAAGATACGTGAACTACGTCCGGCACTACCCTTATGTGTAATTTTATGGGTAAATGCCCTTTAAAGTAATATCGCGTATATATTAAATATAGGACGTCGTCTTAAAGATGAGTTTATTTGTGCATACTAATAGATCTCGAAAGGTGAAAGCACCATAAAAAAGAGAGGAAATACGAGCAACTCCTCTGCTAACAATAACCGTGTAAAACAAATGTAGGATACGTGAACTACGTCCGGTACTACCCTTGTGTGTAATTTTTTGGGTAAATTCGGCTTAAGATTAATATTGCCTTTATAATAAATATAGGACGTCGTCTTGAAGATGAGTTTATTTGTGAATACTAATAGATCTCGTAAGGTGAAAGCACCATAAACAAGAGAGGAATTACGAGCAACTCCTCTGCTAACAATAACCGTGTGAAACAAATGTAGGATACGTGAACTACGTCCGCTACTACCCTTATGTCTTTTTTTATGGGTAAATGCCCTTCAAAGTAATTTCGCGTATATATTAAATATTGGACGTCGTCTTAAAGATGAGTTTATTTGTGAATACTAATAGATCTAGAAAGGTGAAAGCACAATAAAAAAGAGAGGAAACACGTGGGACTCTGCTGCTAAAAATAGCCGTGTAAACAAATGTAGGACACGTGAACTACATCCGCTACTACCCTATGTGTATTTTTATGGGTAAATTCGGCTTAAGATTATTATTGCCTTTATAATAAATGTAGGACGTCGTCTTGAAGATGAGTTTATTTGTGAATACTAATAGATCTCATAAGGTGAAAGCACCATAAACAAGAGAGGAAATACGAGCGACTCCTCTGCTAACAATAACCGTGTAAAACAAATGTAGGATACGTGAACTACGTCCGCTACTACCCTTATGTCTTTTTTTATGGGTAAATGCCCTTCAAAGTAATATCGCGTATATATTAAATATAGGACGTCGTCTTTAAGATGAGTTTATTTGTGAATACTAATAGATCTCGAAAGGAGAAAGCACCATAAAAAAGAGAGGAAATACGAGCAACTCCTCTGCTAACAATAACCATGTAAAACAAATGTAGTACACGTGTGTTTCATTTGATACTACCCTTATTTGTATTTTTATGGGTAAATGCACGTTTAAAGTAATATCAAGTACATATTAAATATAGGACGTCGTCTTAAAGATGAGTTTATTTGTGAATACTAATAGATCTCGTAAGGTGAAAGCACCATAAACAAGAGAGGAAATACAAGTGTTTCCTCTGCTATCAATTACCGTGTGAAACAAATGTAGCATACGTGAACTACGTCCGCTACTACCCTTATGTGTATTTTTATGGGTAAATGCCCTTCAAAGTAATATCGCGTATATATTAAATATAGGACGTCGTCTTGAAGATGAGTTTATTTGTGAATACTAATAGATCTCGAAAGGTGAAAGCACCATAAAAAAGAGAGGAAACACGTGGGACTCATCTGCTAACAATAACCGTGTGAAACAAATGTAGGATACGTGAACTACGTCCGCTACTACCCTTATGTCTTTTTTTATGGGTAAATGCCCTTCAAAGTAATATCGCGTATATATTAAATATTGGACGTCTTCTTAAAGATGAGTTTATTTGTGAATACTAATAGATCTTGTAAGGAGAAAGCACCATGAACAAGAGAGGAAATACAAGCAACTCCTCTGCTAACAATAACCGTGTAAAACAAATGTAGTACACGAGTGTTTCATTTGATACTACCCTTATTTGTATTTTTATGGGTAAATGCACGTTTAAAGTAATATTGAGTACATATTAAATATAGGACGTCGTCTTAAAGATGAGTTTATTTGTGAATACTAATAGATCTCGTAAGGTGAAAGCACCATAAAAAAGAGAGGAAATACGAGCGACTCCTCTGCTATCAATTACCGTGTGAAACAAATGTAAGATACGTGAACTACGTCCGGCACTACCCTTATGTGTAATTTTATGGGCAAATGCCCTTTAAAATAATATCGCGTATATATCAAATATTGGACGTCGTCTTAAAGATGAGTTTATTTGTGAATACTAATAGATCTAGAAAGGTGAAAGCACAATAAAAAAGAGAGGAAACACGTGGGACTCTGCTGCTAAAAATAGCCGTGTAAACAAATGTAGGGTACGTGAACTACATCCGCTACTACCCTATGTGTATTTTTATGGGTAAATTCGGCTTAAGATTATTATTGCCTTTATAATAAATGTAGGACTTCTTCTTGAAGATGAGTTTATTTGTGAATACTGATAGATCTCGTAAGGTGAAAGCACCATGAACAAGAGAGGAAATACAATTGTTTCCTGTGCTATCAATAACCGTGTAAAACAAATGTAGTACACGTGTGTTTCATTTGATACTACCCTTATTTGTATTTTTATGGGTAAATGCACGTTTAAAGTAATATCAAGTACATATTAAATATAGGACGTCGTCTTAAAGATGAGTTTATTTGTGAATACTAATAGATCTCGTAAGGTGAAAGCACCATAAAAAAGAGAGGAAATACGAGCGACTCCTCTGCTATCAATTACCGTGTGAAACAAATGTAACATACGTGAACTACGTCCGGCACTACCCTTATGTGTAATTTTATGGGTAAATGCCCTTTAAAGTAATATCGCGTATATATCAAATATTGGACGTCGTCTTAAAGATGAGTTTATTTGTGAATACTAATAGATCTTGTAAGGAGAAAGCACCATAAAAAAGAGAGGAAATACGAGCAACTCCTCTGCTAACAATAACCATGTAAAACAAATGTAGTACACGTGTGTTTCATTTGATACTACCCTTATTTGTATTTTTATGGGTAAATGCACGTTTAAAGTAATATCAAGTACATATTAAATATAGGACGTCGTCTTAAAGATGAGTTTATTTGTGATTACTAATAGATCTCGTAAGGTGAAAGCAACATAAAAAAGAGAGGAAATACGAGCGACTCCTCTGCTATCAATTACCGTGTGAAACAAATGTAAGATACGTGAACTACGTCCGGCACTACCCTTATGTGTAATTTTATGGGTAAATGCCCTTTAAAGTAATATCGCGTATATATTAAATATAGGACGTCGTCTTAAAGATGAGTTTATTTGTGCATACTAATAGATCTCGAAAGGTGAAAGCACCATAAAAAAGAGAGGAAATACGAGCAACTCCTCTGCTAACAATAACCGTGTAAAACAAATGTAGGATACGTGAACTACGTCCGGTACTACCCTTGTGTGTAATTTTTTGGGTAAATTCGGCTTAAGATTAATATTGCCTTTATAATAAATATAGGACGTCGTCTTGAAGATGAGTTTATTTGTGAATACTAATAGATCTCGTAAGGTGAAAGCACCATAAACAAGAGAGGAATTACGAGCAACTCCTCTGCTAACAATAACCGTGTGAAACAAATGTAGGATACGTGAACTACGTCCGCTACTACCCTTATGTCTTTTTTTATGGGTAAATGCCCTTCAAAGTAATTTCGCGTATATATTAAATATTGGACGTCGTCTTAAAGATGAGTTTATTTGTGAATACTAATAGATCTAGAAAGGTGAAAGCACAATAAAAAAGAGAGGAAACACGTGGGACTCTGCTGCTAAAAATAGCCGTGTAAACAAATGTAGGATACGTGAACTACATCCGCTACTACCCTATGTGTATTTTTATGGGTAAATTCGGCTTAAGATTATTATTGCCTTTATAATAAATGTAGGACGTCGTCTTGAAGATGAGTTTATTTGTGAATACTAATAGATCTCATAAGGTGAAAGCACCATAAACAAGAGAGGAAATACGAGCGACTCCTCTGCTAACAATAGCCGTGTAAACAAATGTAGGGTACGTGAACTACATCCGCTACTACCCTATGTGTATTTTTATGGGTAAATTCGGCTTAAGATTATTATTGCCTTTATAATAAATGTAGGACTTCTTCTTGAAGATGAGTTTATTTGTGAATACTGATAGATCTCGTAAGGTGAAAGCACCATGAACAAGAGAGGAAATACAATTGTTTCCTGTGCTATCAATAACCGTGTAAAACAAATGTAGTACACGTGTGTTTCATTTGATACTACCCTTATTTGTATTTTTATGGGTAAATGCACGTTTAAAGTAATATTAAGTACATATTAAATATAGGACGTCGTCTTAAAGATGAGTTTATTTGTGAATACTAGTAGATCTCGTAAGGTGAAAGCACCATAAAAAAGAGAGGAAATACGAGCGACTCCTCTGCTATCAATTACCGTGTGAAACAAATGTAACATACGTGAACTACGTCCGGCACTACCCTTATGTGTAATTTTATGGGTAAATGCCCTTTAAAGTAATATCGCGTATATATCAAATATTGGACGTCGTCTTAAAGATGAGTTTATTTGTGAATACTAATAGATCTTGTAAGGAGAAAGCACCATAAAAAAGAGAGGAAATACGAGCAACTCCTCTGCTAACAATAACCATGTAAAACAAATGTAGTACACGTGTGTTTCATTTGATACTACCCTTATTTGTATTTTTATGGGTAAATGCACGTTTAAAGTAATATCAAGTACATATTAAATATAGGACGTCGTCTTAAAGATGAGTTTATTTGTGATTACTAATAGATCTCGTAAGGTGAAAGCAACATAAAAAAGAGAGGAAATACGAGCGACTCCTCTGCTATCAATTACCGTGTGAAACAAATGTAAGATACGTGAACTACGTCCGGCACTACCCTTATGTGTAATTTTATGGGTAAATGCCCTTTAAAGTAATATCGCGTATATATTAAATATAGGACGTCGTCTTAAAGATGAGTTTATTTGTGCATACTAATAGATCTCGAAAGGTGAAAGCACCATAAAAAAGAGAGGAAATACGAGCAACTCCTCTGCTAACAATAACCGTGTAAAACAAATGTAGGATACGTGAACTACGTCCGGTACTACCCTTGTGTGTAATTTTTTGGGTAAATTCGGCTTAAGATTAATATTGCCTTTATAATAAATATAGGACGTCGTCTTGAAGATGAGTTTATTTGTGAATACTAATAGATCTCGTAAGGTGAAAGCACCATAAACAAGAGAGGAATTACGAGCAACTCCTCTGCTAACAATAACCGTGTGAAACAAATGTAGGATACGTGAACTACGTCCGCTACTACCCTTATGTCTTTTTTTATGGGTAAATGCCCTTCAAAGTAATTTCGCGTATATATTAAATATTGGACGTCGTCTTAAAGATGAGTTTATTTGTGAATACTAATAGATCTAGAAAGGTGAAAGCACAATAAAAAAGAGAGGAAACACGTGGGACTCTGCTGCTAAAAATAGCCGTGTAAACAAATGTAGGATACGTGAACTACATCCGCTACTACCCTATGTGTATTTTTATGGGTAAATTCGGCTTAAGATTATTATTGCCTTTATAATAAATGTAGGACGTCGTCTTGAAGATGAGTTTATTTGTGAATACTAATAGATCTCATAAGGTGAAAGCACCATAAACAAGAGAGGAAATACGAGCGACTCCTCTGCTAACAATAGCCGTGTAAACAAATGTAGGGTACGTGAACTACATCCGCTACTACCCTATGTGTATTTTTATGGGTAAATTCGGCTTAAGATTATTATTGCCTTTATAATAAATGTAGGACGTCGTCTTGAAGATGAGTTTATTTGTGAATACTAATAGATCTCATAAGGTGAAAGCACCATAAACAAGAGAGGAAATACGAGCGACTCCTCTGCTAACAATAACCGTGTGAAACAAATGTAGGATACGTGAACTACGTCCGCTACTACCCTTATGTCTTTTTTTATGGGTAAATGCCCTTCAAAGTAATATCGCGTATATATTAAATATTGGACGTCGTCTTAAAGATGAGTTTATTTGTGAATACTAATAGATCTTGTAAGGAGAAAGCACCATAAAAAAGAGAGGAAATACGAGCAACTCCTCTGCTAACAATAACCGTGTAAAACAAATGTAGTACACGTGTGTTTCATTTGATACTACCCTTATTTGTATTTTTATGGGTAAATGCACGTTTAAAGTAATATCAAGTACATATTAAATATAGGACGTCGTCTTAAAGATGAGTTTATTTGTGAATACTAATAGATCTCGTAAGGTGAAAGCACCATGAACAAGAGAGGAAATACAAGTGTTTCCTCTGCTATCAATTACCGTGTGAAACAAATGTAGCATACGTGAACTACGTCCGCTACTACCCTTATGTGTATTTTTATGGGTAAATGCCCTTCAAAGTAATATCGCGTATATATTAAATATAGGACGTCGTCTTGAAGATGAGTTTATTTGTGAATACTAATAGATCTCGAAAGGTGAAAGCACCATAAAAAAGAGAGGAAACACGTGGGACTCCTCTGCTAACAATAACCGTGTGAAACAAATGTAGGATACGTGAACTACGTCCGCTACTACCCTTATGTCTTTTTTTATGGGTAAATGCCCTTCAAAGTAATATCGCGTATATATTAAATATTGGACGTCTTCTTAAAGATGAGTTTATTTGTGAATACTAATAGATCTTGTAAGGAGAAAGCACCATGAACAAGAGAGGAAATACAAGCAACTCCTCTGCTAACAATAACCGTGTAAAACAAATGTAGTACACGAGTGTTTCATTTGATACTACCCTTATTTGTATTTTTATGGGTAAATGCACGTTTAAAGTAATATAGAGTACATATTAAATATAGGACGTCGTCTTAAAGATGAGTTTATTTGTGAATACTAATAGATCTCGTAAGGTGAAAGCACCATAAAAAAGAGAGGAAATACGAGCGACTCCTCTGCTATCAATTACCGTGTGAAACAAATGTAAGATACGTGAACTACGTCCGGCACTACCCTTATGTGTAATTTTATGGGCAAATGCCCTTTAAAATAATATCGCGTATATATCAAATATTGGACGTCGTCTTAAAGATGAGTTTATTTGTGAATACTAATAGATCTAGAAAGGTGAAAGCACAATAAAAAAGAGAGGAAACACGTGGGACTCTGCTGCTAAAAATAGCCGTGTAAACAAATGTAGGGTACGTGAACTACATCCGCTACTACCCTATGTGTATTTTTATGGGTAAATTCGGCTTAAGATTATTATTGCCTTTATAATAAATGTAGGACTTCTTCTTGAAGATGAGTTTATTTGTGAATACTGATAGATCTCGTAAGGTGAAAGCACCATGAACAAGAGAGGAAATACAATTGTTTCCTGTGCTATCAATAACCGTGTAAAACAAATGTAGTACACGTGTGTTTCATTTGATACTACCCTTATTTGTATTTTTATGGGTAAATGCACGTTTAAAGTAATATTAAGTACATATTAAATATAGGACGTCGTCTTAAAGATGAGTTTATTTGTGAATACTAATAGATCTCGTAAGGTGAAAGCACCATAAAAAAGAGAGGAAATACGAGCGACTCCTCTGCTATCAATTACCGTGTGAAACAAATGTAACATACGTGAACTACGTCCGGCACTACCCTTATGTGTAATTTTATGGGTAAATGCCCTTTAAAGTAATATCGCGTATATATCAAATATTGGACGTCGTCTTAAAGATGAGTTTATTTGTGAATACTAATAGATCTTGTAAGGAGAAAGCACCATAAAAAAGAGAGGAAATACGAGCAACTCCTCTGCTAACAATAACCATGTAAAACAAATGTAGTACACGTGTGTTTCATTTGATACTACCCTTATTTGTATTTTTATGGGTAAATGCACGTTTAAAGTAATATCAAGTACATATTAAATATAGGACGTCGTCTTAAAGATGAGTTTATTTGTGATTACTAATAGATCTCGTAAGGTGAAAGCAACATAAAAAAGAGAGGAAATACGAGCGACTCCTCTGCTATCAATTACCGTGTGAAACAAATGTAAGATACGTGAACTACGTCCGGCACTACCCTTATGTGTAATTTTATGGGTAAATGCCCTTTAAAGTAATATCGCGTATATATTAAATATAGGACGTCGTCTTAAAGATGAGTTTATTTGTGCATACTAATAGATCTCGAAAGGTGAAAGCACCATAAAAAAGAGAGGAAATACGAGCAACTCCTCTGCTAACAATAACCGTGTAAAACAAATGTAGGATACGTGAACTACGTCCGGTACTACCCTTGTGTGTAATTTTTTGGGTAAATTCGGCTTAAGATTAATATTGCCTTTATAATAAATATAGGACGTCGTCTTGAAGATGAGTTTATTTGTGAATACTAATAGATCTCGTAAGGTGAAAGCACCATAAACAAGAGAGGAATTACGAGCAACTCCTCTGCTAACAATAACCGTGTGAAACAAATGTAGGATACGTGAACTACGTCCGCTACTACCCTTATGTCTTTTTTTATGGGTAAATGCCCTTCAAAGTAATTTCGCGTATATATTAAATATTGGACGTCGTCTTAAAGATGAGTTTATTTGTGAATACTAATAGATCTAGAAAGGTGAAAGCACAATAAAAAAGAGAGGAAACACGTGGGACTCTGCTGCTAAAAATAGCCGTGTAAACAAATGTAGGATACGTGAACTACATCCGCTACTACCCTATGTGTATTTTTATGGGTAAATTCGGCTTAAGATTATTATTGCCTTTATAATAAATGTAGGACGTCGTCTTGAAGATGAGTTTATTTGTGAATACTAATAGATCTCATAAGGTGAAAGCACCATAAACAAGAGAGGAAATACGAGCGACTCCTCTGCTAACAATAGCCGTGTAAACAAATGTAGGGTACGTGAACTACATCCGCTACTACCCTATGTGTATTTTTATGGGTAAATTCGGCTTAAGATTATTATTGCCTTTATAATAAATGTAGGACTTCTTCTTGAAGATGAGTTTATTTGTGAATACTGATAGATCTCGTAAGGTGAAAGCACCATGAACAAGAGAGGAAATACAATTGTTTCCTGTGCTATCAATAACCGTGTAAAACAAATGTAGTACACGTGTGTTTCATTTGATACTACCCTTATTTGTATTTTTATGGGTAAATGCACGTTTAAAGTAATATTAAGTACATATTAAATATAGGACGTCGTCTTAAAGATGAGTTTATTTGTGAATACTAGTAGATCTCGTAAGGTGAAAGCACCATAAAAAAGAGAGGAAATACGAGCGACTCCTCTGCTATCAATTACCGTGTGAAACAAATGTAACATACGTGAACTACGTCCGGCACTACCCTTATGTGTAATTTTATGGGTAAATGCCCTTTAAAGTAATATCGCGTATATATCAAATATTGGACGTCGTCTTAAAGATGAGTTTATTTGTGAATACTAATAGATCTTGTAAGGAGAAAGCACCATAAAAAAGAGAGGAAATACGAGCAACTCCTCTGCTAACAATAACCATGTAAAACAAATGTAGTACACGTGTGTTTCATTTGATACTACCCTTATTTGTATTTTTATGGGTAAATGCACGTTTAAAGTAATATCAAGTACATATTAAATATAGGACGTCGTCTTAAAGATGAGTTTATTTGTGATTACTAATAGATCTCGTAAGGTGAAAGCAACATAAAAAAGAGAGGAAATACGAGCGACTCCTCTGCTATCAATTACCGTGTGAAACAAATGTAAGATACGTGAACTACGTCCGGCACTACCCTTATGTGTAATTTTATGGGTAAATGCCCTTTAAAGTAATATCGCGTATATATTAAATATAGGACGTCGTCTTAAAGATGAGTTTATTTGTGCATACTAATAGATCTCGAAAGGTGAAAGCACCATAAAAAAGAGAGGAAATACGAGCAACTCCTCTGCTAACAATAACCGTGTAAAACAAATGTAGGATACGTGAACTACGTCCGGTACTACCCTTGTGTGTAATTTTTTGGGTAAATTCGGCTTAAGATTAATATTGCCTTTATAATAAATATAGGACGTCGTCTTGAAGATGAGTTTATTTGTGAATACTAATAGATCTCGTAAGGTGAAAGCACCATAAACAAGAGAGGAATTACGAGCAACTCCTCTGCTAACAATAACCGTGTGAAACAAATGTAGGATACGTGAACTACGTCCGCTACTACCCTTATGTCTTTTTTTATGGGTAAATGCCCTTCAAAGTAATTTCGCGTATATATTAAATATTGGACGTCGTCTTAAAGATGAGTTTATTTGTGAATACTAATAGATCTAGAAAGGTGAAAGCACAATAAAAAAGAGAGGAAACACGTGGGACTCTGCTGCTAAAAATAGCCGTGTAAACAAATGTAGGATACGTGAACTACATCCGCTACTACCCTATGTGTATTTTTATGGGTAAATTCGGCTTAAGATTATTATTGCCTTTATAATAAATGTAGGACGTCGTCTTGAAGATGAGTTTATTTGTGAATACTAATAGATCTCATAAGGTGAAAGCACCATAAACAAGAGAGGAAATACGAGCGACTCCTCTGCTAACAATAGCCGTGTAAACAAATGTAGGGTACGTGAACTACATCCGCTACTACCCTATGTGTATTTTTATGGGTAAATTCGGCTTAAGATTATTATTGCCTTTATAATAAATGTAGGACGTCGTCTTGAAGATGAGTTTATTTGTGAATACTAATAGATCTCATAAGGTGAAAGCACCATAAACAAGAGAGGAAATACGAGCGACTCCTCTGCTAACAATAACCGTGTGAAACAAATGTAGGATACGTGAACTACGTCCGCTACTACCCTTATGTCTTTTTTTATGGGTAAATGCCCTTCAAAGTAATATCGCGTATATATTAAATATTGGACGTCGTCTTAAAGATGAGTTTATTTGTGAATACTAATAGATCTTGTAAGGAGAAAGCACCATAAAAAAGAGAGGAAATACGAGCAACTCCTCTGCTAACAATAACCGTGTAAAACAAATGTAGTACACGTGTGTTTCATTTGATACTACCCTTATTTGTATTTTTATGGGTAAATGCACGTTTAAAGTAATATCAAGTACATATTAAATATAGGACGTCGTCTTAAAGATGAGTTTATTTGTGAATACTAATAGATCTCGTAAGGTGAAAGCACCATGAACAAGAGAGGAAATACAAGTGTTTCCTCTGCTATCAATTACCGTGTGAAACAAATGTAGCATACGTGAACTACGTCCGCTACTACCCTTATGTGTATTTTTATGGGTAAATGCCCTTCAAAGTAATATCGCGTATATATTAAATATTGGACGTCGTCTTGAAGATGAGTTTATTTGTGAATACTAATAGATCTCGAAAGGTGAAAGCACCATAAAAAAGAGAGGAAACACGTGGGACTCCTCTGCTAACAATAACCGTGTGAAACAAATGTAGGATACGTGAACTACGTCCGCTACTACCCTTATGTCTTTTTTTATGGGTAAATGCCCTTCAAAGTAATATCGCGTATATATTAAATATTGGACGTCTTCTTAAAGATGAGTTTATTTGTGAATACTAATAGATCTTGTAAGGAGAAAGCACCATGAACAAGAGAGGAAATACAAGCAACTCCTCTGCTAACAATAACCGTGTAAAACAAATGTAGTACACGAGTGTTTCATTTGATACTACCCTTATTTGTATTTTTATGGGTAAATGCACGTTTAAAGTAATATTGAGTACATATTAAATATAGGACGTCGTCTTAAAGATGAGTTTATTTGTGAATACTAATAGATCTCGTAAGGTGAAAGCACCATAAAAAAGAGAGGAAATACGAGCGACTCCTCTGCTATCAATTACCGTGTGAAACAAATGTAAGATACGTGAACTACGTCCGGCACTACCCTTATGTGTAATTTTATGGGCAAATGCCCTTTAAAATAATATCGCGTATATATCAAATATTGGACGTCGTCTTAAAGATGAGTTTATTTGTGAATACTAATAGATCTAGAAAGGTGAAAGCACAATAAAAAAGAGAGGAAACACGTGGGACTCTGCTGCTAAAAATAGCCGTGTAAACAAATGTAGGGTACGTGAACTACATCCGCTACTACCCTATGTGTATTTTTATGGGTAAATTCGGCTTAAGATTATTATTGCCTTTATAATAAATGTAGGACTTCTTCTTGAAGATGAGTTTATTTGTGAATACTGATAGATCTCGTAAGGTGAAAGCACCATGAACAAGAGAGGAAATACAATTGTTTCCTGTGCTATCAATAACCGTGTAAAACAAATGTAGTACACGTGTGTTTCATTTGATACTACCCTTATTTGTATTTTTATGGGTAAATGCACGTTTAAAGTAATATTAAGTACATATTAAATATAGGACGTCGTCTTAAAGATGAGTTTATTTGTGAATACTAATAGATCTCGTAAGGTGAAAGCACCATAAAAAAGAGAGGAAATACGAGCGACTCCTCTGCTATCAATTACCGTGTGAAACAAATGTAACATACGTGAACTACGTCCGGCACTACCCTTATGTGTAATTTTATGGGTAAATGCCCTTTAAAGTAATATCGCGTATATATCAAATATTGGACGTCGTCTTAAAGATGAGTTTATTTGTGAATACTAATAGATCTTGTAAGGAGAAAGCACCATAAAAAAGAGAGGAAATACGAGCAACTCCTCTGCTAACAATAACCATGTAAAACAAATGTAGTACACGTGTGTTTCATTTGATACTACCCTTATTTGTATTTTTATGGGTAAATGCACGTTTAAAGTAATATCAAGTACATATTAAATATAGGACGTCGTCTTAAAGATGAGTTTATTTGTGATTACTAATAGATCTCGTAAGGTGAAAGCAACATAAAAAAGAGAGGAAATACGAGCGACTCCTCTGCTATCAATTACCGTGTGAAACAAATGTAAGATACGTGAACTACGTCCGGCACTACCCTTATGTGTAATTTTATGGGTAAATGCCCTTTAAAGTAATATCGCGTATATATTAAATATAGGACGTCGTCTTAAAGATGAGTTTATTTGTGCATACTAATAGATCTCGAAAGGTGAAAGCACCATAAAAAAGAGAGGAAATACGAGCAACTCCTCTGCTAACAATAACCGTGTAAAACAAATGTAGGATACGTGAACTACGTCCGGTACTACCCTTGTGTGTAATTTTTTGGGTAAATTCGGCTTAAGATTAATATTGCCTTTATAATAAATATAGGACGTCGTCTTGAAGATGAGTTTATTTGTGAATACTAATAGATCTCGTAAGGTGAAAGCACCATAAACAAGAGAGGAATTACGAGCAACTCCTCTGCTAACAATAACCGTGTGAAACAAATGTAGGATACGTGAACTACGTCCGCTACTACCCTTATGTCTTTTTTTATGGGTAAATGCCCTTCAAAGTAATATCGCGTATATATTAAATATTGGACGTCGTCTTAAAGATGAGTTTATTTGTGAATACTAATAGATCTAGAAAGGTGAAAGCACAATAAAAAAGAGAGGAAACACGTGGGACTCTGCTGCTAAAAATAGCCGTGTAAACAAATGTAGGATACGTGAACTACATCCGCTACTACCCTATGTGTATTTTTATGGGTAAATTCGGCTTAAGATTATTATTGCCTTTATAATAAATGTAGGACGTCGTCTTGAAGATGAGTTTATTTGTGAATACTAATAGATCTCATAAGGTGAAAGCACCATAAACAAGAGAGGAAATACGAGCGACTCCTCTGCTAACAATAACCGTGTGAAACAAATGTAGGATACGTGAACTACGTCCGCTACTACCCTTATGTCTTTTTTTATGGGTAAATGCCCTTCAAAGTAATATCGCGTATATATTAAATATTGGACGTCGTCTTAAAGATGAGTTTATTTGTGAATACTAATAGATCTTGTAAGGAGAAAGCACCATAAAAAAGAGAGGAAATACGAGCAACTCCTCTGCTAACAATAACCGTGTAAAACAAATGTAGTACACGTGTGTTTCATTTGATACTACCCTTATTTGTATTTTTATGGGTAAATGCACGTTTAAAGTAATATCAAGTACATATTAAATATAGGACGTCGTCTTAAAGATGAGTTTATTTGTGAATACTAATAGATCTCGTAAGGTGAAAGCACCATGAACAAGAGAGGAAATACAAGTGTTTCCTCTGCTATCAATTACCGTGTGAAACAAATGTAGCATACGTGAACTACGTCCGCTACTACCCTTATGTGTATTTTTATGGGTAAATGCCCTTCAAAGTAATATCGCGTATATATTAAATATAGGACGTCGTCTTGAAGATGAGTTTATTTGTGAATACTAATAGATCTCGAAAGGTGAAAGCACCATAAAAAAGAGAGGAAACACGTGGGACTCCTCTGCTAACAATAACCGTGTGAAACAAATGTAGGATACGTGAACTACGTCCGCTACTACCCTTATGTCTTTTTTTATGGGTAAATGCCCTTCAAAGTAATATCGCGTATATATTAAATATTGGACGTCTTCTTAAAGATGAGTTTATTTGTGAATACTAATAGATCTTGTAAGGAGAAAGCACCATGAACAAGAGAGGAAATACAAGCAACTCCTCTGCTAACAATAACCGTGTAAAACAAATGTAGTACACGTGTGTTTCATTTGATACTACCCTTATTTGTATTTTTATGGGTAAACGCACGTTTAAAGTAATATTAAGTACATATTAAATATAGGACGTCGTCTTAAAGATGAGTTTATTTGTGATTACTAATAGATCTCGTAAGGTGAAAGCACCATAAACAAGAGAGGAAATACGAGCGACTCCTCTGCTTACAATAACCGTGTGAAACAAATGTAGGTTACGTGAACTACGTCCGCTACTACCCTTATGTGTTTTTTTATGGGTAAATGCCCTTTAAAGTAATATCGCGTATATATCAAATATTGGACGTCGTCTTAAAGATGAGTTTATTTGTGAATACTAATAGATCTAGAAAGGTGAAAGCACAATAAAAAAGAGAGGAAACACGTGGGACTCTGCTGCTAAAAATAGCCGTGTAAACAAATGTAGGGTACGTGAACTACATCCGCTACTACCCTATGTGTATTTTTATGGGTAAATTCGGCTTAATATTATTATTGCCTTTATAATAAATGTAGGACGTCATCTTGAAGATGAGTTTATTTGTGAATACTGATAGATCTCGTAAGGTGAAAGCACCATGAACAAGAGAGGAAATACAATTGTTTCCTGTGCTATCAATTACCGTGTGAAACAAATGTAGGATACGTGAACTACGTCCGGTACTACCCATGTGTGTAATTTTATGGGTAAATGCCCTTCAAAGTAATATCGCGTATATATTAAATATTGGACGTCGTCTTAAAGATGAGTTTATTTGTGAATACTAATAGATCTTGTAAGGAGAAAGCACCATGAACAAGAGAGGAAATACAAGCGACTCCTCTGCTATCAATTACCGTGTGAAACAAATGTAAGATACGTGAACTACGTCCGGCACTACCCTTATGTGTAATTTTATGGGTAAATGCCCTTTAAAGTAATATCGCGTATATATCAAATATTGGACGTCGTCTTAAAGATGAGTTTATTTGTGAATACTAATAGATCTTGTAAGGAGAAAGCACCATAAAAAAGAGAGGAAATACGAGCAACTCCTCTGCTAACAATAACCGTGTAAAACAAATGTAGTACACGTGTGTTTCATTTGATACTACCCTTATTTGTATTTTTATGGGTAAATGCACGTTTAAAGTAATATCAAGTACATATTAAATATAGGACGTCGTCTTGAAGATGAGTTTATTTGTGAATACTAATAGATCTCGTAAGGTGAAAGCACCATAAAAAAGAGAGGAAATACGAGCGACTTCTCTGCTATCAATTACCGTGTGAAACAAATGTAGGATACGTGAACTACATCCGCTACTACCCTATGTGTATTTTTATGGGTAAATTCGGCTTAAGATTATTATTGCCTTTATAATAAATGTAGGACGTTGTCTTGAAGATGAGTTTATTTGTGAATACTAATAGATCTCGTAAGGTGAAAGCACCATAAAAAAGAGAGGAAATACGAGCGACTCCTCTGCTATCAATTACCGTGTGAAACAAATGTAGGATACGTGAACTACGTCCGCTACTACCCTAATGTGTATTTTTATGGGTAAATGCCCTTCAAAGTAATATCGCGTATATATTAAATATAGGACGTCGTCTTAAAGATGAGTTTATTTGTGCATACTAATAGATCTCGAAAGGTGAAAGCACCATAAAAAAGAGAGGAAATACGAGCAACTCCTCTGCTAACAATAACCGTGTAAAACAAATGTAGGATACGTGAACTACGTCCGGTACTACCCTTGTGTGTAATTTTTTGGGTAAATTCGGCTTAAGATTAATATTGCCTTTATAATAAATATAGGACGTCGTCTTGAAGATGAGTTTATTTGTGAATACTAATAGATCTCGTAAGGTGAAAGCACCATAAACAAGAGAGGAATTACGAGCAACTCCTCTGCTAACAATAACCGTGTGAAACAAATGTAGGATACGTGAACTACGTCCGCTACTACCCTTATGTCTTTTTTTATGGGTAAATGCCCTTCAAAGTAATTTCGCGTATATATTAAATATTGGACGTCGTCTTAAAGATGAGTTTATTTGTGAATACTAATAGATCTCGAAAGGTGAAAGCACAATAAAAAAGAGAGGAAACACGTGGGACTCTGCTGCTAACAATAGCCGTGTAAATAAATGTAGGATACGTGAACTACATCCGCTACTGCCCTATGTGTATTTTTATGGGTAAATTCGGCTTAAAATTAATATTGCCTTTATAATAAATATAGGACGTCGACTTGAAGATGAGTTTATTTGTGAATACTAATAGATCTCGTAAGGTGAAAGCACCATAAACAAGAGAGGAAATACGAGCAACTCCTCTGCTAACAATAACCGTGTGAAACAAATGTAGGATACGTGAACTACGTCCGCTACTACCCTTATGTCTTTTTTTATGGGTAAATGCCCTTCAAAGTAATATCGCGTATATATTAAATATTGGACGTCGTCTTAAAGATGAGTTTATTTGTGAATACTAATAGATCTTGTAAGGAGAAAGCACCATGAACAAGAGAGGAAATACAAGCAACTCCTCTGCTAACAATAACCGTGTAAAACAAATGTAGTACACGTGCGTTTCATTTGATACTACCCTTATTTGTATTTTTATGGGTAAACGCACGTTTAAAGTAATATTAAGTACATATTAAATATAGGACGTCGTCTTAAAGATGAGTTTGTTTGTGATTACTAATAGATCTCGTAAGGTGAAAGCACCATAAAAAAGAGAGGAAATACGAGCGACTCCTCTGCTATCAATTACCGTGTGAAACAAATGTAAGATACGTGAACTACGTCCGGCACTACCCTTATGTGTAATTTTATGGGTAAATGCCCTTTAAAGTAATATCGCGTATATATCAAATATTGGACGTCGTCTTAAAGATGAGTTAATTTGTGAATACTAATAGATCTAGAAAGGTGAAAGCACAATAAAAAAGAGAGGAAACACGTGGGACTCTGCTGCTAAAAATAGCCGTGTAAACAAATGTAGGGTACGTGAACTACATCCGCTACTACCCTATGTGTATTTTTATGGGTAAATTCGGCTTAAGATTATTATTGCCTTTATAATAAATGTAGGACGTCATCTTGAAGATGAGTTTATTTGTGAATACTGATAGATCTCGTAAGGTGAAAGCACCATGAACAAGAGAGGAAATACAATTGTTTCCTGTGCTATCAATTACCGTGTGAAACAAATGTAGGATACGTGAACTACGTCCGGTACTACCCATGTGTGTAATTTTATGGGTAAATGCCCTTCATAATATAGGACGTCGTCTTGAAGATGAGTTTATTTGTGAATACTAATAGATCTCGTAAGGTGAAAGCACTATAAAAAAGAGAGGAAATACGAGCGACTCCTCTGCTATCAATTACCGTGTAAACAAATGTAGGATACGTGAACTACATCCGCTACTACCCTATGTGTATTTTTATGGGTAAATTCGGCTTAAGATTATTATTGCCTTTATAATAAATGTAGGACGTCGTCTTGAAGATGAGTTTATTTGTGAATACTAATAGATCTTGTAAGGAGAAAGCACCATGAACAAGAGAGGAAATACAAGCAACTCCTCTGCTAACAATAACCGTGTAAAACAAATGTAGTACACGAGTGTTTCATTTGATACTACCCTTATTTGTATTTTTATGGGTAAATGCACGTTTAAAGTAATATTGAGTACATATTAAATATAGGACGTCGTCTTAAAGATGAGTTTATTTGTGAATACTAATAGATCTCGTAAGGTGAAAGCACCATAAAAAAGAGAGGAAATACGAGCGACTCCTCTGCTATCAATTACCGTGTGAAACAAATGTAAGATACGTGAACTACGTCCGGCACTACCCTTATGTGTAATTTTATGGGTAAATGCCCTTTAAAGTAATATCGCGTGTATATCAAATATTGGACGTCGTCTTAAAGATGAGTTTATTTGTGAATACTAATAGATCTAGAAAGGTGAAAGCACAATAAAAAAGAGAGGAAACACGTGGGACTCTGCTGCTAAAAATAGCCGTGTAAACAAATGTAGGGTACGTGAACTACATCCGCTACTACCCTATGTGTATTTTTATGGGTAAATTCGGCTTAATATTATTATTGCCTTTATAATAAATGTAGGACGTCATCTTGAAGATGAGTTTATTTGTGAATACTGATAGATCTCGTAAGGTGAAAGCACCATGAACAAGAGAGGAAATACAATTGTTTCCTGTGCTATCAATTACCGTGTGAAACAAATGTAGGATACGTGAACTACGTCCGGTACTACCCATGTGTGTAATTTTATGGGTAAATGCCCTTCATAATATAGGACGTCGTCTTGAAGATGAGTTTATTTGTGAATACTAATAGATCTCGTAATGTGAAAGCACTATAAAAAAGAGAGGAAATACGAGCGACTCCTCTGCTATCAATTACCGTGTGAAACAAATGTAAGATACGTGAACTACGTCCGGCACTACCCTTATGTGTAATTTTATGGGTAAATGCCCTTTAAAGTAATATCGCGTGTATATCAAATATTGGACGTCGTCTTAAAGATGAGTTTATTTGTGAATACTAATAGATCTAGAAAGGTGAAAGCACAATAAAAAAGAGAGGAAACACGTGGGACTCTGCTGCTAAAAATAGCCGTGTAAACAAATGTAGGGTACGTGAACTACATCCGCTACTACCCTATGTGTATTTTTATGGGTAAATTCGGCTTAATATTATTATTGCCTTTATAATAAATGTAGGACGTCATCTTGAAGATGAGTTTATTTGTGAATACTGATAGATCTCGTAAGGTGAAAGCACTATGAACAAGAGAGGAAATACAATTGTTTCCTGTGCTATCAATTACCGTGTGAAACAAATGTAGGATACGTGAACTACGTCCGGTACTACCCATGTGTGTAATTTTATGGGTAAATGCCCTTCATAATATAGGACGTCGTCTTGAAGATGAGTTTATTTGTGAATACTAATAGATCTCGTAAGGTGAAAGCACTATAAAAAAGAGAGGAAATACGAGCGACTCCTCTGCTATCAATTACCGTGTAAACAAATGTAGGATACGTGAACTACATCCGCTACTACCCTATGCGTATTTTTATGGGTAAATTCGGCTTAAGATTATTATTGCCTTTATAATAAATGTAGGACGTCGTCTTGAAGATGAGTTTATTTGTGAATACTAATAGATCTCGTAAGGTGAAAGCACCACAAAAAAGAGAGGAAATACGAGCGACTCCTCTGCTAACAATAACCGTGTGAAACAAATGTAGGATACGTGAACTACGTCCGCTACTACCCTTATGTCTTTTTTTATGGGTAAATGCCCTTCAAAGTAATATCGCGTATATATTAAATATTGGACGTCGTCTTAAAGATGAGTTTATTTGTGAATACTAATAGATCTTGTAAGGAGAAAGCACCATGAACAAGAGAGGAAATACAAGCAACTCCTCTGCTAACAATAACCGTGTAAAACAAATGTAGTACACGAGTGTTTCATTTGATACTACCCTTATTTGTATTTTTATGGGTAAATGCACGTTTAAAGTAATATTGAGTACATATTAAATATAGGACGTCGTCTTAAAGATGAGTTTATTTGTGAATACTAATAGATCTCGTAAGGTGAAAGCACCATAAAAAAGAGAGGAAATACGAGCGACTCCTCTGCTATCAATTACCGTGTGAAACAAATGTAAGATACGTGAACTACGTCCGGCACTACCCTTATGTGTAATTTTATGGGCAAATGCCCTTTAAAATAATATCGCGTATATATCAAATATTGGACGTCGTCTTAAAGATGAGTTTATTTGTGAATACTAATAGATCTAGAAAGGTGAAAGCACAATAAAAAAGAGAGGAAACACGTGGGACTCTGCTGCTAAAAATAGCCGTGTAAACAAATGTAGGGTACGTGAACTACATCCGCTACTACCCTATGTGTATTTTTATGGGTAAATTCGGCTTAAGATTATTATTGCCTTTATAATAAATGTAGGACTTCTTCTTGAAGATGAGTTTATTTGTGAATACTGATAGATCTCGTAAGGTGAAAGCACCATGAACAAGAGAGGAAATACAATTGTTTCCTGTGCTATCAATAACCGTGTAAAACAAATGTAGTACACGTGTGTTTCATTTGATACTACCCTTATTTGTATTTTTATGGGTAAATGCACGTTTAAAGTAATATTAAGTACATATTAAATATAGGACGTCGTCTTAAAGATGAGTTTATTTGTGAATACTAGTAGATCTCGTAAGGTGAAAGCACCATAAAAAAGAGAGGAAATACGAGCGACTCCTCTGCTATCAATTACCGTGTGAAACAAATGTAAGATACGTGAACTACGTCCGGCACTACCCTTATGTGTAATTTTATGGGTAAATGCCCTTTAAAGTAATATCGCGTATATATCAAATATTGGACGTCGTCTTAAAGATGAGTTTATTTGTGAATACTAATAGATCTTGTAAGGAGAAAGCACCATAAAAAAGAGAGGAAATACGAGCAACTCCTCTGCTAACAATAACCATGTAAAACAAATGTAGTACACGTGTGTTTCATTTGATACTACCCTTATTTGTATTTTTATGGGTAAATGCACGTTTAAAGTAATATCAAGTACATATTAAATATAGGACGTCGTCTTAAAGATGAGTTTATTTGTGATTACTAATAGATCTCGTAAGGTGAAAGCAACATAAAAAAGAGAGGAAATACGAGCGACTCCTCTGCTATCAATTACCGTGTGAAACAAATGTAAGATACGTGAACTACGTCCGGCACTACCCTTATGTGTAATTTTATGGGTAAATGCCCTTTAAAGTAATATCGCGTATATATTAAATATAGGACGTCGTCTTAAAGATGAGTTTATTTGTGCATACTAATAGATCTCGAAAGGTGAAAGCACCATAAAAAAGAGAGGAAATACGAGCAACTCCTCTGCTAACAATAACCGTGTAAAACAAATGTAGGATACGTGAACTACGTCCGGTACTACCCTTGTGTGTAATTTTTTGGGTAAATTCGGCTTAAGATTAATATTGCCTTTATAATAAATATAGGACGTCGTCTTGAAGATGAGTTTATTTGTGAATACTAATAGATCTCGTAAGGTGAAAGCACCATAAACAAGAGAGGAATTACGAGCAACTCCTCTGCTAACAATAACCGTGTGAAACAAATGTAGGATACGTGAACTACGTCCGCTACTACCCTTATGTCTTTTTTTATGGGTAAATGCCCTTCAAAGTAATTTCGCGTATATATTAAATATTGGACGTCGTCTTAAAGATGAGTTTATTTGTGAATACTAATAGATCTAGAAAGGTGAAAGCACAATAAAAAAGAGAGGAAACACGTGGGACTCTGCTGCTAAAAATAGCCGTGTAAACAAATGTAGGATACGTGAACTACATCCGCTACTACCCTATGTGTATTTTTATGGGTAAATTCGGCTTAAGATTATTATTGCCTTTATAATAAATGTAGGACGTCGTCTTGAAGATGAGTTTATTTGTGAATACTAATAGATCTCATAAGGTGAAAGCACCATAAACAAGAGAGGAAATACGAGCGACTCCTCTGCTAACAATAACCGTGTGAAACAAATGTAGGATACGTGAACTACGTCCGCTACTACCCTTATGTCTTTTTTTATGGGTAAATGCCCTTCAAAGTAATATCGCGTATATATTAAATATTGGACGTCGTCTTAAAGATGAGTTTATTTGTGAATACTAATAGATCTTGTAAGGAGAAAGCACCATAAAAAAGAGAGGAAATACGAGCAACTCCTCTGCTAACAATAACCGTGTAAAACAAATGTAGTACACGTGTGTTTCATTTGATACTACCCTTATTTGTATTTTTATGGGTAAATGCACGTTTAAAGTAATATCAAGTACATATTAAATATAGGACGTCGTCTTAAAGATGAGTTTATTTGTGAATACTAATAGATCTCGTAAGGTGAAAGCACCATGAACAAGAGAGGAAATACAAGTGTTTCCTCTGCTATCAATTACCGTGTGAAACAAATGTAGCATACGTGAACTACGTCCGCTACTACCCTTATGTGTATTTTTATGGGTAAATGCCCTTCAAAGTAATATCGCGTATATATTAAATATAGGACGTCGTCTTGAAGATGAGTTTATTTGTGAATACTAATAGATCTCGAAAGGTGAAAGCACCATAAAAAAGAGAGGAAACACGTGGGACTCCTCTGCTAACAATAACCGTGTGAAACAAATGTAGGATACGTGAACTACGTCCGCTACTACCCTTATGTCTTTTTTTATGGGTAAATGCCCTTCAAAGTAATATCGCGTATATATTAAATATTGGACGTCTTCTTAAAGATGAGTTTATTTGTGAATACTAATAGATCTTGTAAGGAGAAAGCACCATGAACAAGAGAGGAAATACAAGCAACTCCTCTGCTAACAATAACCGTGTAAAACAAATGTAGTACACGTGTGTTTCATTTGATACTACCCTTATTTGTATTTTTATGGGTAAACGCACGTTTAAAGTAATATTAAGTACATATTAAATATAGGACGTCGTCTTAAAGATGAGTTTATTTGTGATTACTAATAGATCTCGTAAGGTGAAAGCACCATAAAAAAGAGAGGAAATACGAGCGACTCCTCTGCTATCAATTACCGTGTGAAACAAATGTAAGATACGTGAACTACGTCCGGCACTACCCTTATGTGTAATTTTATGGGTAAATGCCCTTTAAAGTAATATCGCGTATATATCAAATATTGGACGTCGTCTTAAAGATGAGTTTATTTGTGAATACTAATAGATCTAGAAAGGTGAAAGCACAATAAAAAAGAGAGGAAACACGTGGGACTCTGCTGCTAAAAATAGCCGTGTAAACAAATGTAGGGTACGTGAACTACATCCGCTACTACCCTATGTGTATTTTTATGGGTAAATTCGGCTTAATATTATTATTGCCTTTATAATAAATGTAGGACGTCATCTTGAAGATGAGTTTATTTGTGAATACTGATAGATCTCGTAAGGTGAAAGCACCATGAACAAGAGAGGAAATACAATTGTTTCCTGTGCTATCAATTACCGTGTGAAACAAATGTAGGATACGTGAACTACGTCCGGTACTACCCATGTGTGTAATTTTATGGGTAAATGCCCTTCAAAGTAATATCGCGTATATATTAAATATTGGACGTCGTCTTAAAGATGAGTTTATTTGTGAATACTAATAGATCTTGTAAGGAGAAAGCACCATGAACAAGAGAGGAAATACAAGCGACTCCTCTGCTATCAATTACCGTGTGAAACAAATGTAAGATACGTGAACTACGTCCGGCACTACCCTTATGTGTAATTTTATGGGTAAATGCCCTTTAAAGTAATATCGCGTATATATCAAATATTGGACGTCGTCTTAAAGATGAGTTTATTTGTGAATACTAATAGATCTTGTAAGGAGAAAGCACCATAAAAAAGAGAGGAAATACGAGCAACTCCTCTGCTAACAATAACCGTGTAAAACAAATGTAGTACACGTGTGTTTCATTTGATACTACCCTTATTTGTATTTTTATGGGTAAATGCACGTTTAAAGTAATATCAAGTACATATTAAATATAGGACGTCGTCTTAAAGATGAGTTTATTTGTGATTACTAATAGATCTCGTAAGGTGAAAGCAACATAAAAAAGAGAGGAAATACGAGCGACTCCTCTGCTATCAATTACCGTGTGAAACAAATGTAAGATACGTGAACTACGTCCGGCACTACCCTTATGTGTAATTTTATGGGTAAATGCCCTTTAAAGTAATATCGCGTATATATCAAATATAGGACGTCGTCTTGAAGATGAGTTTATTTGTGAATACTAATAGATCTCGTAAGGTGAAAGCACCATAAAAAAGAGAGGAAATACGAGCGACTCCTCTGCTATCAATTACCGTGTGAAACAAACGTAGGATACGTGAACTACATCCGCTACTACCCTATGTGTATTTTTATGGGTAAATTCGGCTTAAGATTATTATTGCCTTTATAATAAATGTAGGACGTTGTCTTGAAGATGAGTTTATTTGTGAATACTAATAGATCTCGTAAGGTGAAAGCACCATAAAAAAGAGAGGAAATACGAGCGACTCCTCTGCTATCAATTACCGTGTGAAACAAATGTAGGATACGTGAACTACGTCCGCTACTACCCTAATGTGTATTTTTATGGGTAAATGCCCTTCAAAGTAATATCGCGTATATATTAAATATAGGACGTCGTCTTAAAGATGAGTTTATTTGTGCATACTAATAGATCTCGAAAGGTGAAAGCACCATAAAAAAGAGAGGAAATACGAGCAACTCCTCTGCTAACAATAACCGTGTAAAACAAATGTAGGATACGTGAACTACGTCCGGTACTACCCTTGTGTGTAATTTTTTGGGTAAATTCGGCTTAAGATTAATATTGCCTTTATAATAAATATAGGACGTCGTCTTGAAGATGAGTTTATTTGTGAATACTAATAGATCTCGTAAGGTGAAAGCACCATAAACAAGAGAGGAATTACGAGCAACTCCTCTGCTAACAATAACCGTGTGAAACAAATGTAGGATACGTGAACTACGTCCGCTACTACCCTTATGTCTTTTTTTATGGGTAAATGCCCTTCAAAGTAATTTCGCGTATATATTAAATATTGGACGTCGTCTTAAAGATGAGTTTATTTGTGAATACTAATAGATCTAGAAAGGTGAAAGCACAATAAAAAAGAGAGGAAACACGTGGGACTCTGCTGCTAAAAATAGCCGTGTAAACAAATGTAGGACACGTGAACTACATCCGCTACTACCCTATGTGTATTTTTATGGGTAAATTCGGCTTGAGATTATTATTGCCTTTATAATAAATGTAGGACGTCGTCTTGAAGATGAGTTTATTTGTGAATACTAATAGATCTCATAAGGTGAAAGCACCATAAACAAGAGAGGAAATACGAGCGACTCCTCTGCTAAAAATAACCGTGTGAAACAAATGTAGGATACGTGAACTACGTCCGCTACTACCCTTATGTCTTTTTTTATGGGTAAATGCCCTTCAAAGTAATATCGCGTATATATTAAATATTGGACGTCGTCTTAAAGATGAGTTTATTTGTGAATACTAATAGATCTTGTAAGGAGAAAGCACCATAAAAAAGAGAGGAAATACGAGCAACTCCTCTGCTAACAATAACCGTGTAAAACAAATGTAGTACACGTGTGTTTCATTTGATACTACCCTTATTTGTATTTTTATGGGTAAATGCACGTTTAAAGTAATATCAAGTACATATTAAATATAGGACGTCGTCTTAAAGATGAGTTTATTTGTGAATACTAATAGATCTCGTAAGGTGAAAGCACCATGAACAAGAGAGGAAATACAAGTGTTTCCTCTGCTATCAATTACCGTGTGAAACAAATGTAGCATACGTGAACTACGTCCGCTACTACCCTTATGTCTTTTTTTATGGGTAAATGCCCTTCAAAGTAATATCGCGTATATATTAAATATTGGACGTCTTCTTAAAGATGAGTTTATTTGTGAATACTAATAGATCTTGTAAGGAGAAAGCACCATGAACAAGAGAGGAAATACAAGCAACTCCTCTGCTAACAATAACCGTGTAAAACAAATGTAGTACACGTGTGTTTCATTTGATACTACCCTTATTTGTATTTTTATGGGTAAACGCACGTTTAAAGTAATATTAAGTACATATTAAATATAGGACGTCGTCTTAAAGATGAGTTTATTTGTGATTACTAATAGATCTCGTAAGGTGAAAGCACCATAAAAAAGAGAGGAAATACGAGCGACTCCTCTGCTATCAATTACCGTGTGAAACAAATGTAAGATACGTGAACTACGTCCGGCACTACCCTTATGTGTAATTTTATGGGTAAATGCCCTTTAAAGTAATATCGCGTATATATCAAATATTGGACGTCGTCTTAAAGATGAGTTTATTTGTGAATACTAATAGATCTAGAAAGGTGAAAGCACAATAAAAAAGAGAGGAAACACGTGGGACTCTGCTGCTAAAAATAGCCGTGTAAACAAATGTAGGGTACGTGAACTACATCCGCTACTACCCTATGTGTATTTTTATGGGTAAATTCGGCTTAATATTATTATTGCCTTTATAATAAATGTAGGACGTCATCTTGAAGATGAGTTTATTTGTGAATACTGATAGATCTCGTAAGGTGAAAGCACCATGAACAAGAGAGGAAATACAATTGTTTCCTGTGCTATCAATTACCGTGTGAAACAAATGTAGGATACGTGAACTACGTCCGGTACTACCCATGTGTGTAATTTTATGGGTAAATGCCCTTCATAATATAGGACGTCGTCTTGAAGATGAGTTTATTTGTGAATACTAATAGATCTCGTAAGGTGAAAGCACTATAAAAAAGAGAGGAAATACGAGCGACTCCTCTGCTATCAATTACCGTGTAAACAAATGTAGGATACGTGAACTACATCCGCTACTACCCTATGTGTATTTTTATGGGTAAATTCGGCTTAAGATTATTATTGCCTTTATAATAAATGTAGGACGTCGTCTTGAAGATGAGTTTATTTGTGAATACTGATAGATCTCGTAAGGTGAAAGCACCATGAACAAGAGAGGAAATACAATTGTTTCCTGTGCTATCAATTACCGTGTGAAACAAATGTAGGATACGTGAACTACGTCCGGTACTACCCTTGTGTGTAATTTTATGGGTAAATGCCCTTCAAAGTAATATCGCGTATATATTAAATATAGGACGTCGTCTTGAAGATGAGTTTATTTGTGAATACTAATAGATCTCGTAAGGTGAAAGCACCATAAAAAAGAGAGGAAATACGAGCGACTCCTCTGCTATCAATTACCGTGTGAAACAAATGTAGGATACGTGAACTACGTCCGCTACTACCCTAATGTGTATTTTTATGGGTAAATGCCCTTCAAAGTAATATCGCGTATATATTAAATATAGGACGTCGTCTTAAAGATGAGTTTATTTGTGCATACTAATAGATCTCGAAAGGTGAAAGCACCATAAAAAAAAGAGGAAACACATGGGACTCTGCTGCTAACAATAGCCGTGTAAACAAATGTAGGATACGTAAACTACATCCGCTACTGCCCTATGTGTATTTTTATGGGTAAATTCGGCTTAAGATTAATATTGCATTTATAATAAATATAGGACGTCGTCTTGAAGATGAGTTTATTTGTGAATACTAATAGATCTCGTAAGGTGAAAGCACCATAAACAAGAGAGGAAATACGAGCGACTCCTCTGCTAACAATAACCGTGTGAAACAAATGTAGGATACGTGAACTACGTCCACTACTACCCTTATGTGTTTTTTTATGGGTAAATGCCCTTTTAAAGTAATATCGCGTATATATTAAATATTGGACGTCGTCTTAAAGATGAGTTTATTTGTGAATACTAATAGATCTCGTAAGGTGAAAGCACCATAAAAAAGAGAGGAAATACGAGCAACTCCTCTGCTAACAATAACCGTGTAAAACAAATGTAGTACACGTGTACTTCATTTGATACTTCCCTTATTTGTATTTTTATGGGTAAATGCACCTTTAAAGTAATATAAAGTACATAGTAAATATAGGACGTCGTCTTGAAGATGAGTTTATTTGTGAATACTGATAGATCTCGTAAGGTGAAAGCACCATGAACAAGAGAGGAAATACAATTGTTTCCTGTGCTATCAATTACCGTGTGAAACAAATGTAGGATACGTGAACTACGTCCGGTACTACCCTTGTGTGTAATTTTATGGGTAAATGCCCTTCAAAGTAATATCGCGTATATATTAAATATAGGACGTCGTCTTGAAGATGAGTTTATTTGTGAATACTAATAGATCTCGTAAGGTGAAAGCACTATAAAAAAGAGAGGAAATACGAGCGACTCCTCTGCTATCAATTACCGTGTGAAACAAATGTAGGATACGTGAATTACATCCGCTACTACCCTATGTGTATTTTTATGGGTAAATGCACCTTTAAAGTAATATCGCGTATATATTAAATATAGGACGTCATCTTAAAGATGAGTTTATTTGTGAATACTAATAGATCTGGAAAGGTGAAAGCACCATAAAAAAGAGAGGAAATACGAGCAACTCCTCTGCTAACAATAACCGTGTAAAACAAATGTAATACACGTGTACTTCATTTGATACTACCCTTATTTGTATTTTTATGAGTAAATGCACCTTTAAAGTAATTTCAAGTACATATTAAATATAGGACGTCGTCTTGAAGATGAGTTTATTTGTGAATACTAATTGATCTCGTAAGGTGAAAGCACCATAAAAAAGAGAGGAAATACGAGCGACTCCTCTGCTATCAATTACCATGTGAAACAAATGTAGGATACGTGAACTACGTCCGCTACTACCCTAATGTGTATTTTTATGGGTAAATGCCCTTCAAAGTAATATCGCGTATATATTAAATATAGGACGTCGTCTTAAAGATGAGTTTATTTGTGCATACTAATAGATCTCGAAAGGAGAAAGCACCATAAAAAAAAGAGGAAACACGTGGGACTCTGCTGCTAACAATAGCCGTGTAAACAAATGTTGGATACGTAAACTACATCTGCTACTGCCCTATGTGTATTTTTATGGGTAAATTCGGCTTAAGATTAATATTGCCTTTATAATAAATATAGGACGTCGTCTTGAAGATGAGTTTATTTGTGAATACTAATAGATCTCGTAAGGTGAAAGCACCATAAACAAGAGAGGAAATACGAGTGACTCCTCTGCTAACAATAACCGTGTGAAACAAATGTAGGATACGTGAACTACGTCCGCTACTACCCTTATGTGTTTTTTTATGGGTAAATGCCCTTTTAAAGTAATATCGCGTATATATTAAATATTGGACGTCGTCTTAAAGATGAGTTTATTTGTGAATACTAATAGATCTCGTAAGGTGAAAGCACCATAAAAAAGAGAGGAAATACGAGCAACTCCTCTGCTAACAATAACCGTGTAAAACAAATGTAGTACACGTGTACTTCATTTGATACTTCCCTTATTTGTATTTTTATGGGTAAATGCACCTTTAAAGTAATATAAAGTACATAGTAAATATAGGACGTCGTCTTAAAGATGAGTTTATTTGTGATTACTAATAGATCTCGTAAGGTGAAAGCACCATGAACAAGAGAGGAAATACAAGTGTTTCCTCTGCTATCAATTACCGTGTGAAACAAATGTGGGATACGTGAACTACGTCCGGTACTACCCTTATGTGTATTTTTATGGGTAAATGCCCTTCAAAGTAATATCGCGTATATATTAAATATAGGACGTCGTCTTGAAGATGAGTTTATTTGTGAATACTAATAGATCTCGTAAGGTGAAAGCACCATAAAAAAGAGAGGAAATACGAGCGACTCCTCTGCTAACAATAACCGTGTAAAACAAATGTAGGATACGTGAACTACGTCCGGTACTACCCTTATGTGTATTTTTATGGGTAAATGCCCTTCAAAGTAATATCGCGTATATATTAAATATAGGTCGTCGTCTTGAAGATGAGTTTATTTGTGAATACTAATAGATCTCGTAAGGTGAAAGCACCCTAAACAAGAGAGGAGATACGAGTATTTTCTCTGCTAACAATAACCGTCTGAAACAAATGTAGGATACGTGAACTACGTCCGCTACTACCCTTATGTGTATTTTTATGGGTAAATGCCCTTCAAAATAATATCGCGTATATATTAAATATAGGACGTCGTCTTGAAGATCAGTCAATTTGTGAATACTAATAGATCTCGTAAGGTAAAAGCACCATAAACAAGAGAGGAAATACGAGCAACTCCTCTGCTAACAATAACCGTGTAAAACAAATGTAGTACACGTGTACTTCATTTGATACTTCCCTTATTTGTATTTTTATGGGTAAATGCACCTTTAAAGTAATATAAAGTACATAGTAAATATAGGACGTCGTCTTAAAGATGAGTTTATTTGTGATTACTAATAGATCTCGTAAGGTGAAAGCGCCATGAACAAGAGAGGAAATACAAGTGTTTCCTCTGCTATCAATTACCGTGTGAAACAAATGTGGGATACGTGAACTACGTCCGGTACTACCCTTATGTGTATTTTTATGGGTAAATGCCCTTCAAAGTAATATCGCGTATATATTAAATATAGGACGTCGTCTTGAAGATGAGTTTATTTGTGAATACTAATTGATCTCGTAAGGTGAAAGCACCATAAAAAAGAGAGGAAATACGAGCGACTCCTCTGCTATCAATTACCATGTGAAACAAATGTAGGATACGTGAACTACGTCCGCTACTACCCTAATGTGTATTTTTATGGGTAAATGCCTTTCAAAGTAATATCGCGTATATATTAAATATAGGACGTCGTCTTAAAGATGAGTTTATTTGTGCATACTAATAGATCTCGAAAGGAGAAAGCACCATAAAAAAAAGAGGAAACACGTGGGACTCTGCTGCTAACAATAGCCGTGTAAACAAATGTAGGATACGTAAACTACATCTGCTACTGCCCTATGTGTATTTTTATGGGTAAATTCGGCTTAAGATTAATATTGCCTTTATAATAAATATAGGACGTCGTCTTGAAGATGAGTTTATTTGTGAATACTAATAGATCTCGTAAGGTGAAAGCACCATAAACAAGAGAGGAAATACGAGCGACTCCTCTGCTAACAATAACCGTGTGAAACAAATGTAGGATACGTGAACTACGTCCGCTACTACCCTTATGTGTTTTTTTATGGGTAAATGCCCTTTTAAAGTAATATCGCGTATATATTAAATATTGGACGTCGTCTTAAAGATGAGTTTATTTGTGAATACTAATAGATCTCGTAAGGTAAAAGCACCATAAAAAAGAGAGGAAATACGAGCAACTCCTCTGCTAACAATAACCGTGTAAAACAAATGTAGTACACGTGTACTTCATTTGATACTTCCCTTATTTTTATTTTTATGGGTAAATGCACCTTTAAAGTAATATAAAGTACATAGTAAATATAGGACGTCGTCTTAAAGATGAGTTTATTTGTGATTACTAATAGATCTCGTAAGGTGAAAGCACCATGAACAAGAGAGGAAATACAAGTGTTTCCTCTGCTATCAATTACCGTGTGAAACAAATGTGGGATACGTGAACTACGTCCGGTACTACCCTTATGTGTATTTTTATGGGTAAATGCCCTTCAAAGTAATATCGCGTATATATTAAATATAGGACGTCGTCTTGAAGATGAGTTTATTTGTGAATACTAATAGATCTCGTAAGGTGAAAGCACCATAAAAAAGAGAGGAAATACGAGCAACTCCTCTGCTAACAATAACCGTGTAAAACAAATGTAGGATACGTGAACTACGTCCGGTACTACCCTTATGTGTATTTTTATGGGTAAATGCCCTTCAAAGTAATATCGCGTATATATTAAATATAGGTCGTCGTCTTGAAAATGAGTTTATTTGTGAATACTAATAGATCTCGTAAGGTGAAAGCACCCTAAACAAGAGAGGAGATACGAGTATTTTCTCTGCTAACAATAACCGTCTGAATTAAATGTAGGATACGTGAACTACGTCCGCTACTACCCTTATGTGTATTTTTATGGGTAAATGCCCTTCAAAATAATATCGCGTATATATTAAATATAGGACGTCGTCTTGAAGATCAGTCAATTTGTGAATACTAATAGATCTCGTAAGGTAAAAGCACCATAAACAAGAGAGGAAATACGAGCAACTCCTCTGCTAACAATAACCGTGTAAAACAAATGTAGTACACGTGTACTTCATTTGATACTTCCCTTATTTGTATTTTTATGGGTAAATGCACCTTTAAAGTAATATAAAGTACATAGTAAATATAGGACGTCGTCTTAAAGATAAGTTTATTTGTGATTACTAATAGATCTCGTAAGGTGAAAGCACCATGAACAAGAGAGGAAATACAAGTGTTTCCTCTGCTATCAATTACCGTGTGAAACAAATGTGGGATACGTGAACTACGTCCGGTACTACCCTTATGTGTATTTTTATGAGTAAATGCCCTTCAAAGTAATATCGCGTATATATTAAATATAGGACGTCGTCTTGAAGATGAGTTTATTTGTGAATACTAATAGATCTCGTAAGGTGAAAGCACCATAAAAAAGAGAGGAAATACTAGCAACTCCTCTGCTAACAATAACCGTGTAAAACAAATGTAGGATACGTGAACTACGTCCGGTACTACCCTTATGTGTATTTTTATGGGTAAATGCCCTTCAAAGTAATATCGCGTATATATTAAATATAGGTCGTCGTCTTGAAGATGAGTTTATTTGTGAATACTAATAGATCTCGTAAGGTGAAAGCACCCTAAACAAGAGAGGAGATACGAGTATTTTCTCTGCTAACAATAACCGTCTGAAACAAATGTAGGATACGTGAACTACGTCCGCTACTACCCTTATGTGTATTTTTATGGGTAAATGCCCTTCAAAGTAATATCGCGTATATATTAAATATAGGTCGTCGTCTTGAAGATGAGTTTATTTGTGAATACTAATAGATCTCGTAAGGTGAAAGCACCCTAAACAAGAGAGGAGATACGAGTATTTTCTCTGCTAACAATAACCGTCTGAAACAAATGTAGGATACGTGAACTACGTCCGCTACTACCCTTATGTGTATTTTTATGGGTAAATGCCCTTCAAAATAATATCGCGTATATATTAAATATAGGACGTCGTCTTGAAGATCAGTCAATTTGTGAATACTAATAGATCTCGTAAGGTAAAAGCACCATAAACAAGAGAGGAAATACAAGCAACTCCTCTGCTAACAATAACCGTGTAAAACAAATGTAGTACACGTGTGTTTCATTTGATACTACCCTTATTTGTATTTTTATGGGTAAATGCACGTTTAAAGTAATATTAAGTACATATTAAATATAGGACGTCGTCTTAAAGATGAGTTTATTTGTGAATACTAATAGATCTCGTAAGGTGAAAGCATTATAAAAAAGAGAGGAAATACGAGCGACTCAATTACCGTGTGAAACAAATGTAAGATACGTGAACTACGTCCGGCACTACCCTTATGTGTAATTTTATGGGTAAATGCCCTTTAAAGTAATATCGCGTATATATCAAATATTGGATGTCGTCTTAAAGATGAGTTTATTTGTGAATACTAATAGATCTAGAAAGGTGAAAGCACAATAAAAAAGAGAGGAAACACGTGGGACTCTGCCGCTAAAAATAGCCGTGTAAACAAATGTAGGATACGTGAACTACATCCGCTACTACCCTATGTGTATTTTTATGGGTAAATTCGGCTTAAGATTATTATTGCCTTTATAATAAATGTAGGACGTCGTCTTGAAGATGAGTTTATTTGTGAATACTGATAGATCTCGTAAGGTGAAAGCACCATGAACAAGAGAGGAAATACAATTGTTTCCTGTGCTATCAATTACCGTGTGAAACAAATGTAGGATACGTGAACTACGTCCGGTACTACCCTTGTGTGTAATTTTATGGGTAAATGCCCTTCATAGTAATATCGCGTATATATTAAATATAGGACGTCGTCTTGAAGATGAGTTTATTTGTGAATACTAATAGATCTCGTAAGGTGAAAGCACCATAAAAAAGAGAGGAAATACGAGAGACTCCTCTGCTATCAATTACCGTGTGAAACAAATGTAGGATACGTTAACTACATCCGCTACTACCCTATGTGTATTTTTATGGGTAAATGCCCTTCAAAGTAATATCGCGTATATATTAAATATAGGACGTCGTCCTAAAGATGAGTTTATTTGTGCATACTAATAGATCTCGAAAGGTGAAAGCACCATAAAAAAAAGAGGAAACACGTGGGACTCTGCTGCTAACAATAGTCGTGTAAACAAATGTAGGATACGTAAACTACATCCGCTACTGCCCTATGTGTATTTTTATGGGTAAATTCGGCTTAAAATTAATATTGCCTTTATAATAAATATAGGACGCCGTCTTGAAGATGAGTTTATTTGTGAATACTAATTGATCTCGTAAGGTGAAAGCACCATAAACAAGAGAGGAAATACGAGCGACTCCTCTGCTAACAATAACCGTGTGAAACAAATGTAGGATACGTGAACTACGTCCGCTACTACCCTTATGTGTTTTTTTATGGGTAAATGCCATTTTAAAGTAATATCGCGTATATATTAAATATTGGACGTCGTCTTAAAGATGAGTTTATTTGTGAATACTAATAGATCTCGTAAGGTGAAAGCACCATAAAAAAGAGAGGAAATACGAGCAACTCCTCTGCTAACAATAACCGTGTAAAACAAATGTAGTACACGTGTACTTCATTTGTTACTTACCTTATTTGTATTTTTATGGGTAAATGCACCTTTAAAGTAATATAAAGTACATAGTAAATATAGGACGTCATCTTAAAGATGAGTTTATTTGTGATTACTAATAGATCTCGTAAGGTGAAAGCACTATAAAAAAGAGAGGAAATACGAGCGACTCCTCTGCTATCAATTACCGTGTGAAACAAATGTAGGATACGTGAATTACATCCGCTACTACCCTATGTGTAATTTTATGGGTAAATGCACCTTTAAAGTAATATCGCGTATATATTAAATATTGGACGTCGTCTTAAAGATGAGTTTATTTGTGAATACTAATAGATCTAGAAAGGTGAAAGCACAATAAAAAAGAGAGGAAACACGTGGGACTCTGCTGCTAAAAATAGCCGTGTAAACAAATGTAGGATACGTGAACTACATCCGCTACTACCCTATGTGTATTTTTATGGGTAAATTCGGCTTAAGATTATTATTGCCTTTATAATAAATGTAGGACGTCGTCTTGAAGATGAGTTTATTTGTGAATACTGATAGATCTCGTAAGGTGAAAGCACCATGAACAAGAAAGGAAATACAATTGTTTCCTGTGCTATCAATTACCGTGTGAAACAAATGTAGGATACGTGAACTATGTCTGCTACTACCCTTATGTGTATTTTTATGGGTAAATGCCCTTCAAAGTAATATCGCGTATATATTAAATATAGGACGTCGTCTTGAAGATGAGTTTATTTGTGAATACTAATAGATCTCGTAAAGTGAAAGCACTATAAAAAAGAGAGGAAATACGAGCGACTCCTCTGCTATCAATTACCGTGTGAAACAAATGTAGGATACGTGAATTACATCCGCTACTACCCTATGTGTATTTTTATGGGTAAATGCACCTTTAAAGTAATTTCAAGTACATATTAAATATAGGACGTCGTCTTGAAGATCAGTCAATTTGTGAATACTAATAGATCTCGTAAGGTAAAAGCACCATAAACAAGAGAGGAAATACGAGGGACTCCTCTGCTAACAATAACCATGTGAAACAAATGTAGGATACGTGAACTACGTCCACTACTACCCTTATGTGTTTTTTTATGGGTAAATGCCTTTCAAAGTAATATCGCGTATATATTAAATATAGGACGTCGTCTTGAAAATGAGTTTATTTGTGAATACTAATAGATCTCGTAAGGTGAAAGCACACTAAACAAGAGAGGAGATACGAGTATTTTCTCTGCTAACAATAACCGTCTGAATTAAATGTAGGATACGTGAACTACGTCCGCTACTACCCTTATGTGTATTTTTATGGGTAAATGCCCTTCAAAATAATATCGCGTATATATTAAATATAGGACGTCGTCTTGAAGATCAGTCAATTTGTGAATACTAATAGATCTCGTAAGGTAAAAGCACCATAAACAAGAGAGGAAATACGAGCAACTCCTCTGCTAACAATAACCGTGTAAAACAAATGTAGTACACGTGTACTTCATTTGATACTTCCCTTATTTGTATTTTTATGGGTAAATGCACCTTTAAAGTAATATAAAGTACATAGTAAATATAGGACGTCGTCTTAAAGATAAGTTTATTTGTGATTACTAATAGATCTCGTAAGGTGAAAGCACCATGAACAAGAGAGGAAATACAAGTGTTTCCTCTGCTATCAATTACCGTGTGAAACAAATGTGGGATACGTGAACTACGTCCGGTACTACCCTTATGTGTATTTTTATGGGTAAATGCCCTTCAAAGTAATATCGCGTATATATTAAATATAGGACGTCGTCTTGAAGATGAGTTTATTTGTGAATACTAATAGATCTCGTAAGGTGAAAGCACCATAAAAAAGAGAGGAAATACGAGCAACTCCTCTGCTAACAATAACCGTGTAAAACAAATGTAGGATACGTGAACTACGTCCGGTACTACCCTTATGTGTATTTTTATGGGTAAATGCCCTTCAAAGTAATATCGCGTATATATTAAATATAGGTCGTCGTCTTGAAGATGAGTTTATTTGTGAATACTAATAGATCTCGTAAGGTGAAAGCACCCTAAACAAGAGAGGAGATACGAGTATTTTCTCTGCTAACAATAACCGTCTGAAACAAATGTAGGATACGTGAACTACGTCCGCTACTACCCTTATGTGTATTTTTATGGGTAAATGCCCTTCAAAGTAATATCGCGTATATATTAAATATAGGTCGTCGTCTTGAAGATGAGTTTATTTGTGAATACTAATAGATCTCGTAAGGTAAAAGCACCATAAACAAGAGAGGAAATACAAGCAACTCCTCTGCTAACAATAACCGTGTAAAACAAATGTAGTACACGTGTGTTTCATTTGATACTACCCTTATTTGTATTTTTATGGGTAAATGCACGTTTAAAGTAATATTAAGTACATATTAAATATAGGACGTCGTCTTAAAGATGAGTTTATTTGTGAATACTAATAGATCTCGTAAGGTGAAAGCACCATAAAAAAGAGAGGAAATACGAGCGACTCAATTACCGTGTGAAACAAATGTAAGATACGTGAACTACGTCCGGCACTACCCTTATGTGTAATTTTATGGGTAAATGCCCTTTAAAGTAATATCGCGTATATATCAAATATTGGATGTCGTCTTAAAGATGAGTTTATTTGTGAATACTAATAGATCTAGAAAGGTGAAAGCACAATAAAAAAGAGAGGAAACACGTGGGACTCTGCCGCTAAAAATAGCCGTGTAAACAAATGTAGGATACGTGAACTACATCCGCTACTACCCTATGTGTATTTTTATGGGTAAATTCGGCTTAAGATTATTATTGCCTTTATAATAAATGTAGGACGTCGTCTTGAAGATGAGTTTATTTGTGAATACTGATAGATCTCGTAAGGTGAAAGCACCATGAACAAGAGAGGAAATACAATTGTTTCCTGTGCTATCAATTACCGTGTGAAACAAATGTAGGATACGTGAACTACGTCCGGTACTACCCTTGTGTGTAATTTTATGGGTAAATGCCCTTCATAGTAATATCGCGTATATATTAAATATAGGACGTCGTCTTGAAGATGAGTTTATTTGTGAATACTAATAGATCTCGTAAGGTGAAAGCACCATAAAAAAGAGAGGAAATACGAGAGACTCCTCTGCTATCAATTACCGTGTGAAACAAATGTAGGATACGTTAACTACATCCGCTACTACCCTATGTGTATTTTTATGGGTAAATGCCCTTCAAAGTAATATCGCGTATATATTAAATATAGGACGTCGTCTTAAAGATGAGTTTATTTGTGCATACTAATAGATCTCGAAAGGTGAAAGCACCATAAAAAAAAGAGGAAACACGTGGGACTCTGCTGCTAACAATAGTCGTGTAAACAAATGTAGGATACGTAAACTACATCCGCTACTGCCCTATGTGTATTTTTATGGGTAAATTCGGCTTAAAATTAATATTGCCTTTATAATAAATATAGGACGCCGTCTTGAAGATGAGTTTATTTGTGAATACTAATTGATCTCGTAAGGTGAAAGCACCATAAACAAGAGAGGAAATACGAGCGACTCCTCTGCTAACAATAACCGTGTGAAACAAATGTAGGATACGTGAACTACGTCCGCTACTACCCTTATGTGTTTTTTTATGGGTAAATGCCATTTTAAAGTAATATCGCGTATATATTAAATATTGGACGTCGTCTTAAAGATGAGTTTATTTGTGAATACTAATAGATCTCGTAAGGTGAAAGCACCATAAAAAAGAGAGGAAATACGAGCAACTCCTCTGCTAACAATAACCGTGTAAAACAAATGTAGTACACGTGTACTTCATTTGATACTTACCTTATTTGTATTTTTATGGGTAAATGCACCTTTAAAGTAATATAAAGTACATAGTAAATATAGGACGTCTTCTTAAAGATGAGTTTATTTGTGATTACTAATAGATCTCGTAAGGTGAAAGCACCATGAACAAGAGAGGAAATACAAGTGTTTCCTCTGCTATCAATTACCGTGTGAAACAAATGTGGGATACGTGAACTACGTCCGGTACTACCCTTATGTGTATTTTTATGGGTAAATGCCCTTCAAAGTAATATCGCGTATATATTAAATATAGGACGTTGTCTTGAAGATGAGTTTATTTGTGAATACTAATAGATCTCGTAAGGTGAAAGCACTATAAAAAAGAGAGGAAATACGAGCGACTCCTCTGCTATCAATTACCGTGTGAAACAAATGTAGGATACGTGAATTACATCCGCTACTACCCTATGTGTAATTTTATGGGTAAATGCACCTTTAAAGTAATATCGCGTATATATTAAATATTGGACGTCGTCTTAAAGATGAGTTTATTTGTGAATACTAATAGATCTAGAAAGGTGAAAGCACAATAAAAAAGAGAGGAAACACGTGGGACTCTGCTGCTAAAAATAGCCGTGTAAACAAATGTAGGATACGTGAACTACATCCGCTACTACCCTATGTGTATTTTTATGGGTAAATTCGGCTTAAGATTATTATTGCCTTTATAATAAATGTAGGACGTCGTCTTGAAGATGAGTTTATTTGTGAATACTGATAGATCTCGTAAGGTGAAAGCACCATGAACAAGAAAGGAAATACAATTGTTTCCTGTGCTATCAATTACCGTGTGAAACAAATGTAGGATACGTGAACTATGTCTGCTACTACCCTTATGTGTATTTTTATGAGTAAATGCACCTTTAAAGTAATTTCAAGTACATATTAAATATAGGACGTCGTCTTAAAGATGAGTTTATTTGTGAATACTAATAGATATCGTAAGGTGAAAGCACCATGAACAAGAGAGGAAATAGGAGTGACTCCTCTGCTATCAATTACCGTGTGAAACAAATGTGGGATACGTGAACTACGTCCGGTACTACCCTTATGTGTATTTTTATGGGTAAATGCCCTTCAAAGTAATATCGCGTATATATTAAATATAGGACGTTGTCTTGAAGATGAGTTTATTTGTGAATACTAATAGATCTCGTAAGGTGAAAGCACTATAAAAAAGAGAGGAAATACGAGCGACTCCTCTGCTATCAATTACCGTGTGAAACAAATGTAGGATACGTGAATTACATCCGCTACTACCCTATGTGTAATTTTATGGGTAAATGCACCTTTAAAGTAATATCGCGTATATATTAAATATTGGACGTCGTCTTAAAGATGAGTTTATTTGTGAATACTAATAGATCTAGAAAGGTGAAAGCACAATAAAAAAGAGAGGAAACACGTGGGACTCTGCTGCTAAAAATAGCCGTGTAAACAAATGTAGGATACGTGAACTACATCCGCTACTACCCTATGTGTATTTTTATGGGTAAATTCGGCTTAAGATTATTATTGCCTTTATAATAAATGTAGGACGTCGTCTTGAAGATGAGTTTATTTGTGAATACTGATAGATCTCGTAAGGTGAAAGCACCATGAACAAGAAAGGAAATACAATTGTTTCCTGTGCTATCAATTACCGTGTGAAACAAATGTAGGATACGTGAACTATGTCTGCTACTACCCTTATGTGTATTTTTATGAGTAAATGCACCTTTAAAGTAATTTCAAGTACATATTAAATATAGGACGTCGTCTTAAAGATGAGTTTATTTGTGAATACTAATAGATATCGTAAGGTGAAAGCACCATGAACAAGAGAGGAAATAGGAGTGACTCCTCTGCTATCAATTACCGTGTGAAACAAATGTAGGATACGTGAACTACGTCCGCTACTACCCTTATGTGTATTTTTATGGGTAAATGCCCTTCAAAGTAATATCGCGTATATATCAAATATAGGACGTCGTCTTGAAGATCAGTCAATTTGTGAATACTAATAGATCTCGTAAGGTAAAAGCACCATAAAGAAGAGAGGAAATACGAGCGACTCCTCTGCTAACAATAACCATGTGAAACAAATGTAGGATACGTGAACTATGTCCGCTACTACCCTTATGTGTTTTTTTATGGGTAAATGCCCTTCAAAGTAATATCGCGTATATATTAAATATAGGACGTCGTCTTAAAGATGAGTTTATTTGTGCATACTAATAGATCTCAAAAGGTGAAAGCACCATAAAATAAAGAGGAAACACGAGCGACTCCTCTGCTAACAATAACCGTGTAAAACAAATGTAGGATACGTGAACTACGTCCGGTACTACCCTTATGTGTATTTTTATGGGTAAATGCCCTTCAAAGTAATATCGCGTATATATTAAATATAGGTCGTCGTCTTGAAAATGAGTTTATTTGTGAATACTAATAGATCTCGTAAGGTGAAAGCACCCTAAACAAGAGAGGAGATACGAGTATTTTCTCTGCTAACAATAACCGTCTGAATTAAATGTAGGATACGTGAACTACGTCCGCTACTACCCTTATGTGTATTTTTATGGGTAAATGCCCTTCAAAATAATATCGCGTATATATTAAATATAGGACGTCGTCTTGAAGATCAGTCAATTTGTGAATACTAATAGATCTCGTAAGGTAAAAGCACCATAAACAAGAGAGGAAATACGAGCAACTCCTCTGCTAACAATAACCGTGTAAAACAAATGTAGTACACGTGTACTTCATTTGATACTTCCCTTATTTGTATTTTTATGGGTAAATGCACCTTTAAAGTAATATAAAGTACATAGTAAATATAGGACGTCGTCTTAAAGATAAGTTTATTTGTGATTACTAATAGATCTCGTAAGGTGAAAGCACCATGAACAAGAGAGGAAATACAAGTGTTTCCTCTGCTATCAATTACCGTGTGAAACAAATGTGGGATACGTGAACTACGTCCGGTACTACCCTTATGTGTATTTTTATGGGTAAATGCCCTTCAAAGTAATATCGCGTATATATTAAATATAGGACGTCGTCTTGAAGATGAGTTTATTTGTGAATACTAATAGATCTCGTAAGGTGAAAGCACCATAAAAAAGAGAGGAAATACGAGCAACTCCTCTGCTAACAATAACCGTTTAAAACAAATGTAGGATACGTGAACTACGTCCGGTACTACCCTTATGTGTATTTTTATGGGTAAATGCCCTTCAAAGTAATATCGCGTATATATTAAATATAGGTCGTCGTCTTGAAGATGAGTTTATTTGTGAATACTAATAGATCTCGTAAGGTGAAAGCACCCTAAACAAGAGAGGAGATACGAGTATTTTCTCTGCTAACAATAACCGTCTGAAACAAATGTAGGATACGTGAACTACGTCCGCTACTACCCTTATGTGTATTTTTATGGGTAAATGCCCTTCAAAATAATATCGCGTATATATTAAATATAGGACGTCGCCTTGAAGATCAGTCAATTTGTGAATACTAATAGATCTCGTAAGGTAAAAGCACCATAAACAAGAGAGGAAATACAAGCAACTCCTCTGCTAACAATAACCGTGTAAAACAAATGTAGTACACGTGTGTTTCATTTGATACTACCCTTATTTGTATTTTTATGGGTAAATGCACGTTTAAAGTAATATTAAGTACATATTAAATATAGGACGTCGTCTTAAAGATGAGTTTATTTGTGAATACTAATAGATCTCGTAAGGTGAAAGCACCATAAAAAAGAGAGGAAATACGAGCGACTCAATTACCGTGTGAAACAAATGTAAGATACGTGAACTACGTCCGGCACTACCCTTATGTGTAATTTTATCGGTAAATGCCCTTTAAAGTAATATCGCGTATATATCAAATATTGGATGTCGTCTTAAAGATGAGTTTATTTGTGCATACTAATAGATCTCGAAAGGTGAAAGCACTATAAAAAAGAGAGGAAATACGAGCGACTCCTCTGCTATCAATTACCGTGTGAAACAAATGTAGGATACGTGAATTACATCCGCTACTACCCTATGTGTAATTTTATGGGTAAATGCACCTTTAAAGTAATATCGCGTATATATTAAATATTGGACGTCGTCTTAAAGATGAGTTTATTTGTGAATACTAATAGATCTAGAAAGGTGAAAGCACAATAAAAAAGAGAGGAAACACGTGGGACTCTGCTGCTAAAAATAGCCGTGTAAACAAATGTAGGATACGTGAACTACATCCGCTACTACCCTATGTGTATTTTTATGGGTAAATTCGGCTTAAAATTAATATTGCCTTTATAATAAATATAGGACGCCGTCTTGAAGATGAGTTTATTTGTGAATACTAATTGATCTCGTAAGGTGAAAGCACCATAAACAAGAGAGGAAATACGAGCGACTCCTCTGCTAACAATAACCGTGTGAAACAAATGTAGGATACGTGAACTACGTCCGCTACTACCCTTATGTGTTTTTTTATGGGTAAATGCCATTTTAAAGTAATATCGCGTATATATTAAATATTGGACGTCGTCTTAAAGATGAGTTTATTTGTGAATACTAATAGATCTCGTAAGGTGAAAGCACCATAAAAAAGAGAGGAAATACGAGCGACTCCTCTGCTAACAATAACCGTGTAAAACAAATGTAGTACACGTGTACTTCATTTGATACTTACCTTATTTGTATTTTTATGGGTAAATGCACCTTTAAAGTAATATAAAGTACATAGTAAATATAGGACGTCATCTTAAAGATGAGTTTATTTGTGATTACTAATAGATCTCGTAAGGTGAAAGCACCATGAACAAGAGAGGAAATACAAGTGTTTCCTCTGCTATCAATTACCGTGTGAAACAAATGTGGGATACGTGAACTACGTCCGGTACTACCCTTATGTGTATTTTTATGGGTAAATGCCCTTCAAAGTAATATCGCGTATATATTAAATATAGGACGTTGTCTTGAAGATGAGTTTATTTGTGAATACTAATAGATCTCGTAAGGTGAAAGCACTATAAAAAAGAGAGGAAATACGAGCGACTCCTCTGCTATCAATTACCGTGTGAAACAAATGTAGGATACGTGAATTACATCCGCTACTACCCTATGTGTAATTTTATGGGTAAATGCACCTTTAAAGTAATATCGCGTATATATTAAATATTGGACGTCGTCTTAAAGATGAGTTTATTTGTGAATACTAATAGATCTAGAAAGGTGAAAGCACAATAAAAAAGAGAGGAAACACGTGGGACTCTGCTGCTAAAAATAGCCGTGTAAACAAATGTAGGATACGTGAACTACATCCGCTACTACCCTATGTGTATTTTTATGGGTAAATTCGGCTTAAGATTATTATTGCCTTTATAATAAATGTAGGACGTCGTCTTGAAGATGAGTTTATTTGTGAATACTGATAGATCTCGTAAGGTGAAAGCACCATGAACAAGAAAGGAAATACAATTGTTTCCTGTGCTATCAATTACCGTGTGAAACAAATGTAGGATACGTGAACTATGTCTGCTACTACCCTTATGTGTATTTTTATGAGTAAATGCACCTTTAAAGTAATTTCAAGTACATATTAAATATAGGACGTCGTCTTAAAGATGAGTTTATTTGTGAATACTAATAGATATCGTAAGGTGAAAGCACCATGAACAAGAGAGGAAATAGGAGTGACTCCTCTGCTATCAATTACCGTGTGAAACAAATGTAGGATACGTGAACTACGTCCGCTACTACCCTTATGTGTATTTTTATGGGTAAATGCCCTTCAAAGTAATATCGCGTATATATCAAATATAGGACGTCGTCTTGAAGATCAGTCAATTTGTGAATACTAATAGATCTCGTAAGGTAAAAGCACCATAAAGAAGAGAGGAAATACGAGCGACTCCTCTGCTAACAATAACCATGTGAAACAAATGTAGGATACGTGAACTATGTCCGCTACTACCCTTATGTGTTTTTTTATGGGTAAATGCCCTTCAAAGTAATATCGCGTATATATTAAATATAGGACGTCGTCTTAAAGATGAGTTTATTTGTGCATACTAATAGATCTCAAAAGGTGAAAGCACCATAAAATAAAGAGGAAACACGAGCGACTCCTCTGCTAACAATAACCGTGTAAAACAAATGTAGGATACGTGAACTACGTCCGGTACTACCCTTATGTGTATTTTTATGGGTAAATGCCCTTCAAAGTAATATCGCGTATATATTAAATATAGGTCGTCGTCTTGAAAATGAGTTTATTTGTGAATACTAATAGATCTCGTAAGGTGAAAGCACCCTAAACAAGAGAGGAGATACGAGTATTTTCTCTGCTAACAATAACCGTCTGAATTAAATGTAGGATACGTGAACTACGTCCGCTACTACCCTTATGTGTATTTTTATGGGTAAATGCCCTTCAAAATAATATCGCGTATATATTAAATATAGGACGTCGTCTTGAAGATCAGTCAATTTGTGAATACTAATAGATCTCGTAAGGTAAAAGCACCATAAACAAGAGAGGAAATACGAGCAACTCCTCTGCTAACAATAACCGTGTAAAACAAATGTAGTACACGTGTACTTCATTTGATACTTCCCTTATTTGTATTTTTATGGGTAAATGCACCTTTAAAGTAATATAAAGTACATAGTAAATATAGGACGTCGTCTTAAAGATAAGTTTATTTGTGATTACTAATAGATCTCGTAAGGTGAAAGCACCATGAACAAGAGAGGAAATACAAGTGTTTCCTCTGCTATCAATTACCGTGTGAAACAAATGTGGGATACGTGAACTACGTCCGGTACTACCCTTATGTGTATTTTTATGGGTAAATGCCCTTCAAAGTAATATCGCGTATATATTAAATATAGGACGTCGTCTTGAAGATGAGTTTATTTGTGAATACTAATAGATCTCGTAAGGTGAAAGCACCATAAAAAAGAGAGGAAATACGAGCAACTCCTCTGCTAACAATAACCGTGTAAAACAAATGTAGGATACGTGAACTACGTCCGGTACTACCCTTATGTGTATTTTTATGGGTAAATGCCCTTCAAAGTAATATCGCGTATATATTAAATATAGGTCGTCGTCTTGAAGATGAGTTTATTTGTGAATACTAATAGATCTCGTAAGGTGAAAGCACCCTAAACAAGAGAGGAGATACGAGTATTTTCTCTGCTAACAATAACCGTCTGAAACAAATGTAGGATACGTGAACTACGTCCGGTACTACCCTTATGTGTATTTTTATGGGTAAATGCCCTTCAAAGTAATATCGCGTATATATTAAATATAGGTCGTCGTCTTGAAGATGAGTTTATTTGTGAATACTAATAGATCTCGTAAGGTGAAAGCACCCTAAACAAGAGAGGAGATACGAGTATTTTCTCTGCTAACAATAACCGTCTGAAACAAATGTAGGATACGTGAACTACGTCCGCTACTACCCTTATGTGTATTTTTATGGGTAAATGCCCTTCAAAGTAATATCGCGTATATATTAAATATAGGTCGTCGTCTTGAAGATGAGTTTATTTGTGAATACTAATAGATCTCGTAAGGTGAAAGCACACTAAACAAGAGAGGAGATACGAGTATTTTCTCTGCTAACAATAACCGTCTGAAACAAATGTAGGATACGTGAACTACGTCCGCTACTACCCTTATGTGTATTTTTATGGGTAAATGCCCTTCAAAATAATATCGCGTATATATTAAATATAGGACGTCGCCTTGAAGATCAGTCAATTTGTGAATACTAATAGATCTCGTAAGGTAAAAGCACCATAAACAAGAGAGGAAATACAAGCAACTCCTCTGCTAACAATAACCGTGTAAAACAAATGTAGTACACGTGTGTTTCATTTGATACTACCCTTATTTGTATTTTTATGGGTAAATGCACGTTTAAAGTAATATTAAGTACATATTAAATATAGGACGTCGTCTTAAAGATGAGTTTATTTGTGAATACTAATAGATCTCGTAAGGTGAAAGCACCATAAAAAAGAGAGGAAATACGAGCGACTCAATTACCGTGTGAAACAAATGTAAGATACGTGAACTACGTCCGGTACTACCCTTATGTGTATTTTTATGGGTAAATGCCCTTCAAAGTAATATCGCGTATATATTAAATATAGGTCGTCGTCTTGAAGATGAGTTTATTTGTGCATACTAATAGATCTCGAAAGGTGAAAGCACTATAAAAAAGAGAGGAAATACGAGCGACTCCTCTGCTATCAATTACCGTGTGAAACAAATGTAGGATACGTGAATTACATCCGCTACTACCCTATGTGTAATTTTATGGGTAAATGCACCTTTAAAGTAATATCGCGTATATATTAAATATTGGACGTCGTCTTAAAGATGAGTTTATTTGTGAATACTAATAGATCTAGAAAGGTGAAAGCACAATAAAAAAGAGAGGAAACACGTGGGACTCTGCTGCTAAAAATAGCCGTGTAAACAAATGTAGGATACGTGAACTACATCCGCTACTACCCTATGTGTATTTTTATGGGTAAATTCGGCTTAAAATTAATATTGCCTTTATAATAAATATAGGACGCCGTCTTGAAGATGAGTTTATTTGTGAATACTAATTGATCTCGTAAGGTGAAAGCACCATAAACAAGAGAGGAAATACGAGCGACTCCTCTGCTAACAATAACCGTGTGAAACAAATGTAGGATACGTGAACTACGTCCGCTACTACCCTTATGTGTTTTTTTATGGGTAAATGCCATTTTAAAGTAATATCGCGTATATATTAAATATTGGACGTCGTCTTAAAGATGAGTTTATTTGTGAATACTAATAGATCTCGTAAGGTGAAAGCACCATAAAAAAGAGAGGAAATACGAGCAACTCCTCTGCTAACAATAACCGTGTAAAACAAATGTAGTACACGTGTACTTCATTTGATACTTACCTTATTTGTATTTTTATGGGTAAATGCACCTTTAAAGTAATATAAAGTACATAGTAAATATAGGACGTCATCTTAAAGATGAGTTTATTTGTGATTACTAATAGATCTCGTAAGGTGAAAGCACCATGAACAAGAGAGGAAATACAAGTGTTTCCTCTGCTATCAATTACCGTGTGAAACAAATGTGGGATACGTGAACTACGTCCGGTACTACCCTTATGTGTATTTTTATGGGTAAATGCCCTTCAAAGTAATATCGCGTATATATTAAATATAGGACGTTGTCTTGAAGATGAGTTTATTTGTGAATACTAATAGATCTCGTAAGGTGAAAGCACTATAAAAAAGAGAGGAAATACGAGCGACTCCTCTGCTATCAATTACCGTGTGAAACAAATGTAGGATACGTGAATTACATCCGCTACTACCCTATGTGTAATTTTATGGGTAAATGCACCTTTAAAGTAATATCGCGTATATATTAAATATTGGACGTCGTCTTAAAGATGAGTTTATTTGTGAATACTAATAGATCTAGAAAGGTGAAAGCACAATAAAAAAGAGAGGAAACACGTGGGACTCTGCTGCTAAAAATAGCCGTGTAAACAAATGTAGGATACGTGAACTACATCCGCTACTACCCTATGTGTATTTTTATGGGTAAATTCGGCTTAAGATTATTATTGCCTTTATAATAAATGTAGGACGTCGTCTTGAAGATGAGTTTATTTGTGAATACTGATAGATCTCGTAAGGTGAAAGCACCATGAACAAGAAAGGAAATACAATTGTTTCCTGTGCTATCAATTACCGTGTGAAACAAATGTAGGATACGTGAACTATGTCTGCTACTACCCTTATGTGTATTTTTATGAGTAAATGCACCTTTAAAGTAATTTCAAGTACATATTAAATATAGGACGTCGTCTTAAAGATGAGTTTATTTGTGAATACTAATAGATATCGTAAGGTGAAAGCACCATGAACAAGAGAGGAAATAGGAGTGACTCCTCTGCTATCAATTACCGTGTGAAACAAATGTAGGATACGTGAACTACGTCCGCTACTACCCTTATGTGTATTTTTATGGGTAAATGCCCTTCAAAGTAATATCGCGTATATATCAAATATAGGACGTCGTCTTGAAGATCAGTCAATTTGTGAATACTAATAGATCTCGTAAGGTAAAAGCACCATAAAGAAGAGAGGAAATACGAGCGACTCCTCTGCTAACAATAACCATGTGAAACAAATGTAGGATACGTGAACTATGTCCGCTACTACCCTTATGTGTTTTTTTATGGGTAAATGCCCTTCAAAGTAATATCGCGTATATATTAAATATAGGACGTCGTCTTAAAGATGAGTTTATTTGTGCATACTAATAGATCTCAAAAGGTGAAAGCACCATAAAATAAAGAGGAAACACGAGCGACTCCTCTGCTAACAATAACCGTGTAAAACAAATGTAGGATACGTGAACTACGTCCGGTACTACCCTTATGTGTATTTTTATGGGTAAATGCCCTTCAAAGTAATATCGCGTATATATTAAATATAGGTCGTCGTCTTGAAAATGAGTTTATTTGTGAATACTAATAGATCTCGTAAGGTGAAAGCACCCTAAACAAGAGAGGAGATACGAGTATTTTCTCTGCTAACAATAACCGTCTGAATTAAATGTAGGATACGTGAACTACGTCCGCTACTACCCTTATGTGTATTTTTATGGGTAAATGCCCTTCAAAATAATATCGCGTATATATTAAATATAGGACGTCGTCTTGAAGATCAGTCAATTTGTGAATACTAATAGATCTCGTAAGGTAAAAGCACCATAAACAAGAGAGGAAATACGAGCAACTCCTCTGCTAACAATAACCGTGTAAAACAAATGTAGTACACGTGTACTTCATTTGATACTTCCCTTATTTGTATTTTTATGGGTAAATGCACCTTTAAAGTAATATAAAGTACATAGTAAATATAGGACGTCGTCTTAAAGATAAGTTTATTTGTGATTACTAATAGATCTCGTAAGGTGAAAGCACCATGAACAAGAGAGGAAATACAAGTGTTTCCTCTGCTATCAATTACCGTGTGAAACAAATGTGGGATACGTGAACTACGTCCGGTACTACCCTTATGTGTATTTTTATGGGTAAATGCCCTTCAAAGTAATATCGCGTATATATTAAATATAGGACGTCGTCTTGAAGATGAGTTTATTTGTGAATACTAATAGATCTCGTAAGGTGAAAGCACCATAAAAAAGAGAGGAAATACGAGCAACTCCTCTGCTAACAATAACCGTGTAAAACAAATGTAGGATACGTGAACTACGTCCGGTACTACCCTTATGTGTATTTTTATGGGTAAATGCCCTTCAAAGTAATATCGCGTATATATTAAATATAGGTCGTCGTCTTGAAGATGAGTTTATTTGTGAATACTAATAGATCTCGTAAGGTGAAAGCACCATAAACAAGAGAGGAGATACGAGTATTTTCTCTGCTAACAATAACCGTCTGAAACAAATGTAGGATACGTGAACTACGTCCGGTACTACCCTTATGTGTATTTTTATGGGTAAATGCCCTTCAAAGTAATATCGCGTATATATTAAATATAGGTCGTCGTCTTGAAGATGAGTTTATTTGTGAATACTAATAGATCTCGTAAGGTGAAAGCACCCTAAACAAGAGAGGAGATACGAGTATTTTCTCTGCTAACAATAACCGTCTGAAACAAATGTAGGATACGTGAACTACGTCCGCTACTACCCTTATGTGTATTTTTATGGGTAAATGCCCTTCAAAGTAATATCGCGTATATATTAAATATAGGTCGTCGTCTTGAAGATGAGTTTATTTGTGAATACTAATAGATCTCGTAAGGTGAAAGCACCCTAAACAAGAGAGGAAATACGAGTATTTTCTCTGCTAACAATAACCGTCTGAAACAAATGTAGGATACGTGAACTACGTCCGCTACTACCCTTATGTGTATTTTTATGGGTAAATGCCCTTCAAAATAATATCGCGTATATATTAAATATAGGACGTCGCCTTGAAGATCAGTCAATTTGTGAATACTAATAGATCTCGTAAGGTAAAAGCACCATAAACAAGAGAGGAAATACAAGCAACTCCTCTGCTAACAATAACCGTGTAAAACAAATGTAGTACACGTGTGTTTCATTTGATACTACCCTTATTTGTATTTTTATGGGTAAATGCACGTTTAAAGTAATATTAAGTACATATTAAATATAGGACGTCGTCTTAAAGATGAGTTTATTTGTGAATACTAATAGATCTCGTAAGGTGAAAGCACCATAAAAAAGAGAGGAAATACGAGCGACTCAATTACCGTGTGAAACAAATGTAAGATACGTGAACTACGTCCGGCACTACCCTTATGTGTAATTTTATCGGTAAATGCCCTTTAAAGTAATATCGCGTATATATCAAATATTGGATGTCGTCTTAAAGATGAGTTTATTTGTGCATACTAATAGATCTCGAAAGGTGAAAGCACTATAAAAAAGAGAGGAAATACGAGCGACTCCTCTGCTATCAATTACCGTGTGAAACAAATGTAGGATACGTGAATTACATCCGCTACTACCCTATGTGTAATTTTATGGGTAAATGCACCTTTAAAGTAATATCGCGTATATATTAAATATTGGACGTCGTCTTAAAGATGAGTTTATTTGTGAATACTAATAGATCTAGAAAGGTGAAAGCACAATAAAAAAGAGAGGAAACACGTGGGACTCTGCTGCTAAAAATAGCCGTGTAAACAAATGTAGGATACGTGAACTACATCCGCTACTACCCTATGTGTATTTTTATGGGTAAATTCGGCTTAAAATTAATATTGCCTTTATAATAAATATAGGACGCCGTCTTGAAGATGAGTTTATTTGTGAATACTAATTGATCTCGTAAGGTGAAAGCACCATAAACAAGAGAGGAAATACGAGCGACTCCTCTGCTAACAATAACCGTGTGAAACAAATGTAGGATACGTGAACTACGTCCGCTACTACCCTTATGTGTTTTTTTATGGGTAAATGCCATTTTAAAGTAATATCGCGTATATATTAAATATTGGACGTCGTCTTAAAGATGAGTTTATTTGTGAATACTAATAGATCTCGTAAGGTGAAAGCACCATAAAAAAGAGAGGAAATACGAGCAACTCCTCTGCTAACAATAACCGTGTAAAACAAATGTAGTACACGTGTACTTCATTTGATACTTACCTTATTTGTATTTTTATGGGTAAATGCACCTTTAAAGTAATATAAAGTACATAGTAAATATAGGACGTCATCTTAAAGATGAGTTTATTTGTGATTACTAATAGATCTCGTAAGGTGAAAGCACCATGAACAAGAGAGGAAATACAAGTGTTTCCTCTGCTATCAATTACCGTGTGAAACAAATGTGGGATACGTGAACTACGTCCGGTACTACCCTTATGTGTATTTTTATGGGTAAATGCCCTTCAAAGTAATATCGCGTATATATTAAATATAGGACGTTGTCTTGAAGATGAGTTTATTTGTGAATACTAATAGATCTCGTAAGGTGAAAGCACTATAAAAAAGAGAGGAAATACGAGCGACTCCTCTGCTATCAATTACCGTGTGAAACAAATGTAGGATACGTGAATTACATCCGCTACTACCCTATGTGTAATTTTATGGGTAAATGCACCTTTAAAGTAATATCGCGTATATATTAAATATTGGACGTCGTCTTAAAGATGAGTTTATTTGTGAATACTAATAGATCTAGAAAGGTGAAAGCACAATAAAAAAGAGAGGAAACACGTGGGACTCTGCTGCTAAAAATAGCCGTGTAAACAAATGTAGGATACGTGAACTACATCCGCTACTACCCTATGTGTATTTTTATGGGTAAATTCGGCTTAAGATTATTATTGCCTTTATAATAAATGTAGGACGTCGTCTTGAAGATGAGTTTATTTGTGAATACTGATAGATCTCGTAAGGTGAAAGCACCATGAACAAGAAAGGAAATACAATTGTTTCCTGTGCTATCAATTACCGTGTGAAACAAATGTAGGATACGTGAACTATGTCTGCTACTACCCTTATGTGTATTTTTATGAGTAAATGCACCTTTAAAGTAATTTCAAGTACATATTAAATATAGGACGTCGTCTTAAAGATGAGTTTATTTGTGAATACTAATAGATATCGTAAGGTGAAAGCACCATGAACAAGAGAGGAAATAGGAGTGACTCCTCTGCTATCAATTACCGTGTGAAACAAATGTAGGATACGTGAACTACGTCCGCTACTACCCTTATGTGTATTTTTATGGGTAAATGCCCTTCAAAGTAATATCGCGTATATATCAAATATAGGACGTCGTCTTGAAGATCAGTCAATTTGTGAATACTAATAGATCTCGTAAGGTAAAAGCACCATAAAGAAGAGAGGAAATACGAGCGAATCCTCTGCTAACAATAACCATGTGAAACAAATGTAGGATACGTGAACTATGTCCGCTACTACCCTTATGTGTTTTTTTATGGGTAAATGCCCTTCAAAGTAATATCGCGTATATATTAAATATAGGACGTCGTCTTAAAGATGAGTTTATTTGTGCATACTAATAGATCTCAAAAGGTGAAAGCACCATAAAATAAAGAGGAAACACGAGCGACTCCTCTGCTAACAATAACCGTGTAAAACAAATGTAGGATACGTGAACTACGTCCGGTACTACCCTTATGTGTATTTTTATGGGTAAATGCCCTTCAAAGTAATATCGCGTATATATTAAATATAGGTCGTCGTCTTGAAAATGAGTTTATTTGTGAATACTAATAGATCTCGTAAGGTGAAAGCACCCTAAACAAGAGAGGAGATACGAGTATTTTCTCTGCTAACAATAACCGTCTGAATTAAATGTAGGATACGTGAACTACGTCCGCTACTACCCTTATGTGTATTTTTATGGGTAAATGCCCTTCAAAATAATATCGCGTATATATTAAATATAGGACGTCGTCTTGAAGATCAGTCAATTTGTGAATACTAATAGATCTCGTAAGGTAAAAGCACCATAAACAAGAGAGGAAATACGAGCAACTCCTCTGCTAACAATAACCGTGTAAAACAAATTTAGTACACGTGTACTTCATTTGATACTTCCCTTATTTGTATTTTTATGGGTAAATGCACCTTTAAAGTAATATAAAGTACATAGTAAATATAGGACGTCGTCTTAAAGATAAGTTTATTTGTGATTACTAATAGATCTCGTAAGGTGAAAGCACCATGAACAAGAGAGGAAATACAAGTGTTTCCTCTGCTATCAATTACCGTGTGAAACAAATGTGGGATACGTGAACTACGTCCGGTACTACCCTTATGTGTATTTTTATGGGTAAATGCCCTTCAAAGTAATATCGCGTATATATTAAATATAGGACGTCGTCTTGAAGATGAGTTTATTTGTGAATACTAATAGATCTCGTAAGGTGAAAGCACCATAAAAAAGAGAGGAAATACGAGCAACTCCTCTGCTAACAATAACCGTGTAAAACAAATGTAGGATACGTGAACTACGTCCGGTACTACCCTTATGTGTATTTTTATGGGTAAATGCCCTTCAAAGTAATATCGCGTATATATTAAATATAGGTCGTCGTCTTGAAGATGAGTTTATTTGTGAATACTAATAGATCTCGTAAGGTGAAAGCACCCTAAACAAGAGAGGAGATACGAGTATTTTCTCTGCTAACAATAACCGTCTGAAACAAATGTAGGATACGTGAACTACGTCCGCTACTACCCTTATGTGTATTTTTATGGGTAAATGCCCTTCAAAGTAATATCGCGTGTATATTAAATATAGGTCGTCGTCTTGAAGATGAGTTTATTTGTGAATACTAATAGATCTCGTAAGGTGAAAGCACCCTAAACAAGAGAGGAGATACGAGTATTTTCTCTGCTAACAATAACCGTCTGAAACAAATGTAGGATACGTGAACTACGTCCGCTACTACCCTTATGTGTATTTTTATGGGTAAATGCCCTTCAAAATAATATCGCGTATATATTAAATATAGGACGTCGCCTTGAAGATCAGTCAATTTGTGAATACTAATAGATCTCGTAAGGTAAAAGCACCATAAACAAGAGAGGAAATACAAGCAACTCCTCTGCTAACAATAACCGTGTAAAACAAATGTAGTACACGTGTGTTTCATTTGATACTACCCTTATTTGTATTTTTATGGGTAAATGCACGTTTAAAGTAATATTAAGTACATATTAAATATAGGACGTCGTCTTAAAGATGAGTTTATTTGTGAATACTAATAGATCTCGTAAGGTGAAAGCACCATAAAAAAGAGAGGAAATACGAGCGACTCAATTACCGTGTGAAACAAATGTAAGATACGTGAACTACGTCCGGCACTACCCTTATGTGTAATTTTATCGGTAAATGCCCTTTAAAGTAATATCGCGTATATATCAAATATTGGATGTCGTCTTAAAGATGAGTTTATTTGTGCATACTAATAGATCTCGAAAGGTGAAAGCACCATAAAAAAAAGAGGAAACACGTGGGACTCTGCTGCTAACAATAGTCGTGTAAACAAATGTAGGATACGTAAACTACATCCGCTACTGCCCTATGTGTATTTTTATGGGTAAATTCGGCTTAAAATTAATATTGCCTTTATAATAAATATAGGACGCCGTCTTGAAGATGAGTTTATTTGTGAATACTAATTGATCTCGTAAGGTGAAAGCACCATAAACAAGAGAGGAAATACGAGCGACTCCTCTGCTAACAATAACCGTGTGAAACAAATGTAGGATACGTGAACTACGTCCGCTACTACCCTTATGTGTTTTTTTATGGGTAAATGCCATTTTAAAGTAATATCGCGTATATATTAAATATTGGACGTCGTCTTAAAGATGAGTTTATTTGTGAATACTAATAGATCTCGTAAGGTGAAAGCACCATAAAAAAGAGAGGAAATACGAGCAACTCCTCTGCTAACAATAACCGTGTAAAACAAATGTAGTACACGTGTACTTCATTTGATACTTACCTTATTTGTATTTTTATGGGTAAATGCACCTTTAAAGTAATATAAAGTACATAGTAAATATAGGACGTCATCTTAAAGATGAGTTTATTTGTGATTACTAATAGATCTCGTAAGGTGAAAGCACCATGAACAAGAGAGGAAATACAAGTGTTTCCTCTGCTATCAATTACCGTGTGAAACAAATGTGGGATACGTGAACTACGTCCGGTACTACCCTTATGTGTATTTTTATGGGTAAATGCCCTTCAAAGTAATATCGCGTATATATTAAATATAGGACGTTGTCTTGAAGATGAGTTTATTTGTGAATACTAATAGATCTCGTAAGGTGAAAGCACTATAAAAAAGAGAGGAAATACGAGCGACTCCTCTGCTATCAATTACCGTGTGAAACAAATGTAGGATACGTGAATTACATCCGCTACTACCCTATGTGTAATTTTATGGGTAAATGCACCTTTAAAGTAATATCGCGTATATATTAAATATTGGACGTCGTCTTAAAGATGAGTTTATTTGTGAATACTAATAGATCTAGAAAGGTGAAAGCACAATAAAAAAGAGAGGAAACACGTGGGACTCTGCTGCTAAAAATAGCCGTGTAAACAAATGTAGGATACGTGAACTACATCCGCTACTACCCTATGTGTATTTTTATGGGTAAATTCGGCTTAAGATTATTATTGCCTTTATAATAAATGTAGGACGTCGTCTTGAAGATGAGTTTATTTGTGAATACTGATAGATCTCGTAAGGTGAAAGCACCATGAACAAGAAAGGAAATACAATTGTTTCCTGTGCTATCAATTACCGTGTGAAACAAATGTAGGATACGTGAACTATGTCTGCTACTACCCTTATGTGTATTTTTATGGGTAAATGCCCTTCAAAGTAATATCGCGTATATATTAAATATAGGACGTCGTCTTGAAGATGAGTTTATTTGTGAATACTAATAGATCTCGTAAAGTGAAAGCACTATAAAAAAGAGAGGAAATACGAGCGACTCCTCTGCTATCAATTACCGTGTGAAACAAATGTAGGATACGTGAATTACATCCGCTACTACCCTATGTGTATTTTTATGGGTAAATGCACCTTTAAAGTAATTTCAAGTACATATTAAATATAGGACGTCGTCTTGAAGATCAGTCAATTTGTGAATACTAATAGATCTCGTAAGGTAAAAGCACCATAAACAAGAGAGGAAATACGAGGGACTCCTCTGCTAACAATAACCATGTGAAACAAATGTAGGATACGTGAACTACGTCCACTACTACCCTTATGTGTTTTTTTATGGGTAAATGCCTTTCAAAGTAATATCGCGTATATATTAAATATAGGACGTCATCTTAAAGATGAGTTTATTTGTGAATACTAATAGATCTGGAAAGGTGAAAGCACCATAAAAAAGAGAGGAAATACGAGCAACTCCTCTGCTAACAATAACCGTGTAAAACAAATGTAATACACGTGTACTTCATTTGATACTACCCTTATTTGTATTTTTATGAGTAAATGCACCTTTAAAGTAATTTCAAGTACATATTAAATATAGGACGTCGTCTTAAAGATGAGTTTATTTGTGAATACTAATAGATATCGTAAGGTGAAAGCACCATGAACAAGAGAGGAAATAGGAGTGACTCCTCTGCTATCAATTACCGTGTGAAACAAATGTAGGATACGTGAACTACGTCCGCTACTACCCTTATGTGTATTTTTATGGGTAAATGCCCTTCAAAGTAATATCGCGTATATATCAAATATAGGACGTCGTCTTAAAGATCAGTCAATTTGTGAATACTAATAGATCTCGTAAGGTAAAAGCACCATAAAGAAGAGAGGAAATACGAGCGACTCCTCTGCTAACAATAACCATGTGAAACAAATGTAGGATACGTGAACTACGTCCGCTACTACCCTTATGTGTTTTTTTATGGGTAAATGCCCTTCAAAGTAATATCGCGTATATATTAAATATAGGACGTCGTCTTAAAGATGAGTTTATTTGTGCATACTAATAGATCTCAAAAGGTGAAAGCACCATAAAAAAAAGAGGAAACACGAGCGACTCCTCTGCTAACAATAACCATGTGAAACAAATGTAGGATACGTGAACTACGTCCGCTACTACCCTTATGTGTTTTTTTATGGGTAAATTCGGCTTAAGATTAATATTGCATTTATAATAAATATAGGACGTCGTCTTGAAGATGAGTTTATTTGTGAATACTAATAGATCTCGTAAGGTGAAAGCACCATAAACAAGAGAGGAAATACGAGCGACTCCTCTGCTAACAATAACCGTGTGAAACAAATGTAGGATACGTGAACTACGTCCGCTACTACACTTATGTGTTTTTTTATGGGTAAATGCCCATTTAAAGTAATATCGCGTATATATTAAATATTGGACGTCGTCTTAAAGATGAGTTTATTTGTGAATACTAATAGATCTCGTAAGGTGAAAGCACCATAAAAAAGAGAGGAAATACGAGCAACTCCTCTGCTAACAATAACCGTGTAAAACAAATGTAGTACACGTGTACTTCATTTGATACTTCCCTTATTTGTATTTTTATGGGTAAATGCACCTTTAAAGTAATATCGCGTGTATATTAAATATAGGACGTCGTCTTAAAGATGAGTTTATTTGTGCATACTAATAGATCTCGAAAGGTGAATGCACCATAAAAAAAAAAAGGTAACACGTGGGACTCTGCTGCTAACAATAGCCGTGTAAACAAATGTAGGATACGTAAACTACATCCGCTACTGCCCTATGTGTATTTTTATGGGTAAATTCCGCTTAAGATTATTATTGCCTTTATAATAAATATAGGACGTCGTCTTGAAGATGAGTTTATTTGTGAATACTAATAGATCTCGTAAGGTGAAAGCACCATAAAAAAGAGAGGAAATACGAGCGACTCCTCTGCTATCAATTACCGTGTGAAACAAATGTAGGATACGTGAACTATGTCCGCTACTACCCTTATGTGTATTTTTATGGGTAAATGCCCTTCAAAGTAATCTCGCGTATATATTAAATATAGGACGTCGTCTTGAAGATGAGTTTATTTGTGAATACTAATAGATCTCGTAAGGTGAAAGCACCCTAAACAAGAGAGGAGATACGAGTATTTTCTCTGCTAACAATAACCGTCTGAAACAAATGTAGGATACGTGAACTACGTCCGCTACTACCCTTATGTGTATTTTTATGGGTAAATGCCCTTCAAAGTAATATCGCGTATATGTTAAATATAGGACGTCGTCTTGAAGATCAGTCAATTTGTGAATACTAATAGATCTCGTAAGGTAAAAGCACCATAAACAAGAGAGGAAATACGAGCGACTCCTCTGCTAACAATAACCATGTGAAACAAATGTAGGATACGTGAACTACGTCCGCTACTACCCTTATGTGTTTTTTTATGGGTAAATGCCCTTCAAAGTAATATCGCGTATATATTAAATATAGGACGTCGTCTTAAAGATGAGTTTATTTGTGAATACTAATAGATCTCGTAAGGTGAAAGCAATAAAAACAAGAGAGGAAATAGGAGTGACTCCTCTGCTATCAATTACCGTGTGAAACAAATGTAAGATACGTGAACTACGTCCGGTACTACCCTTGTGTGTAATTTTATGGTAAATGCCCTTCAAAGTAATATCGCGTATATATTAAATATTGGACGTCATCTTAAAGATGAGTTTATTTGTGAATACTAATAGATCTCGTAAGGTGAAAGCAATAAAAACAAGAGAGGAAATAGGAGTGACTCCTCTGCTATCAATTACCGTGTGAAACAAATGTAAGATACGTGAACTACGTCCGGTACTACCCATATGTGTATTTTTATGGGTAAATGCCCTTCAAAGTAATATCGCGTATATATTAAATATAGGACGTCGTCTTGAAGATGAGTTTATTTGTGAATACTAATAGATCTCGTAAGGTGAAAGCACCATAAAAAAGAGAGGAAATACGAGCGACTCCTCTGCTATCAATTACCGTGTGAAACAAATGTAGGATACGTGAACTATGTCCGCTACTACCCTTATGTGTATTTTTATGGGTAAATGCCCTTCAAAGTAATCTCGCGTATATATTAAATATAGGACGTCGTCTTGAAGATGAGTTTATTTGTGAATACTAATAGATCTCGTAAGGTGAAAGCACCCTAAACAAGAGAGGAGATACGAGTATTTTCTCTGCTAACAATAACCGTCTGAAACAAATGTAGGATACGTGAACTACGTCCGCTACTACCCTTATGTGTATTTTTATGGGTAAATGCCCTTCAAAGTAATATCGCGTATATGTTAAATATAGGACGTCGTCTTGAAGATCAGTCAATTTGTGAATACTAATAGATCTCGTAAGGTAAAAGCACCATAAACAAGAGAGGAAATACGAGCGACTCCTCTGCTAACAATAACCATGTGAAACAAATGTAGGATACGTGAACTACGTCCGCTACTACCCTTATGTGTTTTTTTATGGGTAAATGCCCTTCAAAGTAATATCGCGTATATATTAAATATAGGACGTCGTCTTAAAGATGAGTTTATTTGTGAATACTAATAGATCTCGAAAGGTGAAAACACCATAAAAAAGAGAGGAAATACGAGCAACTCCTCTGCTAACAATAACCGTGTAAAACAAATGTAGTACACGTGTACTTCATTTGATACTACCCTTATTTGTATTTTTATGGGTAAATGCACCTTTAAAGTAATTTCAAGTACATATTAAATATAGGACGTCGTCTTAAAGATGAGTTTATTTGTGAATACTAATAGATCTCGTAAGGTGAAAGCACCATGAACAAGAGAGGAAATACAAGTGTTTCCTCTGCTATCAATTACCGTGTGAAACAAATGTAGGATACGTGAACTACGTCCGGTACTACCCTTGTGTGTAATTTTATGGTAAATGCCCTTCAAAGTAATATCGCGTATATATTAAATATTGGACGTCATCTTAAAGATGAGTTTATTTGTGAATACTAATAGATCTCGTAAGGTGAAAGCAATAAAAACAAGAGAGGAAATAGGAGTGACTCCTCTGCTATCAATTACCGTGTGAAACAAATGTAAGATACGTGAACTACGTCCGGTACTACCCTTGTGTGTAATTTTATGGTAAATGCCCTTCAAAGTAATATCGCGTATATAATAAATATTGGACGTCATCTTAAAGATGAGTTTATTTGTGAATACTAATAGATCTCGTAAGGTGAAAGCAATAAAAACAAGAGAGGAAATAGGAGTGACTCCTCTGCTATCAATTACCGTGTGAAACAAATGTAAGATACGTGAACTACGTCCGGTACTACCCATATGTGTATTTTTATGGGTAAATGCCCTTCAAAGTAATATCGCGTATATATTAAATATAGGACGTCGTCTTGAAGATGAGTTTATTTGTGAATACTAATAGATCTCGTAAGGTGAAAGCACCATAAAAAAGAGAGGAAATACGAGCGACTCCTCTGCTATCAATTACCGTGTGAAACAAATGTAGGATACGTGAACTACATCCACTACTACCCTATGTGTATTTTTATGGGTAAATTCGGCTAAAGATTATTATTGCCTTTATAATAAATGTAGGACGTCGTCTTGAAGATGAGTTTATTTGTGAATACTAATAGATCTCGTAAGGTGAAAGCACCATGAACAAGAGAGGAAATACAAGTGTTTCCTCTGCTATCAATTACCGTGTGAAACAAATGTAAGATACGTGAATTACGTCCGGCACTACCCTTATGTGTAATTTTATGGGTAAATGCCCTTTAAAGTAATATCGCGTATATATCAAATATTGGACGTCGTCTTAAAGATGAGTTTATTTGTGAATACTAATAGATCTAGAAAGGTGAAAGCACAATAAAAAAGAGAGGAAACACGTGGGACTCTGCTGCTAAAAATAGCCGTGTAAACAAATGTAGGATACGTGAACTACATCCGCTACTACCCTATGTGTATTTTTATGGGTAAATTCGGCTTAAGATTATTATTGCCTTTATAATAAATGTAGGACGTCGTCTTGAAGATGAGTTTATTTGTGAATACTGATAGATCTCGTAAGGTGAAAGCACCATGAACAAGAGAGGAAATACAATTGTTTCCTGTGCTATCAATTACCGTGTGAAACAAATGTAGGATACGTGAACTACGTCCGGTACTACCCTTGTGTGTACTTTTATGGGTAAATGCCCTTCAAAGTAATATCGCGTATATATTAAATATAGGACGTCGTCTTGAAGATGAGTTTATTTGTGAATACTAATAGATCTCGTAAGGTGAAAGCACCATAAAAAATAGAGGAAATACGAGCGACTCCTCTGCTATCAATTACCGTGTGAAACAAATGTAGGATACGTGAACTACATCCGCTACTACCCTATGTGTATTTTTATGGGTAAATTCGGCTTAAGATTATTATTGCCTTTATAATAAATGTAGGACGTCGTCTTGAAGATGAGTTTATTTGTGAATACTAATAGATCTCGTAAGGTGAAAGCACCATAAAAAAGAGAGGAAATACGAGCGACTCCTCTGCTATCAATTACCGTGTGAAACAAATGTAGGATACGTGAACTACGTCCGCTACTACCCTAATGTGTATTTTTATGGGTAAATGCCCTTCAAAGTAATATCGCGTATATATTAAATATAGGACGTCGTCTTAAAGATGAGTTTATTTGTGCATACTAATAGATCTCGAAAGGTGAAAGCACCATAAAAAAAAGAGGAAACACGTGGGACTCTGCTGCTAACAATAGCCGTGTAAACAAATGTAGGATACGTAAACTACATCCGCTACTGCCCTATGTGTATTTTTATGGGTAAATTCGGCTTAAGATTAATATTGCATTTATAATAAATATAGGACGTCGTCTTGAAGATGAGTTTATTTGTGAATACTAATAGATCTCGTAAGGTGAAAGCACCATAAACAAGAGAGGAAATACGAGCGACTCCTCTGCTAACAATAACCGTGTGAAACAAATGTAGGATACGTGAACTACGTCCGCTACTACCCTTATGTGTTTTTTTATGGGTAAATGCCCTTTTAAAGTAATATCGCGTATATATTAAATATTGGACGTCGTCTTAAAGATGAGTTTATTTGTGAATACTAATAGATCTCGTAAGGTGAAAGCACCATAAAAAAGAGAGGAAATACGAGCAACTCCTCTGCTAACAATAACCGTGTAAAACAAATGTAGTACACGTGTACTTCATTTGATACTTCCCTTATTTGTATTTTTATGGGTAAATGCACCTTTAAAGTAATATAAAGTACATAGTAAATATAGGACGTCGTCTTGAAGATGAGTTTATTTGTGAATACTGATAGATCTCGTAAGGTGAAAGCACCATGAACAAGAGAGGAAATACAATTGTTTCCTGTGCTAACAATTACCGTGTGAAACAAATGTAGGATACGTGAACTACGTCCGGTACTACCCTTGTGTGTAATTTTATGGGTAAATGCCCTTCAAAGTAATATCGCGTATATATTAAATATAGGACGTCGTCTTGAAGATGAGTTTATTTGTGAATACTAATAGATCTCGTAAGGTGAAAGCACCCTAAACAAGAGAGGAGATACGAGTATTTTCTCTGCTAACAATAACCGTCTGAAACAAATGTAGGATACGTGAACTACGTCCGCTACTACCCTTATGTGTATTTTTATGGGTAAATGCCCTTCAAAGTAATATCGCGTATATGTTAAATATAGGACGTCGTCTTGAAGATCAGTCAATTTGTGAATACTAATAGATCTCGTAAGGTAAAAGCACCATAAACAAGAGAGGAAATACGAGCGACTCCTCTGCTAACAATAACCATGTGAAACAAATGTAGGATACGTGAACTACGTCCGCTACTACCCTTATGTGTTTTTTTATGGGTAAATGCCCTTCAAAGTAATATCGCGTATATATTAAATATAGGACGTCGTCTTAAAGATGAGTTTATTTGTGAATACTAATAGATCTCGAAAGGTGAAAGCACCATAAAAAAGAGAGGAAATACGAGCAACTCCTCTGCTAACAATAACCGTGTAAAACAAATGTAGTACACGTGTACTTCATTTGATACTACCCTTATTTGTATTTTTATGGGTAAATGCACCTTTAAAGTAATTTCAAGTACATATTAAATATAGGACGTCGTCTTAAAGATGAGTTTATTTGTGAATACTAATAGATCTCGTAAGGTGAAAGCACCATGAACAAGAGAGGAAATACAAGTGTTTCCTCTGCTATCAATTACCGTGTGAAACAAATGTAGGATACGTGAACTACGTCCGGTACTACCCTTGTGTGTAATTTTATGGTAAATGCCCTTCAAAGTAATATCGCGTATATATTAAATATTGGACGTCATCTTAAAGATGAGTTTATTTGTGAATACTAATAGATCTCGTAAGGTGAAAGCAATAAAAACAAGAGAGGAAATAGGAGTGACTCCTCTGCTATCAATTACCGTGTGAAACAAATGTAAGATACGTGAACTACGTCCGGTACTACCCTTGTGTGTAATTTTATGGTAAATGCCCTTCAAAGTAATATCGCGTATATATTAAATATTGGACGTCATCTTAAAGATGAGTTTATTTATGAATACTAATAGATCTCGTAAGGTGAAAGCAATAAAAACAAGAGAGGAAATAGGAGTGACTCCTCTGCTATCAATTACCGTGTGAAACAAATGTAAGATACGTGAACTACGTCCGGTACTACCCATATGTGTATTTTTATGGGTAAATGCCCTTCAAAGTAATATCGCGTATATATTAAATATAGGACGTCGTCTTGAAGATGAGTTTATTTGTGAATACTAATAGATCTCGTAAGGTGAAAGCACCATAAAAAAGAGAGGAAATACGAGCGACTCCTCTGCTATCAATTACCGTGTGAAACAAATGTAGGATACGTGAACTACATCCACTACTACCCTATGTGTATTTTTATGGGTAAATTCGGCTAAAGATTATTATTGCCTTTATAATAAATGTAGGACGTCGTCTTGAAGATGAGTTTATTTGTGAATACTAATAGATCTCGTAAGGTGAAAGCACCATGAACAAGAGAGGAAATACAAGTGTTTCCTCTGCTATCAATTACCTTGTGAAACAAATGTAAGATACGTGAATTACGTCCGGCACTACCCTTATGTGTAATTTTATGGGTAAATGCCCTTTAAAGTAATATCGCGTATATATCAAATATTGGACGTCGTCTTAAAGATGAGTTTATTTGTGAATACTAATAGATCTAGAAAGGTGAAAGCACAATAAAAAAGAGAGGAAACACGTGGGACTCTGCTGCTAAAAATAGCCGTGTAAACAAATGTAGGATACGTGAACTACATCCGCTACTACCCTATGTGTATTTTTATGGGTAAATTCGGCTTAAGATTATTATTGCCTTTATAATAAATGTAGGACGTCGTCTTGAAGATGAGTTTATTTGTGAATACTGATAGATCTCGTAAGGTGAAAGCACCATGAACAAGAGAGGAAATACAATTGTTTCCTGTGCTATCAATTACCGTGTGAAACAAATGTAGGATACGTGAACTACGTCCGGTCCTACCCTTGTGTGTAATTTTATGGGTAAATGCCCTTCAAAGTAATATCGCGTATATATTAAATATAGGACGTCGTCTTGAAGATGAGTTTATTTGTGAATACTAATAGATCTCGTAAGGTGAAAGCACCATAAAAAAGAGAGGAAATACGAGCGACTCCTCTGCTATCAATTACCGTGTGAAACAAATGTAGGATACGTGAACTACATCCTCTACTACCCTATGTGTATTTTTATGGGTAAATTCGGCTTAAGATTATTATTGCCTTTATAATAAATGTAGGACGTCGTCTTGAAGATAAGTTTATTTGTGAATACTAATAGATCTCGTAAGGTGAAAGCACCATAAAAAAGAGAGGAAATACGAGCGACTCCTCTGCTATCAATTACCGTGTGAAACAAATGTAGGATACGTGAACTACGTCCGCTACTACCCTAATGTGTATTTTTATGGGTAAATGCCCTTCAAAGTAATATCGCGTATATATTAAATATAGGACGTCGTCTTAAAGATGAGTTTATTTGTGCATACTAATAGATCTCGAAAGGTGAAAGCACCATAAAAAAAAGAGGAAACACGTGGGACTCTGCTGCTAACAATAGCCGTGTAAACAAATGTAGGATACGTAAACTACATCCGCTACTGCCCTATGTGTATTTTTATGGGTAAATTCGGCTTAAGATTAATATTGCATTTATAATAAATATAGGACGTCGTCTTGAAGATGAGTTTATTTGTGAATACTAATAGATCTCGTAAGGTGAAAGCACCATAAACAAGAGAGGAAATACGAGCGACTCCTCTGCTAACAATAACCGTGTGAAACAAATGTAGGATACGTGAACTACGTCCGCTACTACCCTTATGTGTTTTTTTATGGGTAAATGCCCTTTTAAAGTAATATCGCGTATATATTAAATATTGGACGTCGTCTTAAAGATGAGTTTATTTGTGAATACTAATAGATCTCGTAAGGTGAAAGCACCATAAAAAAGAGAGGAAATACGAGCAACTCCTCTGCTAACAATAACCGTGTAAAACAAATGTAGTACACGTGTACTTCATTTGATACTTCCCTTATTTGTATTTTTATGGGTAAATGCACCTTTAAAGTAATATAAAGTACATAGTAAATATAGGACGTCGTCTTGAAGATGAGTTTATTTGTGAATACTGATAGATCTCGTAAGGTGAAAGCACCATGAACAAGAGAGGAAATACAATTGTTTCCTGTGCTATCAATTACCGTGTGAAACAAATGTAGGATACGTGAACTACGTCCGGTACTACCCTTGTGTGTAATTTTATGGGTAAATGCCCTTCAAAGTAATATCGCGTATATATTAAATATAGGACGTCGTCTTGAAGATGAGTTTATTTGTGAATACTAATAGATCTCGTAAGGTGAAAGCACCCTAAACAAGAGAGGAGATACGAGTATTTTCTCTGCTAACAATAACCGTGTGAAACAAATGTAGGATACGTGAACTACGTCCGCTACTACCCTTATGTGTATTTTTATGGGTAAATTCGGCTTAAGATTATTATTGCCTTTATAATAAATGTAGGACGTCGTCTTGAAGATGAGTTTATTTGTGAATACTAATTGATCTCGTAAGGTGAAAGCACCATAAAAAAGAGAGGAAATACGAGCGACTCCTCTGCTATCAATTACCATGTGAAACAAATGTAGGATACGTGAACTATGTCTGCTACTACCCTTATGTGTATTTTATGGGTAAATGCCCTTCAAAGTAATATCGCGTATATATTAAATATAGGTCGTCGTCTTGAAGATGAGTTTATTTGTGAATACTAATAGATCTCGTAAGGTGAAAGCACCCTAAACAAGAGAGGAGATACGAGTATTTTCTCTGCTAACAATAACCGTCTGAAACAAATGTAGGATACGCGAACTACGTCCGCTACTACCCTTATGTGTATTTTTATGGGTAAATGCCCTTCAAAGTAATATCGCGTATATATTAAATATAGGACGTCGTCTTGAAGATCAGTCAATTTGTGAATACTAATAGATCTCGTAAGGTAAAAGCACCATAAACAAGAGAGGAAATACGAGCAACTCCTCTGCTAACAATAACCGTGTGAAACAAATGTAGGATACGTGAACTACGTCCGCTACTACCCTTATGTCTTTTTTTATGGGTAAATGCCCTTCAAAGTAATATCGCGTATATATTAAATATTGGACGTCGTCTTAAAGATGAGTTTATTTGTGAATACTAATAGATCTTGTAAGGAGAAAGCACCATGAACAAGAGAGGAAATACAAGCAACTCCTCTGCTAACAATAACCGTGTAAAACAAATGTAGTACACGTGTACTTCATTTGATACTACCCTTATTTGTATTTTTATGGGTAAATGCACGTTTAAAGTAATATTAAGTACATATTAAATATAGGACGTCGTCTTAAAGATGAGTTAATTTGTGAATACTAATAGATCTCGTAAGGTGAAAGCACCATAAAAAAGAGAGGAAATACGAGCGACTCAATTACCGTGTGAAACAAATGTAAGATACGTGAACTACATCCGGTACTACCCTTGTGTGTAATTTTATGGGTAAATGCCCTTCAAAGTAATATCGCGTATATATTAAATATAGGACGTCGTCTTGAAGATGAGTTTATTTGTGAATACTGATAGATCTCGTAAGGTGAAAGCACCATGAACAAGAGAGGAAATACAATTGTTTCCTGTGCTATCAATTACCGTGTGAAACAAATGTAGGATACGTGAACTACGTCCGGTACTACCCTTGTGTGTAATTTTATGGGTAAATGCCCTTCAAAGTAATATCGCGTATATATTAAATATAGGACGTCGTCTTGAAGATGAGTTTATTTGTGAATACTAATAGATCTCGTAAGGTGAAAGCACCCTAAACAAGAGAGGAGATACGAGTATTTTCTCTGCTAACAATAACCGTGTGAAACAAATGTAGGATACGTGAACTACGTCCGCTACTACCCTTATGTGTATTTTTATGGGTAAATGCCCTTCAAAGTAATATCGCGTATATGTTAAATATAGGACGTCGTCTTGAAGATCAGTCAATTTGTGAATACTAATAGATCTCGTAAGGTAAAAGCACCATAAACAAGAGAGGAAATACGAGCGACTCCTCTGCTAACAATAACCATGTGAAACAAATGTAGGATACGTGAACTACGTCCGCTACTACCCTTATGTGTTTTTTTATGGGTAAATGCCCTTCAAAGTAATATCGCGTATATATTAAATATAGGACGTCGTCTTAAAGATGAGTTTATTTGTGAATACTAATAGATCTCGAAAGGTGAAAGCACCATAAAAAAGAGAGGAAATACGAGCAACTCCTCTGCTAACAATAACCGTGTAAAACAAATGTAGTACACGTGTACTTCATTTGATACTACCCTTATTTGTATTTTTATGGGTAAATGCACCTTTAAAGTAATTTCAAGTACATATTAAATATAGGACGTCGTCTTAAAGATGAGTTTATTTGTGAATACTAATAGATCTCGTAAGGTGAAAGCACCATGAACAAGAGAGGAAATACAAGTGTTTCCTCTGCTATCAATTACCGTGTGAAACAAATGTAGGATACGTGAACTACGTCCGGTACTACCCTTGTGTGTAATTTTATGGTAAATGCCCTTCAAAGTAATATCGCGTATATATTAAATATTGGACGTCATCTTAAAGATGAGTTTATTTGTGAATACTAATAGATCTCGTAAGGTGAAAGCAATAAAAACAAGAGAGGAAATAGGAGTGACTCCTCTGCTATCAATTACCGTGTGAAACAAATGTAAGATACGTGAACTACGTCCGGTACTACCCTTGTGTGTAATTTTATGGTAAATGCCCTTCAAAGTAATATCGCGTATATATTAAATATTGGACGTCATCTTAAAGATGAGTTTATTTGTGAATACTAATAGATCTCGTAAGGTGAAAGCAATAAAAACAAGAGAGGAAATAGGAGTGACTCCTCTGCTATCAATTACCGTGTGAAACAAATGTAAGATACGTGAACTACGTCCGGTACTACCCATATGTGTATTTTTATGGGTAAATGCCCTTCAAAGTAATATCGCGTATATATTAAATATAGGACGTCGTCTTGAAGATGAGTTTATTTGTGAATACTAATAGATCTCGTAAGGTGAAAGCACCATAAAAAAGAGAGGAAATACGAGCGACTCCTCTGCTATCAATTACCGTGTGAAACAAATGTAGGATACGTGAACTACATCCACTACTACCCTATGTGTATTTTTATGGGTAAATTCGGCTAAAGATTATTATTGCCTTTATAATAAATGTAGGACGTCGTCTTGAAGATGAGTTTATTTGTGAATACTAATAGATCTCGTAAGGTGAAAGCACCATGAACAAGAGAGGAAATACAAGTGTTTCCTCTGCTATCAATTACCTTGTGAAACAAATGTAAGATACGTGAATTACGTCCGGCACTACCCTTATGTGTAATTTTATGGGTAAATGCCCTTTAAAGTAATATCGCGTATATATCAAATATTGGACGTCGTCTTAAAGATGAGTTTATTTGTGAATACTAATAGATCTAGAAAGGTGAAAGCACAATAAAAAAGAGAGGAAACACGTGGGACTCTGCTGCTAAAAATAGCCGTGTAAACAAATGTAGGATACGTGAACTACATCCGCTACTACCCTATGTGTATTTTTATGGGTAAATTCGGCTTAAGATTATTATTGCCTTTATAATAAATGTAGGACGTCGTCTTGAAGATGAGTTTATTTGTGAATACTGATAGATCTCGTAAGGTGAAAGCACCATGAACAAGAGAGGAAATACAATTGTTTCCTGTGCTATCAATTACCGTGTGAAACAAATGTAGGATACGTGAACTACGTCCGGTCCTACCCTTGTGTGTAATTTTATGGGTAAATGCCCTTCAAAGTAATATCGCGTATATATTAAATATAGGACGTCGTCTTGAAGATGAGTTTATTTGTGAATACTAATAGATCTCGTAAGGTGAAAGCACCATAAAAAATAGAGGAAATACGAGCGACTCCTCTGCTATCAATTACCGTGTGAAACAAATGTAGGATACGTGAACTACATCCGCTACTACCCTATGTGTATTTTTATGGGTAAATTTGGCTTAAGATTATTATTGCCTTTATAATAAATGTAGGACGTCGTCTTGAAGATAAGTTTATTTGTGAATACTAATAGATCTCGTAAGGTGAAAGCACCATAAAAAAGAGAGGAAATACGAGCGACTCCTCTGCTATCAATTACCGTGTGAAACAAATGTAGGATACGTGAACTACGTCCGCTACTACCCTAATGTGTATTTTTATGGGTAAATGCCCTTCAAAGTAATATCGCGTATATATTAAATATAGGACGTCGTCTTAAAGATGAGTTTATTTGTGCATACTAATAGATCTCGAAAGGTGAAAGCACCATAAAAAAAAGAGGAAACACGTGGGACTCTGCTGCTAACAATAGCCGTGTAAACAAATGTAGGATACGTAAACTACATCCGCTACTGCCCTATGTGTATTTTTATGGGTGAATTCGGCTTAAGATTAATATTGCATTTATAATAAATATAGGACGTCGTCTTGAAGATGAGTTTATTTGTGAATACTAATAGATCTCGTAAGGTGAAAGCACCATAAACAAGAGAGGAAATACGAGCGACTCCTCTGCTAACAATAACCGTGTGAAACAAATGTAGGATACGTGAACTACGTCCGCTACTACCCTTATGTGTTTTTTTATGGGTAAATGCCCTTTTAATGTAATATCGCGTATATATTAAATATTGGACGTCGTCTTAAAGATGAGTTTATTTGTGAATACTAATAGATCTCGTAAGGTGAAAGCACCATAAAAAAGAGAGGAAATACGAGCAACTCCTCTGCTAACAATAACCGTGTAAAACAAATGTAGTACACGTGTACTTCATTTGATACTTCCCTTATTTGTATTTTTATGGGTAAATGCACCTTTAAAGTAATATAAAGTACATAGTAAATATAGGACGTCGTCTTGAAGATGAGTTTATTTGTGAATACTGATAGATCTCGTAAGGTGAAAGCACCATGAACAAGAGAGGAAATACAATTGTTTCCTGTGCTATCAATTACCGTGTGAAACAAATGTAGGATACGTGAACTACGTCCGGTACTACCCTTGTGTGTAATTTTATGGGTAAATGCCCTTCAAAGTAATATCGCGTATATATTAAATATAGGACGTCGTCTTGAAGATGAGTTTATTTGTGAATGCTAATAGATCTCGTAAGGTGAAAGCACCCTAAACAAGAGAGGAGATACGAGTATTTTCTCTGCTAACAATAACCGTGTGAAACAAATGTAGGATACGTGAACTACGTCCGCTACTACCCTTATGTGTATTTTTATGGGTAAATTCGGCTTAAGATTATTATTGCCTTTATAATAAATGTAGGACGTCGTCTTGAAGATGAGTTTATTTGTGAATACTAATTGATCTCGTAAGGTGAAAGCACCATAAAAAAGAGAGGAAATACGAGCGACTCCTCTGCTATCAATTACCATGTGAAACAAATGTAGGATACGTGAACTATGTCTGCTACTACCCTTATGTGTATTTTATGGGTAAATGCCCTTCAAAGTAATATCGCGTATATATTAAATATAGGTCGTCGTCTTGAAGATGAGTTTATTTGTGAATACTAATAGATCTCGTAAGGTGAAAGCACCCTAAACAAGAGAGGAGATACGAGTATTTTCTCTGCTAACAATAACCGTCTGAAACAAATGTAGGATACGCGAACTACGTCCGCTACTACCCTTATGTGTATTTTTATGGGTAAATGCCCTTCAAAGTAATATCGCGTATATATTAAATATAGGACGTCGTCTTGAAGATCAGTCAATTTGTGAATACTACTAGATCTCGTAAGGTAAAAGCACCATAAACAAGAGAGGAAATACGAGCAACTCCTCTGCTAACAATAACCGTGTGAAACAAATGTAGGATACGTGAACTACGTCCGCTACTACCCTTATGTCTTTTTTTATGGGTAAATGCCCTTCAAAGTAATATCGCGTATATATTAAATATTGGACGTCGTCTTAAAGATGAGTTTATTTGTGAATACTAATAGATCTTGTAAGGAGAAAGCACCATGAACAAGAGAGGAAATACAAGCAACTCCTCTGCTAACAATAACCGTGTAAAACAAATGTAGTACACGTGTGTTTCATTTGATACTACCCTTATTTGTATTTTTATGGGTAAATGCACGTTTAAAGTAATATTAAGTACATATTAAATATAGGACGTCGTCTTAAAGATGAGTTTATTTGTGAATACTAATAGATCTCGTAAGGTGAAAGCACCATAAAAAAGAGAGGAAATACGAGCGACTCAATTACCGTGTGAAACAAATGTAGGATACGTGAACTACGTCCGCTACTACCCTTATGTCTTTTTTTATGGGTAAATGCCCTTCAAAGTAATTTCGCGTATATATTAAATATTGGACGTCGTCTTAAAGATGAGTTTATTTGTGAATACTAATAGATCTAGAAAGGTGAAAGCACAATAAAAAAGAGAGGAAACACGTGGGACTCTGCTGCTAAAAATAGCCGTGTAAACAAATGTAGGATACGTGAACTACATCCGCTACTACCCTATGTGTATTTTTATGGGTAAATTCGGCTTAAGATTATTATTGCCTTTATAATAAATGTAGGACGTCGTCTTGAAGATGAGTTTATTTGTGAATACTGATAGATCTCGTAAGGTGAAAGCACCATGAACAAGAGAGGAAATACAATTGTTTCCTGTGCTATCAATTACCGTGTGAAACAAATGTAGGATACGTGAACTATGTCTGCTACTACCCTTATGTGTATTTTTATGGGTAAATGCCCTTCAAAGTAATATCGCGTATATATTAAATATAGGACGTCGTCTTGAAGATGAGTTTATTTGTGAATACTAATAGATCTCGTAAGGTAAAAGCACCATAAACAAGAGAGGAAATACGAGCGACTCCTCTGCTAACAATAACCATGTGAAACAAATGTAGGATACGTGAACTACGTCCGCTACTACCCTTATGTGTTTTTTTATGGGTAAATGCCCTTCAAAGTAATATCGCGTATATATTAAATATAGGACGTCGTCTTAAAGATGAGTTTATTTGTGAATACTAATAGATCTGGAAAGGTGAAAGCACCATAAAAAAGAGAGGAAATACGAGCAACTCCTCTGCTAACAATAACCGTGTAAAACAAATGTAATACACGTGTACTTCATTTGATACTACCCTTATTTGTATTTTTATGAGTAAATGCACCTTTAAAGTAATTTCAAGTACATATTAAATATAGGACGTCGTCTTAAAGATGAGTTTATTTGTGAATACTAATAGATATCGTAAGGTGAAAGCACCATGAACAAGAGAGGAAATAGGAGTGACTCCTCTGCTATCAATTACCGTGTGAAACAAATGTAGGATACGTGAACTACGTCCGCTACTACCCTTATGTGTATTTTTATGGGTAAATGCCCTTCAAAGTAATATCGCGTATATATCAAATATAGGACGTCATCTTGAAGATCAGTCAATTTGTGAATACTAATAGATCTCGTAAGGTAAAAGCACCATAAAGAAGAGAGGAAATACGAGCGACTCCTCTGCTAACAATAACCATGTGAAACAAATGTAGGATACGTGAACTATGTCCGCTACTACCCTTATGTGTTTTTTTATGGGTAAATGCCCTTCAAAGTAATATCGCGTATATATTAAATATAGGACGTCGTCTTAAAGATGAGTTTATTTGTGCATACTAATAGATCTCGAAAGGTGAAAGCACCATAAAAAAAAGAGGAAACACGTGGGACTCTGCTGCTAACAATAGCCGTGTAAACAAATGTAGGATACGTAAACTACATCCGCTACTGCCCTCTGTGTATTTTTATGGGTAAATTCGGCTTAAGATTAATATTGCCTTTATAATAAATATAGGACGTCGTCTTGAAGATGAGTTTATTTGTGAATACTAATAGATCTCGTAAGGTGAAAGCACCATAAACAAGAGAGGAAATACGAGCGACTCCTCTGCTAACAATAACCGTGTGAAACAAATGTAGGATACGTGAACTACGTCCGCTACTACCCTTATGTGTTTTTTTATGGGTAAATGCCCTTTTAAAGTAATATCGCGTATATATTAAATATTGGACGTCGTCTTAAAGATGAGTTTATTTGTGAATACTAATAGATCTCGTAAGGTGAAAGCACCATAAAAAAGAGAGGAAATACGAGCAACTCCTCTGCTAACAATAACCGTGTAAAACAAATGTAGTACACGTGTACTTCATTTGATACTTCCCTTATTTGTATTTTTATGGGTAAATGCACATTTAAAGTAATATAAAGTACATAGTAAATATAGGACGTCGTCTTAAAGATGAGTTTATTTGTGATTACTAATAGATCTCGTAAGGTGAAAGCACCATGAACAAGAGAGGAAATACAAGTGTTTCCTCTGCTATCAATTACCGTGTGAAACAAATGTGGGATACGTGAACTACGTCCGGTACTACCCTTATGTGTATTTTTATGGGTAAATGCCCTTCAAAGTAATATCGCGTATATATTAAATATAGGACGTTGTCTTGAAGATGAGTTTATTTGTGAATACTAATAGATCTCGTAAGGTGAAAGCACCATAAAAAAGAGAGGAAATACGAGCAACTCCTCTGCTAACAATAACCGTGTGAAACAAATGTAGGATACGTGAACTACGTCCGCTACTACCCTTATGTCTTTTTTTATGGGTAAATGCCCTTCAAAGTAATTTCGCGTATATATTAAATATTGGACGTCGTCTTAAAGATGAGTTTATTTGTGAATACTAATAGATCTAGAAAGGTGAAAGCACAATAAAAAAGAGAGGAAACACGTGGGACTCTGCTGCTAAAAATAGCCGTGTAAACAAATGTAGGATACGTGAACTACATCCGCTACTACCCTATGTGTATTTTTATGGGTAAATTCGGCTTAAGATTATTATTGCCTTTATAATAAATGTAGGACGTCGTCTTGAAGATGAGTTTATTTGTGAATACTGATAGATCTCGTAAGGTGAAAGCACCATGAACAAGAGAGGAAATACAATTGTTTCCTGTGCTATCAATTACCGTGTGAAACAAATGTAGGATACGTGAACTATGTCTGCTACTACCCTTATGTGTATTTTTATGAGTAAATGCCCTTCAAAGTAATATCGCGTATATATTAAATATAGGACGTCGTCTTAAAGATGAGTTTATTTGTGAATACTAATAGATCTCGAAAGGTGAAAGCACCATAAAAAAAAGAGGAAATACGAGCAACTCCTCTGCTAACAATAACCGTGTAAAACAAATGTAGTACACGTGTACTTCATTTGATACTACCTTTATTTGTATTTTTATGAGTAAATGCACCTTTTAAGTAATTTCAAGTACATATTAAATATAGGACGTCGTCTTAAAGATGAGTTTATTTGTGAATACTAATAGATCTCGTAAGGTGAAAGCACCCTAAACAAGAGAGGAGATACGAGTATTTTCTCTGCTAACAATAACCGTCTGAAACAAATGTAGGATACGTGAACTACGTCCGCTACTACCCTTATGTGTATTTTTATGAGTAAATGCCCTTCAAAGTAATATCGCGTATATATCAAATATAGGACGTCGTCTTGAAGATCAGTCAATTTGTGAATACTAATAGATCTCGTAAGGTAAAAGCACCATAAAAAAGAGAGGAAATACGAGCGACTCCTCTGCTAACAATAACCATGTGAAACAAATGTAGGATACGTGAACTACGTCCGCTACTACCCTTATGTGTTTTTTTATGGGTAAATGCCCTTCAAAGTAATATCGCGTATATATTAAATATAGCACGTCGTCTTAAAGATTAGTTTATTTGTGAATACTAATAGATCTCGAAAGGTGAAAGCACCATAAAAAAGAGAGGAAATACGAGCAACTCCTCTGCTAACAATAACCGTGTAAAACAAATGTAGTACACGTGTACTTCATTTGATACTACCCTTATTTGTATTTTTATGGGTAAATGCACCTTTAAAGTAATTTCAAGTACATATTAAATATAGGACGTCGTCTTGAAGATCAGTCAATTTGTGAATACTAATAGATCTCGTAAGGTAAAAGCACCATAAACAAGAGAGGAAATACGAGCGACTCCTCTGCTAACAATAACCATGTGAAACAAATGTAGGATACGTGAACTACGTCCGCTACTACCCTTATGTGTTTTTTTATGGGTAAATGCCCTTCAAAGTAATATCGCGTATATATTAAATATAGGACGTCGTCTTAAAGATGAGTTTATTTGTGAATACTAATAGATCTCGAAAGGTGAAAGCACCATAAAAAAAAGAGGAAATACGAGCAACTCCTCTGCTAACAATAACCGTGTAAAACAAATGTAGTACACGTGTACTTCATTTGATACTACCTTTATTTGTATTTTTATGAGTAAATGCACCTTTTAAGTAATTTCAAGTACATATTAAATATAGGACGTCGTCTTAAAGATGAGTTTATTTGTGAATACTAATAGATCTCGTAAGGTGAAAGCACCCTAAACAAGAGAGGAGATACGAGTATTTTCTCTGCTAACAATAACCGTCTGAAACAAATGTAGGATACGTGAACTACGTCCGCTACTACCCTTATGTGTATTTTTATGAGTAAATGCCCTTCAAAGTAATATCGCGTATATATCAAATATAGGACGTCGTCTTGAAGATCAGTCAATTTGTGAATACTAATAGATCTCGTAAGGTAAAAGCACCATAAAAAAGAGAGGAAATACAAGCGACTCCTCTGCTAACAATAACCATGTGAAACAAATGTAGGATACGTGAACTACGTCCGCTACTACCCTTATGTGTTTTTTTATGGGTAAATGCCCTTCAAAGTAATATCGCGTATATATTAAATATAGCACGTCGTCTTAAAGATTAGTTTATTTGTGAATACTAATAGATCTCGAAAGGTGAAAGCACCATAAAAAAGAGAGGAAATACGAGCAACTCCTCTGCTAACAATAACCGTGTAAAACAAATGTAGTACACGTGTACTTCATTTGATACTACCCTTATTTGTATTTTTATGAGTAAATGCACCTTTAAAGTAATTTCATAAACATATTAAATATAGGACGTCGTCTTAAAGATGAGTTTATTTGTGAATACTAATAGATCTCGTAAGGTGAAAGCACCATGAACAAGAGAGGAAATACAAGTGTTTCCTGTGCTATCAATTACCGTGTCAAACAAATGTAGGATACGTGAACTACGTCCGGTACTACCCTTGTGTGTAATTTTATAGGTAAATGCCCTTCAAAGTAATATCGCGTATATATTAAATATAGGACGTCATCTTGAAGATGAGTTTATTTGTGAATACTAATAGATCTCGTAAGGTGAAAGCACCATAAAAAAGAGAGGAAATAGGAGCGACTCCTCTGCTATCAATTACCGTATGAAACAAATGTAGGATACGTGAACTACGTCCGCTACTACCCTAATGTGTATTTTTATGGGTAAATGCCCTACAAAGTAATATCGCGTATATATTAAATATAGGACGTCGTCTTAAAGATGAGTTTATTTGTGCATACTAATAGATCTCGAAAGGTAAAAGCACCATAAAAAAAAAAAGGTAACACGTGGGACTCTGCTGCTAACAATAGCCGTGTAAACAAATGTAGGATACGTAAACTACATCCGCTACTGCTCTATGTGTATTTTTATGGGTAAATTCCGCTTAAGATTAATATTGCCTTTATAATAAATATAGGACGTCGTCTTGAAGATGAGTTTATTTGTGAATACTAATAGATCTCGTAAGGTGAAAGCACCATAAAAAAGAGAGGAAATACGAGCGACTCCTCTGCTATCAATTACCGTGTGAAACAAATGTAGGATACGTGAACTACATCCGCTACTACCCTATGTGTATTTTTGTGGGTAAATTCGGCTTAAGATTATTATTGCCTTTATAATAAATGTAGGACGTCGTCTTGAAGATGAGTTTATTTGTGAATACTAATAGATCTCGTAAGGTGAAAGCACCATAAAAAAGAGAGGAAATACGAGCGACTCCTCTGCTATCAATTACCGTGTGAAACAAATGTAGGATACGTGAACTATGTCCGCTACTACCCTTATGTGTATTTTTATGGGTAAATGCCCTTCAAAGTAATCTCGCGTATATATTAAATATAGGACGTCGTCTTGAAGATGAGTTTATTTGTGAATACTAATAGATCTCGTAAGGTGAAAGCACCCTAAACAAGAGAGGAGATAAGAGTATTTTCTCTGCTAACAATAACCGTCTGAAACAAATGTAGGATACGTGAACTACGTCCGCTACTACCCTTATGTGTTTTTTTATGGGTAAATGCCCTTCAAAGTAATATCGCGTATATATTAAATATAGGACGTCGTCTTGAAGATCAGTCAATTTGTGAATACTAATAGATCTCGTAAGGTAAAAGCACCATAAACAAGAGAGGAAATACGAGCGACTCCTCTGCTAACAATAACCATGTGAAACAAATGTAGGATACGTGAACTACGTCCGCTACTACCCTTATGTGTTTTTTTATGGGTAAATGCCCTTCAAAGTAATATCGCGTATATATTAAATATAGGACGTCGTCTTAAAGATGAGTTTATTTGTGAATACTAATAGATCTCGTAAGGTGAAAGCACCATAAAAAAGAGAGGAAATACGAGCAACTCCTCTGCTAACAATAACCGTGTAAAACAAATGTAGTACACGTGTACTTCATTTGATACTACCCTTATTTGTATTTTTATGGGTAAATGCACCTTTAAAGTAATTTCAAGTACATATTAAATATAGGACGTCGTCTTAAAGATGAGTTTATTTGTAAATACTAATAGATCTCGTAAGGTGAAAGCACCATGAACAAGAGAGGAAATACAAGTGTTTCCTCTGCTATCAATTACCGTGTGAAACAAATGTAGGATACGCGAACTACGTCCGGTACTACCCTTGTGTGTAATTTTATGGTAAATGCCCTTCAAAGTAATATCGCGTATATATTAAATATTGGACGTCATCTTAAAGATGAGTTTATTTGTGAATACTAATAGATCTCGTAAGGTGAAAGCAATAAAAACAAGAGAGGAAATAGGAGTGACTCCTCTGCTATCAATTACCGTGTGAAACAAATGTAAGATACGTGAACTACGTCCGGTACTACCCATATGTGTATTTTATGGGTAAATGCCCTTCAAAGTAATATCGCGTATATATTAAATATAGGACGTCGTCTTGAAGATGAGTTTATTTGTGAATACTAATAGATCTCGTAAGGTGAAAGCACCATAAAAAAGAGAGGAAATACGAGCGACTCCTCTGCTATCAATTACCGTGTGAAACAAATGTAGGATACGTGTACTTCATTTGATACTTCCCTTATTTGTATTTTTATGGGTAAATGCACCTTTAAAGTAATTTCATAAACATATTAAATATAGGACGTCGTCTTAAAGATGAGTTTATTTGTGAATACTAATAGATCTCGTAAGGTGAAAGCACCATGAACAAGAGAGGAAATACAAGTGTTTCCTGTGCTATCAATTACCGTGTCAAACAAATGTAGGATACGTGAACTACGTCCGGTACTACCCTTGTGTGTAATTTTATAGGTAAATGCCCTTCAAAGTAATATCGCGTATATATTAAATATAGGACGTCATCTTGAAGATGAGTTTATTTGTGAATACTAATAGATCTCGTAAGGTGAAAGCACCATAAAAAAGAGAGGAAATAGGAGCGACTCCTCTGCTATCAATTACCGTATGAAACAAATGTAGGATACGTGAACTACGTCCGCTACTACCCTAATGTGTATTTTTATGGGTAAATGCCCTACAAAGTAATATCGCGTGTATATTAAATATAGGACGTCGTCTTAAAGATGAGTTTATTTGTGCATACTAATAGATCTCGAAAGGTAAAAGCACCATAAAAAAAAAAAAGGTAACACGTGGGACTCTGCTGCTAACAATAGCCGTGTAAACAAATGTAGGATACGTAAACTACATCCGCTACTGCTCTATGTGTATTTTTATGGGTAAATTCCGCTTAAGATTAATATTGCCTTTATAATAAATATAGGACGTCGTCTTGAAGATGAGTTTATTTGTGAATACTAATAGATCTCGTAAGGTGAAAGCACCATAAAAAAGAGAGGAAATACGAGCGACTCCTCTGCTATCAATTACCGTGTGAAACAAATGTAGGATACGTGAACTACATCCGCTACTACCCTATGTGTATTTTTGTGGGTAAATTCGGCTTAAGATTATTATTGCCTTTATAATAAATGTAGGACGTCGTCTTGAAGATGAGTTTATTTGTGAATACTAATAGATCTCGTAAGGTGAAAGCACCATAAAAAAGAGAGGAAATACGAGCGACTCCTCTGCTATCAATTACCGTGTGAAACAAATGTAGGATACGTGAACTATGTCCGCTACTACCCTTATGTGTATTTTTATGGGTAAATGCCCTTCAAAGTAATCTCGCGTATATATTAAATATAGGACGTCGTCTTGAAGATGAGTTTATTTGTGAATACTAATAGATCTCGTAAGGTGAAAGCACCCTAAACAAGAGAGGAGATAAGAGTATTTTCTCTGCTAACAATAACCGTCTGAAACAAATGTAGGATACGTGAACTACGTCCGCTACTACCCTTATGTGTATTTTTATGGGTAAATGCCCTTCAAAGTAATATCGCGTATATGTTAAATATAGGACGTCGTCTTTAAGATCAGTCAATTTGTGAATACTAATAGATCTCGTAAGGTAAAAGCACCATAAACAAGAGAGGAAATACGAGCGACTCCTCTGCTAACAATAACCATGTGAAACAAATGTAGGATACGTGAACTACGTCCGCTACTACCCTTATGTGTTTTTTTATGGGTAAATGCCCTTCAAAGTAATATCGCGTATATATTAAATATAGGACGTCGTCTTAAAGATGAGTTTATTTGTGAATACTAATAGATCTCGAAAGGTGAAAGCACCATAAAAAAGAGAGGAAATACGAGCAACTCCTCTGCTAACAATAACCGTGTAAAACAAATGTAGTACACGTGTACTTCATTTGATACTACCCTTATTTGTATTTTTATGGGTAAATGCACCTTTAAAGTAATTTCAAGTACATATTAAATATAGGACGTCGTCTTAAAGATGAGTTTATTTGTAAATACTAATAGATCTCGTAAGGTGAAAGCACCATGAACAAGAGAGGAAATACAAGTGTTTCCTCTGCTATCAATTACCGTGTGAAACAAATGTAGGATACGCGAACTACGTCCGGTACTACCCTTGTGTGTAATTTTATGGTAAATGCCCTTCAAAGTAATATCGCGTATATATTAAATATTGGACGTCATCTTAAAGATGAGTTTATTTGTGAATACTAATAGATCTCGTAAGGTGAAAGCAATAAAAACAAGAGAGGAAATAGGAGTGACTCCTCTGCTATCAATTACCGTGTGAAACAAATGTAAGATACGTGAACTACGTCCGGTACTACCCATATGTGTATTTTATGGGTAAATGCCCTTCAAAGTAATATCGCGTATATATTAAATATAGGACGTCGTCTTGAAGATGAGTTTATTTGTGAATACTAATAGATCTCGTAAGGTGAAAGCACCATAAAAAAGAGAGGAAATACGAGCGACTCCTCTGCTATCAATTACCGTGTGAAACAAATGTAGGATACGTGTACTTCATTTGATACTTCCCTTATTTGTATTTTTATGGGTAAATGCACCTTTAAAGTAATTTCAAGTACATATTAAATATAGGACGTCGTCTTAAAGATGAGTTTATTTGTGAATACTAATAGATCTCGTAAGGTGAAAGCACCATGAACAAGAGAGGAAATACAAGTGTTTCCTGTGCTATCAATTACCGTGTCAAACAAATGTAGGATACGTGAACTACGTCCGGTACTACCCTTGTGTGTAATTTTATAGGTAAATGCCCTTCAAAGTAATATCGCGTATATATTAAATATAGGACGTCATCTTGAAGATGAGTTTATTTGTGAATACTAATAGATCTCGTAAGGTGAAAGCACCATAAAAAAGAGAGGAAATAGGAGCGACTCCTCTGCTATCAATTACCGTATGAAACAAATGTAGGATACGTGAACTACGTCCGCTACTACCCTAATGTGTATTTTTATGGGTAAATGCCCTACAAAGTAATATCGCGTGTATATTAAATATAGGACGTCGTCTTAAAGATGAGTTTATTTGTGCATACTAATAGATCTCGAAAGGTAAAAGCACCATAAAAAAAAAAAAGGTAACACGTGGGACTCTGCTGCTAACAATAGCCGTGTAAACAAATGTAGGATACGTAAACTACATCCGCTACTGCTCTATGTGTATTTTTATGGGTAAATTCCGCTTAAGATTAATATTGCCTTTATAATAAATATAGGACGTCGTCTTGAAGATGAGTTTATTTGTGAATACTAATAGATCTCGTAAGGTGAAAGCACCATAAAAAAGAGAGGAAATACGAGCGACTCCTCTGCTATCAATTACCGTGTGAAACAAATGTAGGATACGTGAACTACATCCGCTACTACCCTATGTGTATTTTTGTGGGTAAATTCGGCTTAAGATTATTATTGCCTTTATAATAAATGTAGGACGTCGTCTTGAAGATGAGTTTATTTGTGAATACTAATAGATCTCGTAAGGTGAAAGCACCATAAAAAAGAGAGGAAATACGAGCGACTCCTCTGCTATCAATTACCGTGTGAAACAAATGTAGGATACGTGAACTATGTCCGCTACTACCCTTATGTGTATTTTTATGGGTAAATGCCCTTCAAAGTAATCTCGCGTATATATTAAATATAGGACGTCGTCTTGAAGATGAGTTTATTTGTGAATACTAATAGATCTCGTAAGGTGAAAGCACCCTAAACAAGAGAGGAGATAAGAGTATTTTCTCTGCTAACAATAACCGTCTGAAACAAATGTAGGATACGTGAACTACGTCCGCTACTACCCTTATGTGTATTTTTATGGGTAAATGCCCTTCAAAGTAATATCGCGTATATATTAAATATAGGACGTCGTCTTGAAGATCAGTCAATTTGTGAATACTAATAGATCTCGTAAGGTAAAAGCACCATAAACAAGAGAGGAAATACGAGCGACTCCTCTGCTAACAATAACCATGTGAAACAAATGTAGGATACGTGAACTACGTCCGCTACTACCCTTATGTGTTTTTTTATGGGTAAATGCCCTTCAAAGTAATATCGCGTATATATTAAATATAGGACGTCGTCTTAAAGATGAGTTTATTTGTGAATACTAATAGATCTCGAAAGGTGAAAGCACCATAAAAAAGAGAGGAAATACGAGCAACTCCTCTGCTAACAATAACCGTGTAAAACAAATGTAGTACACGTGTACTTCATTTGATACTACCCTTATTTGTATTTTTATGGGTAAATGCACCTTTAAAGTAATTTCAAGTACATATTAAATATAGGACGTCGTCTTAAAGATGAGTTTATTTGTAAATACTAATAGATCTCGTAAGGTGAAAGCACCATGAACAAGAGAGGAAATACAAGTGTTTCCTCTGCTATCAATTACCGTGTGAAACAAATGTAGGATACGCGAACTACGTCCGGTACTACCCTTGTGTGTAATTTTATGGTAAATGCCCTTCAAAGTAATATCGCGTATATATTAAATATTGGACGTCATCTTAAAGATGAGTTTATTTGTGAATACTAATAGATCTCGTAAGGTGAAAGCAATAAAAACAAGAGAGGAAATAGGAGTGACTCCTCTGCTATCAATTACCGTGTGAAACAAATGTAAGATACGTGAACTACGTCCGGTACTACCCATATGTGTATTTTATGGGTAAATGCCCTTCAAAGTAATATCGCGTATATATTAAATATAGGACGTCGTCTTGAAGATGAGTTTATTTGTGAATACTAATAGATCTCGTAAGGTGAAAGCACCATAAAAAAGAGAGGAAATACGAGCGACTCCTCTGCTATCAATTACCGTGTGAAACAAATGTAGGATACGTGTACTTCATTTGATACTTCCCTTATTTGTATTTTTATGGGTAAATGCACCTTTAAAGTAATTTCAAGTACATATTAAATATAGGACGTCGTCTTAAAGATGAGTTTATTTGTGAATACTAATAGATCTCGTAAGGTGAAAGCACCATGAACAAGAGAGGAAATACAAGTGTTTCCTGTGCTATCAATTACCGTGTCAAACAAATGTAGGATACGTGAACTACGTCCGGTACTACCCTTGTGTGTAATTTTATAGGTAAATGCCCTTCAAAGTAATATCGCGTATATATTAAATATAGGACGTCATCTTGAAGATGAGTTTATTTGTGAATACTAATAGATCTCGTAAGGTGAAAGCACCATAAAAAAGAGAGGAAATAGGAGCGACTCCTCTGCTATCAATTACCGTATGAAACAAATGTAGGATACGTGAACTACGTCCGCTACTACCCTAATGTGTATTTTTATGGGTAAATGCCCTACAAAGTAATATCGCGTGTATATTAAATATAGGACGTCGTCTTAAAGATGAGTTTATTTGTGCATACTAATAGATCTCGAAAGGTAAAAGCACCATAAAAAAAAAAAAGGTAACACGTGGGACTCTGCTGCTAACAATAGCCGTGTAAACAAATGTAGGATACGTAAACTACATCCGCTACTGCTCTATGTGTATTTTTATGGGTAAATTCCGCTTAAGATTAATATTGCCTTTATAATAAATATAGGACGTCGTCTTGAAGATGAGTTTATTTGTGAATACTAATAGATCTCGTAAGGTGAAAGCACCATAAAAAAGAGAGGAAATACGAGCGACTCCTCTGCTATCAATTACCGTGTGAAACAAATGTAGGATACGTGAACTACATCCGCTACTACCCTATGTGTATTTTTGTGGGTAAATTCGGCTTAAGATTATTATTGCCTTTATAATAAATGTAGGACGTCGTCTTGAAGATGAGTTTATTTGTGAATACTAATAGATCTCGTAAGGTGAAAGCACCATAAAAAAGAGAGGAAATACGAGCGACTCCTCTGCTATCAATTACCGTGTGAAACAAATGTAGGATACGTGAACTATGTCCGCTACTACCCTTATGTGTATTTTTATGGGTAAATGCCCTTCAAAGTAATCTCGCGTATATATTAAATATAGGACGTCGTCTTGAAGATGAGTTTATTTGTGAATACTAATAGATCTCGTAAGGTGAAAGCACCCTAAACAAGAGAGGAGATAAGAGTATTTTCTCTGCTAACAATAACCGTCTGAAACAAATGTAGGATACGTGAACTACGTCCGCTACTACCCTTATGTGTATTTTTATGGGTAAATGCCCTTCAAAGTAATATCGCGTATATGTTAAATATAGGACGTCGTCTTGAAGATCAGTCAATTTGTGAATACTAATAGATCTCGTAAGGTAAAAGCACCATAAACAAGAGAGGAAATACGAGCGACTCCTCTGCTAACAATAACCATGTGAAACAAATGTAGGATACGTGAACTACGTCCGCTACTACCCTTATGTGTTTTTTTATGGGTAAATGCCCTTCAAAGTAATATCGCGTATATATTAAATATAGGACGTCGTCTTAAAGATGAGTTTATTTGTGAATACTAATAGATCTCGAAAGGTGAAAGCACCATAAAAAAGAGAGGAAATACGAGCAACTCCTCTGCTAACAATAACCGTGTAAAACAAATGTAGTACACGTGTACTTCATTTGATACTACCCTTATTTGTATTTTTATGGGTAAATGCACCTTTAAAGTAATTTCAAGTACATATTAAATATAGGACGTCGTCTTAAAGATGAGTTTATTTGTAAATACTAATAGATCTCGTAAGGTGAAAGCACCATGAACAAGAGAGGAAATACAAGTGTTTCCTCTGCTATCAATTACCGTGTGAAACAAATGTAGGATACGTGAACTACGTCCGGTACTACCCTTGTGTGTAATTTTATGGTAAATGCCCTTCAAAGTAATATCGCGTATATATTAAATATTGGACGTCATCTTAAAGATGAGTTTATTTGTGAATACTAATAGATCTCGTAAGGTGAAAGCAATAAAAACAAGAGAGGAAATAGGAGTGACTCCTCTGCTATCAATTACCGTGTGAAACAAATGTAAGATACGTGAACTACGTCCGGTACTACCCATATGTGTATTTTATGGGTAAATGCCCTTCAAAGTAATATCGCGTATATATTAAATATAGGACGTCGTCTTGAAGATGAGTTTATTTGTGAATACTAATAGATCTCGTAAGGTGAAAGCACCATAAAAAAGAGAGGAAATACGAGCGACTCCTCTGCTATCAATTACCGTGTGAAACAAATGTAGGATACGTGTACTTCATTTGATACTTCCCTTATTTGTATTTTTATGGGTAAATGCACCTTTAAAGTAATATAAAGTACATAGTAAATATAGGACGTCGTCTTAAAGATGAGTTTATTTGTGATTACTAATAGATCTCGTAAGGTGAAAGCACCATGAACAAGAGAGGAAATACAAGTGTTTCCTCTGCTATCAATTACCGTGTGAAACAAATGTGGGATACGTGAACTACGTCCGGTACTACCCTTATGTGTATTTTTATGGGTAAATGCCCTTCAAAGTGTTATCGCGTATATATTAAATATAGGACGTCGTCTTGAAGATGAGTTTATTTGTGAATACTAATAGATCTCGTAAGGTGAAAGCACCATAAAAAAGAGAGGAAATACGAGCAACTCCTCTGCTAACAATAACCGTGTAAAACAAATGTAGTACACGTGTACTTCATTTGATACTACCCTTATTTGTATTTTTATGGGTAAATGCACCTTTAAAGTAATTTCAAGTACATATTAAATATAGGACGTCGTCTTGAAGATCAGTCAATTTGTGAATACTAATAGATCTCGTAAGGTGAAAGCACCATGAACAAGAGAGGAAATACAAGTGTTTCCTCTGCTATCAATTACCGTGTGAAACAAATGTGGGATACGTGAACTAGGTCCGGTACTACCCTTATGTGTATTTTTATGGGTAAATGCCCTTCAAAGTGTTATCGCGTATATATTAAATATAGGACGTCGTCTTGAAGATGAGTTTATTTGTGAATACTAATAGATCTCGTAAGGTGAAAGCACCATAAAAAAGAGAGGAAATACGAGCAACTCCTCTGCTAACAATAACCGTGTAAAACAAATGTAGTACACGTGTACTTCATTTGATACTACCCTTATTTGTATTTTTAAGGGTAAATGCACCTTTAAAGTAATTTCAAGTACATATTAAATATAGGACGTCGTCTTGAAGATCAGTCAATTTGTGAATACTAATAGATCTCGTAAGGTAAAAGCACCATAAACAAGAGAGGAAATACGAGCGACTCCTCTGCTAACAATAACCATGTGAAACAAATGTAGGATACGTGAACTACGTCCGCTACTACCCTTATGTGTTTTTTTATGGGTAAATGCCCTTCAAAGTAATATCGCGTATATATTAAATATAGCACGTCGTCTTAAAGATGAGTTTATTTGTGAATACTAATAGATCTCGAAAGGTGAAAGCACCATAAAAAAGAGAGGAAATACGAGCAACTCCTCTGCTAACAATAACCGTGTAAAACTAATGTAGTACACGTGTACTTCATTTGATACTACCCTTATTTGTATTTTTATGAGTAAATGCACCTTTAAAGTAATTTCAAGTACATATTAAATATAGGACGTCGTCTTAAAGATGAGTTTATTTGTGAATACTAATAGATCTCGTAAGGTGAAAGCACCATGAACAAGAGAGGAAATACAAGTGTTTCCTGTGCTATCAATTACCGTGTCAAACAAATGTAGGATACGTGAACTACGTCCGGTACTACCCTTGTGTGTAATTTTATAGGTAAATGCCCTTCAAAGTAATATCGCGTATATATTAAATATAGGACGTCATCTTGAAGATGAGTTTATTTGTGAATACTAATAGATCTCGTAAGGTGAAAGCACCATAAAAAAGAGAGGAAATAGGAGCGACTCCTCTGCTATAATTTACCGTATGAAACAAATGTAGGATACGTGAACTACGTCCGCTACTACCCTAATGTGTATTTTTATGGGTAAATGCCCTTCAAAGTAATATCGCGTATATATTAAATATAGGACGTCGTCTTAAAGATGAGTTTATTTGTGCATACTAATAGATCTCGAAAGGTAAAAGCACCATAAAAAAAAAAAGGTAACACGTGGGACTCTGCTGCTAACAATAGCCGTGTAAACAAATGTAGGATACGTAAACTACATCCGCTACTGCCCTATGTGTATTTTTATGGGTAAATTCCGCTTAAGATTAATATTGCCTTTATAATAAATATAGGACGTCGTCTTGAAGATGAGTTTATTTGTGAATACTAATAGATCTCGTAAGGTGAAAGCACCATAAAAAAGAGAGGAAATACGAGCGACTCCTCTGCTATCAATTACCGTGTGAAACAAATGTAGGATACGTGAACTACATCCGCTACTACCCTATGTGTATTTTTGTGGGTAAATTCGGCTTAAGATTATTATTGCCTTTATAATAAATGTAGGACGTCGTCTTGAAGATGAGTTTATTTGTGAATACTAATAGATCTCGTAAGGTGAAAGCACCATAAAAAAGAGAGGAAATACGAGCGACTCCTCTGCTATCAATTACCGTGTGAAACAAATGTAGGATACGTGAACTATGTCCGCTACTACCCTTATGTGTATTTTTATGGGTAAACGCCCTTCAAAGTGTTATCGCGTATATATTAAATATAGGACGTCGTCTTGAAGATGAGTTTATTTGTGAATACTAATAGATCTCGAAAGGTGAAAGCACCATAAAAAAGAGAGGAAATACGAGCAACTCCTCTGCTAACAATAACCGTGTAAAACAAATGTAGTACACGTGTACTTCATTTGATACTTCCCTTATTTGTATTTTTATGGGTAAATGCACCTTTAAAGTAATATAAAGTACATAGTAAATATAGGACGTCGTCTTAAAGATGAGTTTATTTGTGATTACTAATAGATCTCGTAAGGTGAAAGCACCATGAACAAGAGAGGAAATACAAGTGTTTCCTCTGCTATCAATTACCGTGTGAAACAAATGTGGGATACGTGAACTACGTCCGGTACTACCCTTATGTGTATTTTTATGGGTAAATGCCCTTCAAAGTGTTATCGCGTATATATTAAATATAGGACGTCGTCTTGAAGATGAGTTTATTTGTGAATACTAATAGATCTCGTAAGGTGAAAGCACCATAAAAAAGAGAGGAAATACGAGCAACTCCTCTGCTAACAATAACCGTGTAAAACAAATGTAGTACACGTGTACTTCATTTGATACTACCCTTATTTGTATTTTTATGGGTAAATGCACCTTTAAAGTAATTTCAAGTACATATTAAATATAGGACGTCGTCTTGAATATCAGTCAATTTGTGAATACTAATAGATCTCGTAAGGTGAAAGCACCATGAACAAGAGAGGAAATACGAGCAACTCCTCTGCTAACAATAACCGTGTAAAACAAATGTAGTACACGTGTACTTCATTTGATACTACCCTTATTTGTATTTTTATGGGTAAATGCACCTTTAAAGTAATTTCAAGTACATATTAAATATAGGACGTCGACTTAAAGATGAGTTTATTTGTAAATACTAATAGATCTCGTAAGGTGAAAGCACCATGAACAAGAGAGGAAATACAAGTGTTTCCTCTGCTATCAATTACCGTGTGAAACAAATGTAGGATACGTGAACTACGTCCGGTACTACCCTTGTGTGTAATTTTATGGTAAATGCCCTTCAAAGTAATATCGCGTATATATTAAATATTGGACGTCATCTTAAAGATGAGTTTATTTGTGAATACTAATAGATCTCGTAAGGTGAAAGCAATAAAAACAAGAGAGGAAATAGGAGTGACTCCTCTGCTATCAATTACCGTGTGAAACAAATGTAAGATACGTGAACTACGTCCGGTACTACCCATATGTGTATTTTATGGGTAAATGCCCTTCAAAGTAATATCGCGTATATATTAAATATAGGACGTCGTCTTGAAGATGAGTTTATTTGTGAATACTAATAGATCTCGTAAGGTGAAAGCACCATAAAAAAGAGAGGAAATACGAGCGACTCCTCTGCTATCAATTACCGTGTGAAACAAATGTAGGATACGTGAACTACATCCGCTACTACCCTATGTGTATTTTTATGGGTAATTTCGGCTAAAGATTATTATTGCCTTTATAATAAATGTAGGACGTCGTCTTGAAGATGAGTTTATTTGTGAATACTAATAGATCTCGTAAGGTGAAAGCACCATGAACAAGAGAGGAAATACAAGTGTTTCCTCTGCTATCAATTACCGTGTGAAACAAATGTAAGATACGTGAGCTACGTCCGGCACTACCCTTATGTGTAATTTTATGGGTAAATGCCCTTTAAAGTAATATCGCGTATATATCAAATATTGGACGTCGTCTTAAGGATGAGTTTATTTGTGAATACTAATAGATCTAGAAAGGTGAAAGCACAATAAAAAAGAGAGGAAAGACGTGGGACTCTGCTGCTAACAATAGCCGTGTAAACAAATGTAGGATACGTAAACTACATCCGCTACTGCCCTATGTGTATTTTTATGGGTAAATTCGGCTTAAGATTAATATTGCCTTTATAATAAATATAGGACGTCGTCTTGAAGATGAGTTTATTTGTGAATACTAATAGATCTCGTAAGGTGAAAGCACCATAAACAAGAGAGGAAATACGAGCGACTCCTCTGCTAACAATAACCGTGTGAAACAAATGTAGGATACGTGAACTACGTCCGCTACTACCCTTATGTGTTTTTTTATGGGTAAATGCCCTTTTAAAGTAATATCGCGTATATATTAAATATTGGACGTCGTCTTAAAGATGAGTTTATTTGTGAATACTAATAGATCTCGTAAGGTGAAAGCACCATAAAAAAGAGAGGAAATACGAGCAACTCCTCTGCTAACAATAACCGTGTAAAACAAATGTAGTACACGTGTACTTCATTTGATACTTCCCTTATTTGTATTTTTATGGGTAAATGCACCTTTAAAGTAATATAAAGTACATAGTAAATATAGGACGTCGTCTTAAAGATGAGTTTATTTGTGATTACTAATAGATCTCGTAAGGTAAAAGCACCATAAACAAGAGAGGAAATACGAGCGACTCCTCTGCTAACAATAACCATGTGAAACAAATGTAGGATACGTGAACTACGTCCGCTACTACCCTTATGTGTTTTTTTATGGGTAAATGCCCTTCAAAGTAATATCGCGTATATATTAAATATAGGACGTCGTCTTAAAGATGAGTTTATTTGTGAATACTAATAGATCTCGAAAGGTGAAAGCACCATAAAAAAGAGAGGAAATACGAGCAACTCCTCTGCTAACAATAACCGTGTAAAACAAATGTAGTACACGTGTACTTCATTTGATACTACCCTTATTTGTATTTTTATGGGTAAATGCACCTTTAAAGTAATTTCAAGTACATATTAAATATAGGACGTCGACTTAAAGATGAGTTTATTTGTAAATACTAATAGATCTCGTAAGGTGAAAGCACCATGAACAAGAGAGGAAATACAAGTGTTTCCTCTGCTATCAATTACCGTGTGAAACAAATGTAGGATACGTGAACTACGTCCGGTACTACCCTTGTGTGTAATTTTATGGTAAATGCCCTTCAAAGTAATATCGCGTATATATTAAATATTGGACGTCATCTTAAAGATGAGTTTTTTTGTGAATACTAATAGATCTCGTAAGGTGAAAGCAATAAAAACAAGAGAGGAAATAGGAGTGACTCCTCTGCTATCAATTACCGTGTGAAACAAATGTAAGATACGTGAACTACGTCCGGTACTACCCATATGTGTATTTTATGGGTAAATGCCCTTCAAAGTAATATCGCGTATATATTAAATATAGGACGTCGTCTTGAAGATGAGTTTATTTGTGAATACTAATAGATCTCGTAAGGTGAAAGCACCATAAAAAAGAGAGGAAATACGAGCGACTCCTCTGCTATCAATTACCGTGTGAAACAAATGTAGGATACGTGAACTACATCCGCTACTACCCTATGTGTATTTTTATGGGTAATTTCGGCTAAAGATTATTATTGCCTTTATAATAAATGTAGGACGTCGTCTTGAAGATGAGTTTATTTGTGAATACTAATAGATCTCGTAAGGTGAAAGCACCATGAACAAGAGAGGAAATACAAGTGTTTCCTCTGCTATCAATTACCGTGTGAAACAAATGTAAGATACGTGAGCTACGTCCGGCACTACCCTTATGTGTAATTTTATGGGTAAATGCCCTTTAAAGTAATATCGCGTATATATCAAATATTGGACGTCGTCTTAAGGATGAGTTTATTTGTGAATACTAATAGATCTAGAAAGGTGAAAGCACAATAAAAAAGAGAGGAAAGACGTGGGACTCTGCTGCTAACAATAGCCGTGTAAACAAATGTAGGATACGTAAACTACATCCGCTACTGCCCTATGTGTATTTTTATGGGTAAATTCGGCTTAAGATTAATATTGCCTTTATAATAAATATAGGACGTCGTCTTGAAGATGAGTTTATTTGTGAATACTAATAGATCTCGTAAGGTGAAAGCACCATAAACAAGAGAGGAAATACGAGCGACTCCTCTGCTAACAATAACCGTGTGAAACAAATGTAGGATACGTGAACTACGTCCGCTACTACCCTTATGTGTTTTTTTATGGGTAAATGCCCTTTTAAAGTAATATCGCGTATATATTAAATATTGGACGTCGTCTTAAAGATGAGTTTATTTGTGAATACTAATAGATCTCGTAAGGTGAAAGCACCATAAAAAAGAGAGGAAATACGAGCAACTCCTCTGCTAACAATAACCGTGTAAAACAAATGTAGTACACGTGTACTTCATTTGATACTTCCCTTATTTGTATTTTTATGGGTAAATGCACCTTTAAAGTAATATAAAGTACATAGTAAATATAGGACGTCTTCTTAAAGATGAGTTTATTTGTGATTACTAATAGATCTCGTAAGGTGAAAGCACCATGAACAAGAGAGGAAATACAAGTGTTTCCTCTGCTATCAATTACCGTGTGAAACAAATGTGGGATACGTGAACTACGTCCGGTACTACCCTTATGTGTATTTTTATGGGTAAACGCCCTTCAAAGTGTTATCGCGTATATATTAAATATAGGACGTCGTCTTGAAGATGAGTTTATTTGTGAATACTAATAGATCTCGAAAGGTGAAAGCACCATAAAAAAGAGAGGAAATACGAGCAACTCCTCTGCTAACAATAACCGTGTAAAACAAATGTAGTACACGTGTACTTCATTTGATACTTCCCTTATTTGTATTTTTATGGGTAAATGCACCTTTAAAGTAATATAAAGTACATAGTAAATATAGGACGTCGTCTTAAAGATGAGTTTATTTGTGATTACTGATAGATCTCGTAAGGTGAAAGCACCATGAACAAGAGAGGAAATACAAGTGTTTCCTCTGCTATCAATTACCGTGTGAAACAAATGTGGGATACGTGAACTACGTCCGGTACTACCCTTATGTGTATTTTTATGGGTAAATGCCCTTCAAAGTGTTATCGCGTATATATTAAATATAGGACGTCGTCTTGAAGATGAGTTTATTTGTGAATACTAATAGATCTCGTAAGGTGAAAGCACCATAAAAAAGAGAGGAAATACGAGCAACTCCTCTGCTAACAATAACCGTGTAAAACAAATGTAGTACACGTGTACTTCATTTGATACTACCCTTATTTGTATTTTTATGGGTAAATGCACCTTTAAAGTAATTTCAAGTACATATTAAATATAGGACGTCGTCTTGAATATCAGTCAATTTGTGAATACTAATAGATCTCGTAAGGTGAAAGCACCATGAACAAGAGAGGAAATACATGTGTTTCCTCTGCTATCAATTACCGTGTGAAACAAATGTGGGATACGTGAACTACGTCCGGTACTACCCTTATGTGTATTTTTATGGGTAAATGCTCTTCAAAGTGTTATCGCGTATATATTAAATATAGGACGTCGTCTTGAAGATGAGTTTATTTGTGAATACTAATAGATCTCGTAAGGTGAAAGCACCATAAAAAAGAGAGGAAATACGAGCAACTCCTCTGCTAACAATAACCGTGTAAAACAAATGTAGTACACGTGTACTTCATTTGATACTACCCTTATTTGTATTTTTATGGGTAAATGCACCTTTAAAGTAATTTCAAGGACATATTAAATATAGGACGTCGTCTTGAAGATCAGTCAATTTGTGAATACTAATAGATCTCGTAAGGTAAAAGCACCATAAACAAGAGAGGAAATACGAGCGACTCCTCTGCTAACAATAACCATGTGAAACAAATGTAGGATACGTGATATACGTCCGCTACTACCCTTATGTGTTTTTTTTATGGGTAAATGCCCTTCAAAGTAATATCGCGTATATATTAAATATAGGACGTCGTCTTAAAGATGAGTTTATTTGTGAATACTAATAGATCTCAAAAGGTGAAAGCACCATAAAAAAAAGAGGAAATACGAGCAACTCCTCTGCTAACAATAACCGTGTAAAACAAATGTAGTACACGTGTACTTCATTTGATACTACCTTTATTTGTATTTTTATGAGTAAATGCACCTTTTAAGTAATTTCAAGTACATATTAAATATAGGACGTCGTCTTAAAGATGAGTTTATTTGTGAATACTAATAGATCTCGTAAGGTGAAAGCACCATGAACAAGAGAGGAAATACAAGTGTTTCCTCTGCTATCAATTACCGTGTGAAACAAATGTGGGATACGTGAACTACGTCCGGTACTACCCTTATGTGTATTTTTATGGGTAAATGCCCTTCAAAGTTTTATCGCGTATATATTAAATATAGGACGTCGTCTTGAAGATGAGTTTATTTGTGAATACTAATAGATCTCGTAAGGTGAAAGCACCATAAAAAAGAGAGGAAATACGAGCAACTCCTCTGCTAACAATAACCGTGTAAAACAAATGTAGTACACGTGTACTACGTCCGGTACTACCCTTATGTGTATTTTTATGGGTAAATGCCCTTCAAAGTGTTATCGCGTATATATTAAATATAGGACGTCGTCTTGAAGATGAGTTTATTTGTGAATACTAATAGATCTCGTAAGGTGAAAGCACCATAAAAAAGAGAGGAAATACGAGCAACTCCTCTGCTAACAATAACCGTGTAAAACAAATGTAGTACACGTGTACTTCATTTGATACTACCCTTATTTGTATTTTTATGGGTAAATGCACCTTTAAAGTAATTTCAAGTACATATTAAATATAGGACGTCGTCTTGAAGATCAGTCAATTTGTGAATACTAATAGATCTCGTAAGGTAAAAGCACCATAAACAAGAGAGGAAATACGAGCAACTCCTCTGCTAACAATAACCGTGTAAAACAAATGTAATACACGTGTACTTCATTTGATACTACCCTTATTTGTATTTTTATGAGTAAATGCACCTTTAAAGTAATTTCAAGTACATATTAAATATAGGACGTCGTCTTAAAGATGAGTTTATTTGTGAATACTAATAGATATCGTAAGGTGAAAGCACCATGAACAAGAGAGGAAATAGGAGTGACTCCTCTGCTATCAATTACCGTGTGAAACAAATGTAGGATACGTGAACTACGTCCGCTACTACCCTTATGTGTATTTTTATGGGTAAATGCCCTTCAAAGTAATATCGCGTATATATCAAATATAGGACGTCGTCTTGAAGATCAGTCAATTTGTGAATACTAATAGATCTCGTAAGGTAAAAGCACCATAAAGAAGAGAGGAAATACGAGCGACTCCTCTGCTAACAATAACCATGTGAAACAAATGTAGGATACGTGAACTATGTCCGCTACTACCCTTATGTGTTTTTTTATGGGTAAATGCCCTTTTAAAGTAATATCGCGTATATATTAAATATTGGACGTCGTCTTAAAGATGAGTTTATTTGTGAATACTAATAGATCTCGTAAGGTGAAAGCACCATAAAAAAGAGAGGAAATACGAGCAACTCCTCTGCTAACAATAACCGTGTAAAACAAATGTAGTACACGTGTACTTCATTTGATACTTCCCTTATTTGTATTTTTATGGGTAAATGCACCTTTAAAGTAATTTCAAGTACATATTAAATATAGGACGTCGTCTTGAAGATCAGTCAATTTGTGAATACTAATAGATCTCGTAAGGTGAAAGCACCATGAACAAGAGAGGAAATACAAGTGTTTCCTCTGCTATCAATTACTGTGTGAAACAAATGTGGGATACGTGAACTACGTCCGGTACTACCCTTATGTGTATTTTTATGGGTAAATGCCCTTCAAAGTGTTATCGCGTATATATTAAATATAGTACGTCGTCTTGAAGATCAGTCAATTTGTGAATACTAATAGATCTCGTAAGGTAAAAGCACCATAAAGAAGAGAGGAAATACGAGCGACTCCTCTGCTAACAATAACCATGTGAAACAAATGTAGGATACGTGAACTATGTCCGTTACTACCCTTATGTGTTTTTTTATGGGTAAATGCCCTTCAAAGTAATATCGCGTATATATTAAATATAGGACGTCGTCTTAAAGATGAGTTTATTTGTGAATACTAATAGATCTCGTAAGGTGAAAGCACCATAAAAAAGGGAGGAAATACGAGCAACTCCTCTGCTAACAATAACCGTGTAAAACAAATGTAGTACACGTGTACTTCATTTGATACTACCCTTATTTGTATTTTTATGGGTAAATGCACCTTTAAAGTAATTTCAAGGACATATTAAATATAGGACGTCGTCTTGAAGATCAGTCAATTTGTGAATACTAATAGATCTCGTAAGGTAAAAGCACCATAAACAAGAGAGGAAATACGAGCGACTCCTCTGCTAACAATAACCATGTGAAACAAATGTAGGATACGTGAACTACGTCCGCTACTACCCTTATGTGTTTTTTTATGGGTAAATGCCCTTCAAAGTAATATCGCGTATATATTAAATATAGGACGTCGTCTTAAAGATGAGTTTATTTGTGAATACTAATAGATCTCGAAAGGTGAAAGCACCATAAAAAAAAGAGGAAACACGTGGGACTCTGCTGCTAACAATAGCCGTGTAAACAAATGTAGGATACGTAAACTACATCCGCTACTGCCCTATGTGTATTTTTATGGGTAAATTCGGCTTAAGATTAATATTGCCTTTATAATAAATATAGGACGTCGTCTTGAAGATGAGTTTATTAGTGAATACTAATAGATCTCGTAAGGTGAAAGCACCATAAACAAGAGAGGAAATACGAGCGACTCCTCTGCTAACAATAACCGTGTGAAACAAATGTAGGATACGTGAACTACGTCCGCTACTACCCTTATGTGTTTTTTTATGGGTAAATGCCCTTTTAAAGTAACATCGCGTATATATTAAATATTGGACGTCGTCTTAAAGATGAGTTTATTTGTGAATACTAATAGATCTCGTAAGGTGAAAGCACCATAAAAAAGAGAGGAAATACGAGCAACTCCTCTGCTAACAATAACCGTGTAAAACAAATGTAGTACACGTGTACTTCATTTGATACTTCCCTTATTTGTATTTTTATGGGTAAATGCACCTTTAAAGTAATATAAAGTACATAGTAAATATAGGACGTCGTCTTAAAGATGAGTTTATTTGTGATTACTAATAGATCTCGTAAGGTGAAAGCACCATGAACAAGAGAGGAAATACAAGTGTTTCCTCTGCTATCAATTACCGTGTGAAACAAATGTGGGATACGTGAACTACGTCCGGTACTACCCTTATGTGTATTTTTATGGGTAAATGCCCTTCAAAGTGTTATCGCGTATATATTAAATATAGGACGTCGTCTTGAAGATGAGTTTATTTGTGAATACTAATAGATCTCGTAAGGTGAAAGCACCATAAAAAAGAGAGGAAATACGAGCAACTCCTCTGCTAACAATAACCGCGTAAAACAAATGTAGTACACGTGTACTTCATTTGATACTACCCTTATTTGTATTTTTATGGGTAAATGCACCTTTAAAGTAATTTCAAGTACATATTAAATATAGGACGTCGTCTTGAAGATCAGTCAATTTGTGAATACTAATAGATCTCGTAAGGTAAAAGCACCATAAACAAGAGAGGAAATACGAGCAACTCCTCTGCTAACAATAACCGTGTAAAACAAATGTAATACACGTGTACTTCATTTGATACTACCCTTATTTGTATTTTTATGAGTAAATGCACCTTTAAAGTAATTTCAAGTACATATTAAATATAGGACGTCGTCTTAAAGATGAGTTTATTTGTGAATACTAATAGATATCGTAAGGTGAAAGCACCATGAACAAGAGAGGAAATAGGAGTGACTCCTCTGCTATCAATTACCGTGTGAAACAAATGTAGGATACGTGAACTACGTCCGCTACTACCCTTATGTGTATTTTTATGGGTAAATGCCCTTCAAAGTAATATCGCGTATATATCAAATATAGGACGTCGTCTTGAAGATCAGTCAATTTGTGAATACTAATAGATCTCGTAAGGTAAAAGCACCATAAAGAAGAGAGGAAATACGAGCGACTCCTCTGCTAACAATAACCATGTGAAACAAATGTAGGATACGTGAACTATGTCCGCTACTACCCTTATGTGTTTTTTTATGGGTAAATGCCCTTCAAAGTAATATCGCGTATATATTAAATATAGGACGTCGTCTTAAAGATGAGTTTATTTGTGCATACTAATAGATCTCGAAAGGTGAATGCACCATAAAAAAAAGAGGAAACACGTGGGACTCTGCTGCTAACAATAGCCGTGTAAACAAATGTAGGATACGTAAACTACATCCGCTACTGCCCTATGTGTATTTTTATGGGTAAATTCGGCTTAAGATTAATATTGCCTTTATATCAAATATAGGACGTCGTCTTGAAGATGAGTTTATTTGTGAATACTAATAGATCTCGTAAGGTGAAAGCACCATAAACAAGAGAGGAAATACGAGCGACTCCTCTGCTAACAATAACCGTGTGAAACAAATGTAGGATACGTGAACTACGTCCGCTACTACCCTTATGTGTTTTTTTATGGGTAAATGCCCTTTTAAAGTAATATCGCGTATATATTAAATATTGGACGTCGTCTTAAAGATGAGTTTATTTGTGAATACTAATAGATCTCGTAAGGTGAAAGCACCATAAAAAAGAGAGGAAATACGAGCAACTCCTCTGCTAACAATAACCGTGTAAAACAAATGTAGTACACGTGTACTTCATTTGATACTTCCCTTATTTGTATTTTTATGGGTAAATGCACCTTTAAAGTAATTTCAAGTACATATTAAATATAGGACGTCGTCTTGAAGATCAGTCAATTTGTGAATACTAATAGATCTCGTAAGGTGAAAGCACCATGAACAAGAGAGGAAATACAAGTGTTTCCTCTGCTATCAATTACTGTGTGAAACAAATGTGGGATACGTGAACTACGTCCGGTACTACCCTTATGTGTATTTTTATGGGTAAATGCCCTTCAAAGTGTTATCGCGTATATATTAAATATAGTACGTCGTCTTGAAGATCAGTCAATTTGTGAATACTAATAGATCTCGTAAGGTAAAAGCACCATAAAGAAGAGAGGAAATACGAGCGACTCCTCTGCTAACAATAACCATGTGAAACAAATGTAGGATACGTGAACTATGTCCGTTACTACCCTTATGTGTTTTTTTATGGGTAAATGCCCTTCAAAGTAATATCGCGTATATATTAAATATAGGACGTCGTCTTAAAGATGAGTTTATTTGTGAATACTAATAGATCTCGTAAGGTGAAAGCACCATAAAAAAGGGAGGAAATACGAGCAACTCCTCTGCTAACAATAACCGTGTAAAACAAATGTAGTACACGTGTACTTCATTTGATACTACCCTTATTTGTATTTTTATGGGTAAATGCACCTTTAAAGTAATTTCAAGTACATATTAAATATAGGACGTCGTCATGAAGATCAGTCAATTTGTGAATACTAATAGATCTCGTAAGGTAAAAGCACCATAAACAAGAGAGGAAATACGAGCGACTCCTCTGCTAACAATAACCATGTGAAACAAATGTAGGATACGTGAACTACGTCCGCTACTACCCTTATGTGTTTTTTTATGGGTAAATGCCCTTCAAAGTGTTATCGCGTATATATTAAATATAGGACGTCGTCTTGAAGATGAGTTTATTTGTGAATACTAATAGATCTCGAAAGGTGAAAGCACCATAAAAAAGAGAGGAAATACGAGCAACTCCTCTGCTAACAATAACCGTGTAAAACAAATGTAGTACACGTGTACTTCATTTGATACTTCCCTTATTTGTATTTTTATGGGTAAATGCACCTTTAAAGTAATATAAAGTACATAGTAAATATAGGACGTCTTCTTAAAGATGAGTTTATTTGTGATTACTAATAGATCTCGTAAGGTGAAAGCACCATGAACAAGAGAGGAAATACAAGTGTTTCCTCTGCTATCAATTACCGTGTGAAACAAATGTGGGATACGTGAACTACGTCCGGTACTACCCTTATGTGTATTTTTATGGGTAAATGCCCTTCAAAGTGTTATCGCGTATATATTAAATATTGGACGTCGTCTTAAAGATGAGTTTATTTGTGAATACTAATAGATCTCGTAAGGTGAAAGCACCATAAAAAAGAGAGGAAATACGAGCAACTCCTCTGCTAACAATAACCGTGTAAAACAAATGTAGTACACGTGTACTTCATTTGATACTTCCCTTATTTGTATTTTTATGGGTAAATGCACCTTTAAAGTAATATAAAGTACATAGTAAATATAGGACGTCTTCTTAAAGATGAGTTTATTTGTGATTACTAATAGATCTCGTAAGGTGAAAGCACCATGAACAAGAGAGGAAATACAAGTGTTTCCTCTGCTATCAATTACCGTGTGAAACAAATGTGGGATACGTGAACTACGTCCGGTACTACCCTTATGTGTATTTTTATGGGTAAACGCCCTTCAAAGTGTTATCGCGTATATATTAAATATAGGACGTCGTCTTGAAGATGAGTTTATTTGTGAATACTAATAGATCTCGAAAGGTGAAAGCACCATAAAAAAGAGAGGAAATACGAGCAACTCCTCTGCTAACAATAACCGTGTAAAACAAATGTAGTACACGTGTACTTCATTTGATACTTCCCTTATTTGTATTTTTATGGGTAAATGCACCTTTAAAGTAATATAAAGTACATAGTAAATATAGGACGTCGTCTTAAAGATGAGTTTATTTGTGATTACTAATAGATCTCGTAAGGTGAATGCACCATGAACAAGAGAGGAAATACAAGTGTTTCCTCTGCTATCAATTACCGTGTGAAACAAATGTGGGATACGTGAACTACGTCCGGTACTACCCTTATGTGTATTTTTATGGGTAAATGCCCTTCAAAGTGTTATCGCGTATATATTAAATATAGGACGTCGTCTTGAAGATGAGTTTATTTGTGAATACTAATAGATCTCGTAAGGTGAAAGCACCATAAAAAAGAGAGGAAATACGAGCAACTCCTCTGCTAACAATAACCGTGTAAAACAAATGTAGTACACGTGTACTTCATTTGATACTACCCTTATTTGTATTTTTATGGGTAAATGCACCTTTAAAGTAATTTCAAGTACATATTAAATATAGGACGTCGTCTTGAATATCAGTCAATTTGTGAATACTAATAGATCTCGTAAGGTGAAAGCACCATGAACAAGAGAGGAAATACATGTGTTTCCTCTGCTATCAATTACCGTGTGAAACAAATGTGGGATACGTGAACTACGTCCGGTACTACCCTTATGTGTATTTTTATGGGTAAATGCTCTTCAAAGTGTTATCGCGTATATATTAAATATAGGACGTCGTCTTGAAGATGAGTTTATTTGTGAATACTAATAGATCTCGTAAGGTGAAAGCACCATAAAAAAGAGAGGAAATACGAGCAACTCCTCTGCTAACAATAACCGTGTAAAACAAATGTAGTACACGTGTACTTCATTTGATACTACCCTTATTTGTATTTTTATGGGTAAATGCACCTTTAAAGTAATTTCAAGGACATATTAAATATAGGACGTCGTCTTGAAGATCAGTCAATTTGTGAATACTAATAGATCTCGTAAGGTAAAAGCACCATAAACAAGAGAGGAAATACGAGCGACTCCTCTGCTAACAATAACCATGTGAAACAAATGTAGGATACGTGATATACGTCCGCTACTACCCTTATGTGTTTTTTTATGGGTAAATGCCCTTCAAAGTAATATCGCGTATATATTAAATATAGGACGTCGTCTTAAAGATGAGTTTATTTGTGAATACTAATAGATCTCAAAAGGTGAAAGCACCATAAAAAAAAGAGGAAATACGAGCAACTCCTCTGCTAACAATAACCGTGTAAAACAAATGTAGTACACGTGTACTTCATTTGATACTACCTTTATTTGTATTTTTATGAGTAAATGCACCTTTTAAGTAATTTCAAGTACATATTAAATATAGGACGTCGTCTTAAAGATGAGTTTATTTGTGAATACTAATAGATCTCGTAAGGTGAAAGCACCATGAACAAGAGAGGAAATACAAGTGTTTCCTCTGCTATCAATTACCGTGTGAAACAAATGTGGGATACGTGAACTACGTCCGGTACTACCCTTATGTGTATTTTTATGGGTAAATGCCCTTCAAAGTTTTATCGCGTATATATTAAATATAGGACGTCGTCTTGAAGATGAGTTTATTTGTGAATACTAATAGATCTCGTAAGGTGAAAGCACCATAAAAAAGAGAGGAAATACGAGCAACTCCTCTGCTAACAATAACCGTGTAAAACAAATGTAGTACACGTGTACTACGTCCGGTACTACCCTTATGTGTATTTTTATGGGTAAATGCCCTTCAAAGTGTTATCGCGTATATATTAAATATAGGACGTCGTCTTGAAGATGAGTTTATTTGTGAATACTAATAGATCTCGTAAGGTGAAAGCACCATAAAAAAGAGAGGAAATACGAGCAACTCCTCTGCTAACAATAACCGCGTAAAACAAATGTAGTACACGTGTACTTCATTTGATACTACCCTTATTTGTATTTTTATGGGTAAATGCACCTTTAAAGTAATTTCAAGTACATATTAAATATAGGACGTCGTCTTGAAGATCAGTCAATTTGTGAATACTAATAGATCTCGTAAGGTAAAAGCACCATAAACAAGAGAGGAAATACGAGCAACTCCTCTGCTAACAATAACCGTGTAAAACAAATGTAATACACGTGTACTTCATTTGATACTACCCTTATTTGTATTTTTATGAGTAAATGCACCTTTAAAGTAATTTCAAGTACATATTAAATATAGGACGTCGTCTTAAAGATGAGTTTATTTGTGAATACTAATAGATATCGTAAGGTGAAAGCACCATGAACAAGAGAGGAAATAGGAGTGACTCCTCTGCTATCAATTACCGTGTGAAACAAATGTAGGATACGTGAACTACGTCCGCTACTACCCTTATGTGTATTTTTATGGGTAAATGCCCTTCAAAGTAATATCGCGTATATATCAAATATAGGACGTCGTCTTGAAGATCAGTCAATTTGTGAATACTAATAGATCTCGTAAGGTAAAAGCACCATAAAGAAGAGAGGAAATACGAGCGACTCCTCTGCTAACAATAACCGTGTGAAACAAATGTAGGATACGTGAACTATGTCCGCTACTACCCTTATGTGTTTTTTTATGGGTAAATGCCCTTTTAAAGTAATATCGCGTATATATTAAATATTGGACGTCGTCTTAAAGATGAGTTTATTTGTGAATACTAATAGATCTCGTAAGGTGAAAGCACCATAAAAAAGAGAGGAAATACGAGCAACTCCTCTGCTAACAATAACCGTGTAAAACAAATGTAGTACACGTGTACTTCATTTGATACTTCCCTTATTTGTATTTTTATGGGTAAATGCACCTTTAAAGTAATTTCAAGTACATATTAAATATAGGACGTCGTCCTGAAGATCAGTCAATTTGTGAATACTAATAGATCTCGTAAGGTGAAAGCACCATGAACAAGAGAGGAAATACAAGTGTTTCCTCTGCTATCAATTACTGTGTGAAACAAATGTGGGATACGTGAACTACGTCCGGTACTACCCTTATGTGTATTTTTATGGGTAAATGCCCTTCAAAGTGTTATCGCGTATATATTAAATATAGTACGTCGTCTTGAAGATCAGTCAATTTGTGAATACTAATAGATCTCGTAAGGTAAAAGCACCATAAAGAAGAGAGGAAATACGAGCGACTCCTCTGCTAACAATAACCATGTGAAACAAATGTAGGATACGTGAACTATGTCCGTTACTACCCTTATGTGTTTTTTTATGGGTAAATGCCCTTCAAAGTAATATCGCGTATATATTAAATATAGGACGTCGTCTTAAAGATGAGTTTATTTGTGAATACTAATAGATCTCGTAAGGTGAAAGCACCATAAAAAAGGGAGGAAATACGAGCAACTCCTCTGCTAACAATAACCGTGTAAAACAAATGTAGTACACGTGTACTTCATTTGATACTACCCTTATTTGTATTTTTATGGGTAAATGCACCTTTAAAGTAATTTCAAGGACATATTAAATATAGGACGTCGTCTTGAAGATCAGTCAATTTGTGAATACTTATAGATCTCGTAAGGTAAAAGCACCATAAACAAGAGAGGAAATACGAGCGACTCCTCTGCTAACAATAACCATGTGAAACAAATGTAGGATACGTGAACTACGTCCGCTACTACCCTTATGTGTTTTTTTATGGGTAAATGCCCTTCAAAGTAATATCGCGTATATATTAAATATAGGACGTCGTCTTAAAGATGAGTTTATTTGTGAATACTAATAGATCTCGAAAGGTGAAAGCACCATAAAAAAAAGAGGAAACACGTGGGACTCTGCTGCTAACAATAGCCGTGTAAACAAATGTAGGATACGTAAACTACATCCGCTACTGCCCTATGTGTATTTTTATGGGTAAATTCGGCTTAAGATTAATATTGCCTTTATAATAAATATAGGACGTCGTCTTGAAGATGAGTTTATTAGTGAATACTAATAGATCTCGTAAGGTGAAAGCACCATAAACAAGAGAGGAAATACGAGCGACTCCTCTGCTAACAATAACCGTGTGAAACAAATGTAGGATACGTGAACTACGTCCGCTACTACCCTTATGTGTTTTTTTATGGGTAAATGCCCTTTTAAAGTAACATCGCGTATATATTAAATATTGGACGTCGTCTTAAAGATGAGTTTATTTGTGAATACTAATAGATCTCGTAAGGTGAAAGCACCATAAAAAAGAGAGGAAATACGAGCAACTCCTCTGCTAACAATAACCGTGTAAAACAAATGTAGTACACGTGTACTTCATTTGATACTTCCCTTATTTGTATTTTTATGGGTAAATGCACCTTTAAAGTAATATAAAGTACATAGTAAATATAGGACGTCGTCTTAAAGATGAGTTTATTTGTGATTACTAATAGATCTCGTAAGGTGAAAGCACCATGAACAAGAGAGGAAATACAAGTGTTTCCTCTGCTATCAATTACCGTGTGAAACAAATGTGGGATACGTGAACTACGTCCGGTACTACCCTTATGTGTATTTTTATGGGTAAATGCCCTTCAAAGTGTTATCGCGTATATATTAAATATAGGACGTCGTCTTGAAGATGAGTTTATTTGTGAATACTAATAGATCTCGTAAGGTGAAAGCACCATAAAAAAGAGAGGAAATACGAGCAACTCCTCTGCTAACAATAACCGCGTAAAACAAATGTAGTACACGTGTACTTCATTTGATACTACCCTTATTTGTATTTTTATGGGTAAATGCACCTTTAAAGTAATTTCAAGTACATATTAAATATAGGACGTCGTCTTGAAGATCAGTCAATTTGTGAATACTAATAGATCTCGTAAGGTAAAAGCACCATAAACAAGAGAGGAAATACGAGCAACTCCTCTGCTAACAATAACCGTGTAAAACAAATGTAATACACGTGTACTTCATTTGATACTACCCTTATTTGTATTTTTATGAGTAAATGCACCTTTAAAGTAATTTCAAGTACATATTAAATATAGGACGTCGTCTTAAAGATGAGTTTATTTGTGAATACTAATAGATATCGTAAGGTGAAAGCACCATGAACAAGAGAGGAAATAGGAGTGACTCCTCTGCTATCAATTACCGTGTGAAACAAATGTAGGATACGTGAACTACGTCCGCTACTACCCTTATGTGTATTTTTATGGGTAAATGCCCTTCAAAGTAATATCGCGTATATATCAAATATAGGACGTCGTCTTGAAGATCAGTCAATTTGTGAATACTAATAGATCTCGTAAGGTAAAAGCACCATAAAGAAGAGAGGAAATACGAGCGACTCCTCTGCTAACAATAACCATGTGAAACAAATGTAGGATACGTGAACTATGTCCGCTACTACCCTTATGTGTTTTTTTATGGGTAAATGCCCTTTTAAAGTAATATCGCGTATATATTAAATATTGGACGTCGTCTTAAAGATGAGTTTATTTGTGAATACTAATAGATCTCGTAAGGTGAAAGCACCATAAAAAAGAGAGGAAATACGAGCAACTCCTCTGCTAACAATAACCGTGTAAAACAAATGTAGTACACGTGTACTTCATTTGATACTTCCCTTATTTGTATTTTTATGGGTAAATGCACCTTTAAAGTAATTTCAAGTACATATTAAATATAGGACGTCGTCCTGAAGATCAGTCAATTTGTGAATACTAATAGATCTCGTAAGGTGAAAGCACCATGAACAAGAGAGGAAATACAAGTGTTTCCTCTGCTATCAATTACTGTGTGAAACAAATGTGGGATACGTGAACTACGTCCGGTACTACCCTTATGTGTATTTTTATGGGTAAATGCCCTTCAAAGTGTTATCGCGTATATATTAAATATAGTACGTCGTCTTGAAGATCAGTCAATTTGTGAATACTAATAGATCTCGTAAGGTAAAAGCACCATAAAGAAGAGAGGAAATACGAGCGACTCCTCTGCTAACAATAACCATGTGAAACAAATGTAGGATACGTGAACTATGTCCGTTACTACCCTTATGTGTTTTTTTATGGGTAAATGCCCTTCAAAGTAATATCGCGTATATATTAAATATAGGACGTCGTCTTAAAGATGAGTTTATTTGTGAATACTAATAGATCTCGTAAGGTGAAAGCACCATGAACAAGAGAGGAAATACAAGTGTTTCCTCTGCTATCAATTACCGTGTGAAACAAATGTGGGATACGTGAACTACGTCCGGTACTACCCTTATGTGTATTTTTATGGGTAAATGCCCTTCAAAGTTTTATCGCGTATATATTAAATATAGGACGTCGTCTTGAAGATGAGTTTATTTGTGAATACTAATAGATCTCGTAAGGTGAAAGCACCATAAAAAAGAGAGGAAATACGAGCAACTCCTCTGCTAACAATAACCGTGTAAAACAAATGTAGTACACGTGTACTACGTCCGGTACTACCCTTATGTGTATTTTTATGGGTAAATGCCCTTCAAAGTGTTATCGCGTATATATTAAATATAGGACGTCGTCTTGAAGATGAGTTTATTTGTGAATACTAATAGATCTCGTAAGGTGAAAGCACCATAAAAAAGAGAGGAAATACGAGCAACTCCTCTGCTAACAATAACCGCGTAAAACAAATGTAGTACACGTGTACTTCATTTGATACTACCCTTATTTGTATTTTTATGGGTAAATGCACCTTTAAAGTAATTTCAAGTACATATTAAATATAGGACGTCGTCTTGAAGATCAGTCAATTTGTGAATACTAATAGATCTCGTAAGGTAAAAGCACCATAAACAAGAGAGGAAATACGAGCAACTCCTCTGCTAACAATAACCGTGTAAAACAAATGTAATACACGTGTACTTCATTTGATACTACCCTTATTTGTATTTTTATGAGTAAATGCACCTTTAAAGTAATTTCAAGTACATATTAAATATAGGACGTCGTCTTAAAGATGAGTTTATTTGTGAATACTAATAGATATCGTAAGGTGAAAGCACCATGAACAAGAGAGGAAATAGGAGTGACTCCTCTGCTATCAATTACCGTGTGAAACAAATGTAGGATACGTGAACTACGTCCGCTACTACCCTTATGTGTATTTTTATGGGTAAATGCCCTTCAAAGTAATATCGCGTATATATCAAATATAGGACGTCGTCTTGAAGATCAGTCAATTTGTGAATACTAATAGATCTCGTAAGGTAAAAGCACCATAAAGAAGAGAGGAAATACGAGCGACTCCTCTGCTAACAATAACCATGTGAAACAAATGTAGGATACGTGAACTATGTCCGCTACTACCCTTATGTGTTTTTTTATGGGTAAATGCCCTTCAAAGTAATATCGCGTATATATTAAATATAGGACGTCGTCTTAAAGATGAGTTTATTTGTGCATACTAATAGATCTCGAAAGGTGAAAGCACCATAAAAAAAAGAGGAAACACGTGGGACTCTGCTGCTAACAATAGCCGTGTAAACAAATGTAGGATACGTAAACTACATCCGCTACTGCCCTATGTGTATTTTTATGGGTAAATTCGGCTTAAGATTAATATTGCCTTTATATCAAATATAGGACGTCGTCTTGAAGATGAGTTTATTTGTGAATACTAATAGATCTCGTAAGGTGAAAGCACCATAAACAAGAGAGGAAATACGAGCGACTCCTCTGCTAACAATAACCGTGTGAAACAAATGTAGGATACGTGAACTACGTCCGCTACTACCCTTATGTGTTTTTTTATGGGTAAATGCCCTTTTAAAGTAATATCGCGTATATATTAAATATTGGACGTCGTCTTAAAGATGAGTTTATTTGTGAATACTAATAGATCTCGTAAGGTGAAAGCACCATAAAAAAGAGAGGAAATACGAGCAACTCCTCTGCTAACAATAACCGTGTAAAACAAATGTAGTACACGTGTACTTCATTTGATACTTCCCTTATTTGTATTTTTATGGGTAAATGCACCTTTAAAGTAATTTCAAGTACATATTAAATATAGGACGTCGTCTTGAAGATCAGTCAATTTGTGAATACTAATAGATCTCGTAAGGTGAAAGCACCATGAACAAGAGAGGAAATACAAGTGTTTCCTCTGCTATCAATTACTGTGTGAAACAAATGTGGGATACGTGAACTACGTCCGGTACTACCCTTATGTGTATTTTTATGGGTAAATGCCCTTCAAAGTGTTATCGCGTATATATTAAATATAGTACGTCGTCTTGAAGATCAGTCAATTTGTGAATACTAATAGATCTCGTAAGGTAAAAGCACCATAAAGAAGAGAGGAAATACGAGCGACTCCTCTGCTAACAATAACCATGTGAAACAAATGTAGGATACGTGAACTATGTCCGTTACTACCCTTATGTGTTTTTTTATGGGTAAATGCCCTTCAAAGTAATATCGCGTATATATTAAATATAGGACGTCGTCTTAAAGATGAGTTTATTTGTGAATACTAATAGATCTCGTAAGGTGAAAGCACCATAAAAAAGGGAGGAAATACGAGCAACTCCTCTGCTAACAATAACCGTGTAAAACAAATGTAGTACACGTGTACTTCATTTGATACTACCCTTATTTGTATTTTTATGGGTAAATGCACCTTTAAAGTAATTTCAAGTACATATTAAATATAGGACGTCGTCATGAAGATCAGTCAATTTGTGAATACTAATAGATCTCGTAAGGTAAAAGCACCATAAACAAGAGAGGAAATACGAGCGACTCCTCTGCTAACAATAACCATGTGAAACAAATGTAGGATACGTGAACTACGTCCGCTACTACCCTTATGTGTTTTTTTATGGGTAAATGCCCTTCAAAGTAATATCGCGTATATATTAAATATAGGACGTCGTCTTAAAGATGAGTTTATTTGTGAATACTAATAGATCTCGAAAGGTGAAAGCACCATAAAAAAAAGAGGAAATACGAGCAACTCCTCTGCTAACAATAACCGTGTAAAACAAATGTAGTACACGTGTACTTCATTTGATACTACCTTTATTTGTATTTTTATGAGTAAATGCACCTTTTAAGTAATTTCAAGTACATATTAAATATAGGACGTCGTCTTAAAGATGAGTTTATTTGTGAATACTAATAGATCTCGTAAGGTGAAAGCACCATGAACAAGAGAGGAAATACAAGTGTTTCCTCTGCTATCAATTACCGTGTGAAACAAATGTGGGATACGTGAACTACGTCCGGTACTACCCTTATGTGTATTTTTATGGGTAAATGCCCTTCAAAGTTTTATCGCGTATATATTAAATATAGGACGTCGTCTTGAAGATGAGTTTATTTGTGAATACTAATAGATCTCGTAAGGTGAAAGCACCATAAAAAAGAGAGGAAATACGAGCAACTCCTCTGCTAACAATAACCGTGTAAAACAAATGTAGTACACGTGTACTACGTCCGGTACTACCCTTATGTGTATTTTTATGGGTAAATGCCCTTCAAAGTGTTATCGCGTATATATTAAATATAGGACGTCGTCTTGAAGATGAGTTTATTTGTGAATACTAATAGATCTCGTAAGGTGAAAGCACCATAAAAAAGAGAGGAAATACGAGCAACTCCTCTGCTAACAATAACCGCGTAAAACAAATGTAGTACACGTGTACTTCATTTGATACTACCCTTATTTGTATTTTTATGGGTAAATGCACCTTTAAAGTAATTTCAAGTACATATTAAATATAGGACGTCGTCTTGAAGATCAGTCAATTTGTGAATACTAATAGATCTCGTAAGGTAAAAGCACCATAAACAAGAGAGGAAATACGAGCAACTCCTCTGCTAACAATAACCGTGTAAAACAAATGTAATACACGTGTACTTCATTTGATACTACCCTTATTTGTATTTTTATGAGTAAATGCACCTTTAAAGTAATTTCAAGTACATATTAAATATAGGACGTCGTCTTAAAGATGAGTTTATTTGTGAATACTAATAGATATCGTAAGGTGAAAGCACCATGAACAAGAGAGGAAATAGGAGTGACTCCTCTGCTATCAATTACCGTGTGAAACAAATGTAGGATACGTGAACTACGTCCGCTACTACCCTTATGTGTATTTTTATGGGTAAATGCCCTTCAAAGTAATATCGCGTATATATCAAATATAGGACGTCGTCTTGAAGATCAGTCAATTTGTGAATACTAATAGATCTCGTAAGGTAAAAGCACCATAAAGAAGAGAGGAAATACGAGCGACTCCTCTGCTAACAATAACCATGTGAAACAAATGTAGGATACGTGAACTATGTCCGCTACTACCCTTATGTGTTTTTTTATGGGTAAATGCCCTTTTAAAGTAATATCGCGTATATATTAAATATTGGACGTCGTCTTAAAGATGAGTTTATTTGTGAATACTAATAGATCTCGTAAGGTGAAAGCACCATAAAAAAGAGAGGAAATACGAGCAACTCCTCTGCTAACAATAACCGTGTAAAACAAATGTAGTACACGTGTACTTCATTTGATACTTCCCTTATTTGTATTTTTATGGGTAAATGCACCTTTAAAGTAATTTCAAGTACATATTAAATATAGGACGTCGTCCTGAAGATCAGTCAATTTGTGAATACTAATAGATCTCGTAAGGTGAAAGCACCATGAACAAGAGAGGAAATACAAGTGTTTCCTCTGCTATCAATTACTGTGTGAAACAAATGTGGGATACGTGAACTACGTCCGGTACTACCCTTATGTGTATTTTTATGGGTAAATGCCCTTCAAAGTGTTATCGCGTATATATTAAATATAGTACGTCGTCTTGAAGATCAGTCAATTTGTGAATACTAATAGATCTCGTAAGGTAAAAGCACCATAAAGAAGAGAGGAAATACGAGCGACTCCTCTGCTAACAATAACCATGTGAAACAAATGTAGGATACGTGAACTATGTCCGTTACTACCCTTATGTGTTTTTTTATGGGTAAATGCCCTTCAAAGTAATATCGCGTATATATTAAATATAGGACGTCGTCTTAAAGATGAGTTTATTTGTGAATACTAATAGATCTCGTAAGGTGAAAGCACCATGAACAAGAGAGGAAATACAAGTGTTTCCTCTGCTATCAATTACCGTGTGAAACAAATGTGGGATACGTGAACTACGTCCGGTACTACCCTTATGTGTATTTTTATGGGTAAATGCCCTTCAAAGTTTTATCGCGTATATATTAAATATAGGACGTCGTCTTGAAGATGAGTTTATTTGTGAATACTAATAGATCTCGTAAGGTGAAAGCACCATAAAAAAGAGAGGAAATACGAGCAACTCCTCTGCTAACAATAACCGTGTAAAACAAATGTAGTACACGTGTACTACGTCCGGTACTACCCTTATGTGTATTTTTATGGGTAAATGCCCTTCAAAGTGTTATCGCGTATATATTAAATATAGGACGTCGTCTTGAAGATGAGTTTATTTGTGAATACTAATAGATCTCGTAAGGTGAAAGCACCATAAAAAAGAGAGGAAATACGAGCAACTCCTCTGCTAACAATAACCGCGTAAAACAAATGTAGTACACGTGTACTTCATTTGATACTACCCTTATTTGTATTTTTATGGGTAAATGCACCTTTAAAGTAATTTCAAGTACATATTAAATATAGGACGTCGTCTTGAAGATCAGTCAATTTGTGAATACTAATAGATCTCGTAAGGTAAAAGCACCATAAACAAGAGAGGAAATACGAGCAACTCCTCTGCTAACAATAACCGTGTAAAACAAATGTAATACACGTGTACTTCATTTGATACTACCCTTATTTGTATTTTTATGAGTAAATGCACCTTTAAAGTAATTTCAAGTACATATTAAATATAGGACGTCGTCTTAAAGATGAGTTTATTTGTGAATACTAATAGATATCGTAAGGTGAAAGCACCATGAACAAGAGAGGAAATAGGAGTGACTCCTCTGCTATCAATTACCGTGTGAAACAAATGTGGGATACGTGAACTACGTCCGGTACTACCCTTATGTGTATTTTTATGGGTAAATGCCCTTCAAAGTAATATCGCGTATATATCAAATATAGGACGTCGTCTTGAAGATCAGTCAATTTGTGAATACTAATAGATCTCGTAAGGTAAAAGCACCATAAAGAAGAGAGGAAATACGAGCGACTCCTCTGCTAACAATAACCATGTGAAACAAATGTAGGATACGTGAACTATGTCCGCTACTACCCTTATGTGTTTTTTTATGGGTAAATGCCCTTTTAAAGTAATATCGCGTATATATTAAATATTGGACGTCGTCTTAAAGATGAGTTTATTTGTGAATACTAATAGATCTCGTAAGGTGAAAGCACCATAAAAAAGAGAGGAAATACGAGCAACTCCTCTGCTAACAATAACCGTGTAAAACAAATGTAGTACACGTGTACTTCATTTGATACTTCCCTTATTTGTATTTTTATGGGTAAATGCACCTTTAAAGTAATTTCAAGTACATATTAAATATAGGACGTCGTCCTGAAGATCAGTCAATTTGTGAATACTAATAGATCTCGTAAGGTGAAAGCACCATGAACAAGAGAGGAAATACAAGTGTTTCCTCTGCTATCAATTACTGTGTGAAACAAATGTGGGATACGTGAACTACGTCCGGTACTACCCTTATGTGTATTTTTATGGGTAAATGCCCTTCAAAGTGTTATCGCGTATATATTAAATATAGTACGTCGTCTTGAAGATCAGTCAATTTGTGAATACTAATAGATCTCGTAAGGTAAAAGCACCATAAAGAAGAGAGGAAATACGAGCGACTCCTCTGCTAACAATAACCATGTGAAACAAATGTAGGATACGTGAACTATGTCCGTTACTACCCTTATGTGTTTTTTTATGGGTAAATGCCCTTCAAAGTAATATCGCGTATATATTAAATATAGGACGTCGTCTTAAAGATGAGTTTATTTGTGAATACTAATAGATCTCGTAAGGTGAAAGCACCATAAAAAAGGGAGGAAATACGAGCAACTCCTCTGCTAACAATAACCGTGTAAAACAAATGTAGTACACGTGTACTTCATTTGATACTACCCTTATTTGTATTTTTATGGGTAAATGCACCTTTAAAGTAATTTCAAGGACATATTAAATATAGGACGTCGTCTTGAAGATCAGTCAATTTGTGAATACTTATAGATCTCGTAAGGTAAAAGCACCATAAACAAGAGAGGAAATACGAGCGACTCCTCTGCTAACAATAACCATGTGAAACAAATGTAGGATACGTGAACTACGTCCGCTACTACCCTTATGTGTTTTTTTATGGGTAAATGCCCTTCAAAGTAATATCGCGTATATATTAAATATAGGACGTCGTCTTAAAGATGAGTTTATTTGTGAATACTAATAGATCTCGAAAGGTGAAAGCACCATAAAAAAAAGAGGAAACACGTGGGACTCTGCTGCTAACAATAGCCGTGTAAACAAATGTAGGATACGTAAACTACATCCGCTACTGCCCTATGTGTATTTTTATGGGTAAATTCGGCTTAAGATTAATATTGCCTTTATAATAAATATAGGACGTCGTCTTGAAGATGAGTTTATTAGTGAATACTAATAGATCTCGTAAGGTGAAAGCACCATAAACAAGAGAGGAAATACGAGCGACTCCTCTGCTAACAATAACCGTGTGAAACAAATGTAGGATACGTGAACTACGTCCGCTACTACCCTTATGTGTTTTTTTATGGGTAAATGCCCTTTTAAAGTAACATCGCGTATATATTAAATATTGGACGTCGTCTTAAAGATGAGTTTATTTGTGAATACTAATAGATCTCGTAAGGTGAAAGCACCATAAAAAAGAGAGGAAATACGAGCAACTCCTCTGCTAACAATAACCGTGTAAAACAAATGTAGTACACGTGTACTTCATTTGATACTTCCCTTATTTGTATTTTTATGGGTAAATGCACCTTTAAAGTAATATAAAGTACATAGTAAATATAGGACGTCGTCTTAAAGATGAGTTTATTTGTGATTACTAATAGATCTCGTAAGGTGAAAGCACCATGAACAAGAGAGGAAATACAAGTGTTTCCTCTGCTATCAATTACCGTGTGAAACAAATGTGGGATACGTGAACTACGTCCGGTACAACCCTTATGTGTATTTTTATGGGTAAATGCCCTTCAAAGTGTTATCGCGTATATATTAAATATAGGACGTCGTCTTGAAGATGAGTTTATTTGTGAATACTAATAGATCTCGTAAGGTGAAAGCACCATAAAAAAGAGAGGAAATACGAGCAACTCCTCTGCTAACAATAACCGCGTAAAACAAATGTAGTACACGTGTACTTCATTTGATACTACCCTTATTTGTATTTTTATGGGTAAATGCACCTTTAAAGTAATTTCAAGTACATATTAAATATAGGACGTCGTCTTGAAGATCAGTCAATTTGTGAATACTAATAGATCTCGTAAGGTAAAAGCACCATAAACAAGAGAGGAAATACGAGCAACTCCTCTGCTAACAATAACCGTGTAAAACAAATGTAATACACGTGTACTTCATTTGATACTACCCTTATTTGTATTTTTATGAGTAAATGCACCTTTAAAGTAATTTCAAGTACATATTAAATATAGGACGTCGTCTTAAAGATGAGTTTATTTGTGAATACTAATAGATATCGTAAGGTGAAAGCACCATGAACAAGAGAGGAAATAGGAGTGACTCCTCTGCTATCAATTACCGTGTGAAACAAATGTAGGATACGTGAACTACGTCCGCTACTACCCTTATGTGTATTTTTATGGGTAAATGCCCTTCAAAGTAATATCGCGTATATATCAAATATAGGACGTCGTCTTGAAGATCAGTCAATTTGTGAATACTAATAGATCTCGTAAGGTAAAAGCACCATAAAGAAGAGAGGAAATACGAGCGACTCCTCTGCTAACAATAACCATGTGAAACAAATGTAGGATACGTGAACTATGTCCGCTACTACCCTTATGTGTTTTTTTATGGGTAAATGCCCTTCAAAGTAATATCGCGTATATATTAAATATAGGACGTCGTCTTAAAGATGAGTTTATTTGTGCATACTAATAGATCTCGAAAGGTGAAAGCACCATAAAAAAAAGAGGAAACACGTGGGACTCTGCTGCTAACAATAGCCGTGTAAACAAATGTAGGATACGTAAACTACATCCGCTACTGCCCTATGTGTATTTTTATGGGTAAATTCGGCTTAAGATTAATATTGCCTTTATATCAAATATAGGACGTCGTCTTGAAGATGAGTTTATTTGTGAATACTAATAGATCTCGTAAGGTGAAAGCACCATAAACAAGAGAGGAAATACGAGCGACTCCTCTGCTAACAATAACCGTGTGAAACAAATGTAGGATACGTGAACTACGTCCGCTACTACCCTTATGTGTTTTTTTATGGGTAAATGCCCTTTTAAAGTAATATCGCGTATATATTAAATATTGGACGTCGTCTTAAAGATGAGTTTATTTGTGAATACTAATAGATCTCGTAAGGTGAAAGCACCATAAAAAAGAGAGGAAATACGAGCAACTCCTCTGCTAACAATAACCGTGTAAAACAAATGTAGTACACGTGTACTTCATTTGATACTTCCCTTATTTGTATTTTTATGGGTAAATGCACCTTTAAAGTAATTTCAAGTACATATTAAATATAGGACGTCGTCTTGAAGATCAGTCAATTTGTGAATACTAATAGATCTCGTAAGGTGAAAGCACCATGAACAAGAGAGGAAATACAAGTGTTTCCTCTGCTATCAATTACTGTGTGAAACAAATGTGGGATACGTGAACTACGTCCGGTACTACCCTTATGTGTATTTTTATGGGTAAATGCCCTTCAAAGTGTTATCGCGTATATATTAAATATAGTACGTCGTCTTGAAGATCAGTCAATTTGTGAATACTAATAGATCTCGTAAGGTAAAAGCACCATAAAGAAGAGAGGAAATACGAGCGACTCCTCTGCTAACAATAACCATGTGAAACAAATGTAGGATACGTGAACTATGTCCGTTACTACCCTTATGTGTTTTTTTATGGGTAAATGCCCTTCAAAGTAATATCGCGTATATATTAAATATAGGACGTCGTCTTAAAGATGAGTTTATTTGTGAATACTAATAGATCTCGTAAGGTGAAAGCACCATAAAAAAGGGAGGAAATACGAGCAACTCCTCTGCTAACAATAACCGTGTAAAACAAATGTAGTACACGTGTACTTCATTTGATACTACCCTTATTTGTATTTTTATGGGTAAATGCACCTTTAAAGTAATTTCAAGTACATATTAAATATAGGACGTCGTCATGAAGATCAGTCAATTTGTGAATACTAATAGATCTCGTAAGGTAAAAGCACCATAAACAAGAGAGGAAATACGAGCGACTCCTCTGCTAACAATAACCATGTGAAACAAATGTAGGATACGTGAACTACGTCCGCTACTACCCTTATGTGTTTTTTTATGGGTAAATGCCCTTCAAAGTAATATCGCGTATATATTAAATATAGGACGTCGTCTTAAAGATGAGTTTATTTGTGAATACTAATAGATCTCGAAAGGTGAAAGCACCATAAAAAAAAGAGGAAATACGAGCAACTCCTCTGCTAACAATAACCGTGTAAAACAAATGTAGTACACGTGTACTTCATTTGATACTACCCTTATTTGTATTTTTATGGGTAAATGCACCTTTAAAGTAATTTCAAGTACATATTAAATATAGGACGTCGTCATGAAGATCAGTCAATTTGTGAATACTAATAGATCTCGTAAGGTAAAAGCACCATAAACAAGAGAGGAAATACGAGCGACTCCTCTGCTAACAATAACCATGTGAAACAAATGTAGGATACGTGAACTACGTCCGCTACTACCCTTATGTGTTTTTTTATGGGTAAATGCCCTTCAAAGTAATATCGCGTATATATTAAATATAGGACGTCGTCTTAAAGATGAGTTTATTTGTGAATACTAATAGATCTCGAAAGGTGAAAGCACCATAAAAAAAAGAGGAAATACGAGCAACTCCTCTGCTAACAATAACCGTGTAAAACAAATGTAGTACACGTGTACTTCATTTGATACTACCTTTATTTGTATTTTTATGAGTAAATGCACCTTTTAAGTAATTTCAAGTACATATTAAATATAGGACGTCGTCTTAAAGATGAGTTTATTTGTGAATACTAATAGATCTCGTAAGGTGAAAGCACCCTAAACAAGAGAGGAGATACGAGTATTTTCTCTGCTAACAATAACCGTCTGAAACAAATGTAGGATACGTGAACTACGTCCGCTACTACCCTTATGTGTATTTTTATGAGTAAATGCCCTTCAAAGTAATATCGCGTATATATCAAATATAGGACGTCGTCTTGAAGATCAGTCAATTTGTGAATACTAATAGATCTCGTAAGGTAAAAGCACCATAAAAAAGAGAGGAAATACGAGCGACTCCTCTGCTAACAATAACCGTGTAAAACAAATGTAGTACACGTGTACTTCATTTGATACTACCCTTATTTGTATTTTTATGGGTAAATGCACCTTTAAAGTAATTTCAAGTACATATTAAATATAGGACGTCGTCTTGAATATCAGTCAATTTGTGAATACTAATAGATCTCGTAAGGTGAAAGCACCATGAACAAGAGAGGAAATACATGTGTTTCCTCTGCTATCAATTACCGTGTGAAACAAATGTGGGATACGTGAACTACGTCCGGTACTACCCTTATGTGTATTTTTATGGGTAAATGCTCTTCAAAGTGTTATCGCGTATATATTAAATATAGGACGTCGTCTTGAAGATGAGTTTATTTGTGAATACTAATAGATCTCGTAAGGTGAAAGCACCATAAAAAAGAGAGGAAATACGAGCAACTCCTCTGCTAACAATAACCGTGTAAAACAAATGTAGTACACGTGTACTTCATTTGATACTACCCTTATTTGTATTTTTATGGGTAAATGCACCTTTAAAGTAATTTCAAGGACATATTAAATATAGGACGTCGTCTTGAAGATCAGTCAATTTGTGAATACTAATAGATCTCGTAAGGTAAAAGCACCATAAACAAGAGAGGAAATACGAGCGACTCCTCTGCTAACAATAACCATGTGAAACAAATGTAGGATACGTGATATACGTCCGCTACTACCCTTATGTGTTTTTTTATGGGTAAATGCCCTTCAAAGTAATATCGCGTATATATTAAATATAGGACGTCGTCTTAAAGATGAGTTTATTTGTGAATACTAATAGATCTCAAAAGGTGAAAGCACCATAAAAAAAAGAGGAAATACGAGCAACTCCTCTGCTAACAATAACCGTGTAAAACAAATGTAGTACACGTGTACTTCATTTGATACTACCTTTATTTGTATTTTTATGAGTAAATGCACCTTTTAAGTAATTTCAAGTACATATTAAATATAGGACGTCGTCTTAAAGATGAGTTTATTTGTGAATACTAATAGATCTCGTAAGGTGAAAGCACCATGAACAAGAGAGGAAATACAAGTGTTTCCTCTGCTATCAATTACCGTGTGAAACAAATGTGGGATACGTGAACTACGTCCGGTACTACCCTTATGTGTATTTTTATGGGTAAATGCCCTTCAAAGTTTTATCGCGTATATATTAAATATAGGACGTCGTCTTTAAGATGAGTTTATTTGTGAATACTAATAGATCTCGTAAGGTGAAAGCACCATAAAAAAGAGAGGAAATACGAGCAACTCCTCTGCTAACAATAACCGTGTAAAACAAATGTAGTACACGTGTACTACGTCCGGTACTACCCTTATGTGTATTTTTATGGGTAAATGCCCTTCAAAGTGTTATCGCGTATATATTAAATATAGGACGTCGTCTTGAAGATGAGTTTATTTGTGAATACTAATAGATCTCGTAAGGTGAAAGCACCATAAAAAAGAGAGGAAATACGAGCAACTCCTCTGCTAACAATAACCGCGTAAAACAAATGTAGTACACGTGTACTTCATTTGATACTACCCTTATTTGTATTTTTATGGGTAAATGCACCTTTAAAGTAATTTCAAGTACATATTAAATATAGGACGTCGTCTTGAAGATCAGTCAATTTGTGAATACTAATAGATCTCGTAAGGTAAAAGCACCATAAACAAGAGAGGAAATACGAGCAACTCCTCTGCTAACAATAACCGTGTAAAACAAATGTAATACACGTGTACTTCATTTGATACTACCCTTATTTGTATTTTTATGAGTAAATGCACCTTTAAAGTAATTTCAAGTACATATTAAATATAGGACGTCGTCTTAAAGATGAGTTTATTTGTGAATACTAATAGATATCGTAAGGTGAAAGCACCATGAACAAGAGAGGAAATAGGAGTGACTCCTCTGCTATCAATTACCGTGTGAAACAAATGTAGGATACGTGAACTACGTCCACTACTACCCTTATGTGTATTTTTATGGGTAAATGCCCTTCAAAGTAATATCGCGTATATATCAAATATAGGACGTCGTCTTGAAGATCAGTCAATTTGTGAATACTAATAGATCTCGTAAGGTAAAAGCACCATAAAGAAGAGAGGAAATACGAGCGACTCCTCTGCTAACAATAACCATGTGAAACAAATGTAGGATACGTGAACTATGTCCGCTACTACCCTTATGTGTTTTTTTATGGGTAAATGCCCTTTTAAAGTAATATCGCGTATATATTAAATATTGGACGTCGTCTTAAAGATGAGTTTATTTGTGAATACTAATAGATCTCGTAAGGTGAAAGCACCATAAAAAAGAGAGGAAATACGAGCAACTCCTCTGCTAACAATAACCGTGTAAAACAAATGTAGTACACGTGTACTTCATTTGATACTTCCCTTATTTGTATTTTTATGGGTAAATGCACCTTTAAAGTAATTTCAAGTACATATTAAATATAGGACGTCGTCCTGAAGATCAGTCAATTTGTGAATACTAATAGATCTCGTAAGGTGAAAGCACCATGAACAAGAGAGGAAATACAAGTGTTTCCTCTGCTATCAATTACTGTGTGAAACAAATGTGGGATACGTGAACTACGTCCGGTACTACCCTTATGTGTATTTTTATGGGTAAATGCCCTTCAAAGTGTTATCGCGTATATATTAAATATAGTACGTCGTCTTGAAGATCAGTCAATTTGTGAATACTAATAGATCTCGTAAGGTAAAAGCACCATAAAGAAGAGAGGAAATACGAGCGACTCCTCTGCTAACAATAACCATGTGAAACAAATGTAGGATACGTGAACTATGTCCGTTACTACCCTTATGTGTTTTTTTATGGGTAAATGCCCTTCAAAGTAATATCGCGTATATATTAAATATAGGACGTCGTCTTAAAGATGAGTTTATTTGTGAATACTAATAGATCTCGTAAGGTGAAAGCACCATAAAAAAGGGAGGAAATACGAGCAACTCCTCTGCTAACAATAACCGTGTAAAACAAATGTAGTACACGTGTACTTCATTTGATACTACCCTTATTTGTATTTTTATGGGTAAATGCACCTTTAAAGTAATTTCAAGGACATATTAAATATAGGACGTCGTCTTGAAGATCAGTCAATTTGTGAATACTTATAGATCTCGTAAGGTAAAAGCACCATAAACAAGAGAGGAAATACGAGCGACTCCTCTGCTAACAATAACCATGTGAAACAAATGTAGGATACGTGAACTACGTCCGCTACTACCCTTATGTGTTTTTTTATGGGTAAATGCCCTTCAAAGTAATATCGCGTATATATTAAATATAGGACGTCGTCTTAAAGATGAGTTTATTTGTGAATACTAATAGATCTCGAAAGGTGAAAGCACCATAAAAAAAAGAGGAAACACGTGGGACTCTGCTGCTAACAATAGCCGTGTAAACAAATGTAGGATACGTAAACTACATCCGCTACTGCCCTATGTGTATTTTTATGGGTAAATTCGGCTTAAGATTAATATTGCCTTTATAATAAATATAGGACGTCGTCTTGAAGATGAGTTTATTAGTGAATACTAATAGATCTCGTAAGGTGAAAGCACCATAAACAAGAGAGGAAATACGAGCGACTCCTCTGCTAACAATAACCGTGTGAAACAAATGTAGGATACGTGAACTACGTCCGCTACTACCCTTATGTGTTTTTTTATGGGTAAATGCCCTTTTAAAGTAACATCGCGTATATATTAAATATTGGACGTCGTCTTAAAGATGAGTTTATTTGTGAATACTAATAGATCTCGTAAGGTGAAAGCACCATAAAAAAGAGAGGAAATACGAGCAACTCCTCTGCTAACAATAACCGTGTAAAACAAATGTAGTACACGTGTACTTCATTTGATACTTCCCTTATTTGTATTTTTATGGGTAAATGCACCTTTAAAGTAATATAAAGTACATAGTAAATATAGGACGTCGTCTTAAAGATGAGTTTATTTGTGATTACTAATAGATCTCGTAAGGTGAAAGCACCATGAACAAGAGAGGAAATACAAGTGTTTCCTCTGCTATCAATTACCGTGTGAAACAAATGTGGGATACGTGAACTACGTCCGGTACTACCCTTATGTGTATTTTTATGGGTAAATGCCCTTCAAAGTGTTATCGCGTATATATAAAATATAGGACGTCGTCTTTAAGATGAGTTTATTTGTGAATACTAATAGATCTCGTAAGGTGAAAGCACCATAAAAAAGAGAGGAAATACGAGCAACTCCTCTGCTAACAATAACCGCGTAAAACAAATGTAGTACACGTGTACTTCATTTGATACTACCCTTATTTGTATTTTTATGGGTAAATGCACCTTTAAAGTAATTTCAAGTACATATTAAATATAGGACGTCGTCTTGAAGATCAGTCAATTTGTGAATACTAATAGATCTCGTAAGGTAAAAGCACCATAAACAAGAGAGGAAATACGAGCAACTCCTCTGCTAACAATAACCGTGTAAAACAAATGTAATACACGTGTACTTCATTTGATACTACCCTTATTTGTATTTTTATGAGTAAATGCACCTTTAAAGTAATTTCAAGTACATATTAAATATAGGACGTCGTCTTAAAGATGAGTTTATTTGTGAATACTAATAGATATCGTAAGGTGAAAGCACCATGAACAAGAGAGGAAATAGGAGTGACTCCTCTGCTATCAATTACCGTGTGAAACAAATGTAGGATACGTGAACTACGTCCGCTACTACCCTTATGTGTATTTTTATGGGTAAATGCCCTTCAAAGTAATATCGCGTATATATCAAATATAGGACGTCGTCTTGAAGATCAGTCAATTTGTGAATACTAATAGATCTCGTAAGGTAAAAGCACCATAAAGAAGAGAGGAAATACGAGCGACTCCTCTGCTAACAATAACCATGTGAAACAAATGTAGGATACGTGAACTATGTCCGCTACTACCCTTATGTGTTTTTTTATGGGTAAATGCCCTTCAAAGTAATATCGCGTATATATTAAATATAGGACGTCGTCTTAAAGATGAGTTTATTTGTGCATACTAATAGATCTCGAAAGGTGAAAGCACCATAAAAAAAAGAGGAAACACGTGGGACTCTGCTGCTAACAATAGCCGTGTAAACAAATGTAGGATACGTAAACTACATCCGCTACTGCCCTATGTGTATTTTTATGGGTAAATTCGGCTTAAGATTAATATTGCCTTTATATCAAATATAGGACGTCGTCTTGAAGATGAGTTTATTTGTGAATACTAATAGATCTCGTAAGGTGAAAGCACCATAAACAAGAGAGGAAATACGAGCGACTCCTCTGCTAACAATAACCGTGTGAAACAAATGTAGGATACGTGAACTACGTCCGCTACTACCCTTATGTGTTTTTTTATGGGTAAATGCCCTTTTAAAGTAATATCGCGTATATATTAAATATTGGACGTCGTCTTAAAGATGAGTTTATTTGTGAATACTAATAGATCTCGTAAGGTGAAAGCACCATAAAAAAGAGAGGAAATACGAGCAACTCCTCTGCTAACAATAACCGTGTAAAACAAATGTAGTACACGTGTACTTCATTTGATACTTCCCTTATTTGTATTTTTATGGGTAAATGCACCTTTAAAGTAATTTCAAGTACATATTAAATATAGGACGTCGTCTTGAAGATCAGTCAATTTGTGAATACTAATAGATCTCGTAAGGTGAAAGCACCATGAACAAGAGAGGAAATACAAGTGTTTCCTCTGCTATCAATTACTGTGTGAAACAAATGTGGGATACGTGAACTACGTCCGGTACTACCCTAATGTGTATTTTTATGGGTAAATGCCCTTCAAAGTGTTATCGCGTATATATTAAATATAGTACGTCGTCTTGAAGATCAGTCAATTTGTGAATACTAATAGATCTCGTAAGGTAAAAGCACCATAAAGAAGAGAGGAAATACGAGCGACTCCTCTGCTAACAATAACCATGTGAAACAAATGTAGGATACGTGAACTATGTCCGTTACTACCCTTATGTGTTTTTTTATGGGTAAATGCCCTTCAAAGTAATATCGCGTATATATTAAATATAGGACGTCGTCTTAAAGATGAGTTTATTTGTGAATACTAATAGATCTCGTAAGGTGAAAGCACCATAAAAAAGGGAGGAAATACGAGCAACTCCTCTGCTAACAATAACCGTGTAAAACAAATGTAGTACACGTGTACTTCATTTGATACTACCCTTATTTGTATTTTTATGGGTAAATGCACCTTTAAAGTAATTTCAAGTACATATTAAATATAGGACGTCGTCATGAAGATCAGTCAATTTGTGAATACTAATAGATCTCGTAAGGTAAAAGCACCATAAACAAGAGAGGAAATACGAGCGACTCCTCTGCTAACAATAACCATGTGAAACAAATGTAGGATACGTGAACTACGTCCGCTACTACCCTTATGTGTTTTTTTATGGGTAAATGCCCTTCAAAGTAATATCGCGTATATATTAAATATAGGACGTCGTCTTAAAGATGAGTTTATTTGTGAATACTAATAGATCTCGAAAGGTGAAAGCACCATAAAAAAAAGAGGAAATACGAGCAACTCCTCTGCTAACAATAACCGTGTAAAACAAATGTAGTACACGTGTACTTCATTTGATACTACCCTTATTTGTATTTTTATGGGTAAATGCACCTTTAAAGTAATTTCAAGTACATATTAAATATAGGACGTCGTCATGAAGATCAGTCAATTTGTGAATACTAATAGATCTCGTAAGGTAAAAGCACCATAAACAAGAGAGGAAATACGAGCGACTCCTCTGCTAACAATAACCATGTGAAACAAATGTAGGATACGTGAACTACGTCCGCTACTACCCTTATGTGTTTTTTTATGGGTAAATGCCCTTCAAAGTAATATCGCGTATATATTAAATATAGGACGTCGTCTTAAAGATGAGTTTATTTGTGAATACTAATAGATCTCGAAAGGTGAAAGCACCATAAAAAAAAGAGGAAATACGAGCAACTCCTCTGCTAACAATAACCGTGTAAAACAAATGTAGTACACGTGTACTTCATTTGATACTACCTTTATTTGTATTTTTATGAGTAAATGCACCTTTTAAGTAATTTCAAGTACATATTAAATATAGGACGTCGTCTTAAAGATGAGTTTATTTGTGAATACTAATAGATCTCGTAAGGTGAAAGCACCCTAAACAAGAGAGGAGATACGAGTATTTTCTCTGCTAACAATAACCGTCTGAAACAAATGTAGGATACGTGAACTACGTCCGCTACTACCCTTATGTGTATTTTTATGAGTAAATGCCCTTCAAAGTAATATCGCGTATATATCAAATATAGGACGTCGTCTTGAAGATCAGTCAATTTGTGAATACTAATAGATCTCGTAAGGTAAAAGCACCATAAAAAAGAGAGGAAATACGAGCGACTCCTCTGCTAACAATAACCATGTGAAACAAATGTAGGATACGTGAACTACGTCCGCTACTACCCTTATGTGTTTTTTTATGGGTAAATGCCCTTCAAAGTAATATCGCGTATATATTAAATATAGCACGTCGTCTTAAAGATGAGTTTATTTGTGAATACTAATAGATCTCGTAAGGTGAAAGCACCATGAACAAGAGAGGAAATACAAGTGTTTCCTCTGCTATCAATTACTGTGTGAAACAAATGTGGGATACGTGAACTACGTCCGGTACTACCCTTATGTGTATTTTTATGGGTAAATGCCCTTCAAAGTGTTATCGCGTATATATTAAATATAGTACGTCGTCTTGAAGATCAGTCAATTTGTGAATACTAATAGATCTCGTAAGGTAAAAGCACCATAAAGAAGAGAGGAAATACGAGCGACTCCTCTGCTAACAATAACCATGTGAAACAAATGTAGGATACGTGAACTATGTCCGTTACTACCCTTATGTGTTTTTTTATGGGTAAATGCCCTTCAAAGTAATATCGCGTATATATTAAATATAGGACGTCGTCTTAAAGATGAGTTTATTTGTGAATACTAATAGATCTCGTAAGGTGAAAGCACCATAAAAAAGGGAGGAAATACGAGCAACTCCTCTGCTAACAATAACCGTGTAAAACAAATGTAGTACACGTGTACTTCATTTGATACTACCCTTATTTGTATTTTTATGGGTAAATGCACCTTTAAAGTAATTTCAAGTACATATTAAATATAGGACGTCGTCATGAAGATCAGTCAATTTGTGAATACTAATAGATCTCGTAAGGTAAAAGCACCATAAACAAGAGAGGAAATACGAGCGACTCCTCTGCTAACAATAACCATGTGAAACAAATGTAGGATACGTGATATACGTCCGCTACTACCCTTATGTGTTTTTTTATGGGTAAATGCCCTTCAAAGTAATATCGCGTATATATTAAATATAGGACGTCGTCTTAAAGATGAGTTTATTTGTGAATACTAATAGATCTCGAAAGGTGAAAGCACCATAAAAAAAAGAGGAAATACGAGCAACTCCTCTGCTAACAATAACCGTGTAAAACAAATGTAGTACACGTGTACTTCATTTGATACTACCCTTATTTGTATTTTTATGGGTAAATGCACCTTTAAAGTAATTTCAAGTACATATTAAATATAGGACGTCGTCATGAAGATCAGTCAATTTGTGAATACTAATAGATCTCGTAAGGTAAAAGCACCATAAACAAGAGAGGAAATACGAGCGACTCCTCTGCTAACAATAACCATGTGAAACAAATGTAGGATACGTGAACTACGTCCGCTACTACCCTTATGTGTTTTTTTATGGGTAAATGCCCTTCAAAGTAATATCGCGTATATATTAAATATAGGACGTCGTCTTAAAGATGAGTTTATTTGTGAATACTAATAGATCTCGAAAGGTGAAAGCACCATAAAAAAAAGAGGAAATACGAGCAACTCCTCTGCTAACAATAACCGTGTAAAACAAATGTAGTACACGTGTACTTCATTTGATACTACCTTTATTTGTATTTTTATGAGTAAATGCACCTTTTAAGTAATTTCAAGTACATATTAAATATAGGACGTCGTCTTAAAGATGAGTTTATTTGTGAATACTAATAGATCTCGTAAGGTGAAAGCACCCTAAACAAGAGAGGAGATACGAGTATTTTCTCTGCTAACAATAACCGTCTGAAACAAATGTAGGATACGTGAACTACGTCCGCTACTACCCTTATGTGTATTTTTATGAGTAAATGCCCTTCAAAGTAATATCGCGTATATATCAAATATAGGACGTCGTCTTGAAGATCAGTCAATTTGTGAATACTAATAGATCTCGTAAGGTAAAAGCACCATAAAAAAGAGAGGAAATACGAGCGACTCCTCTGCTAACAATAACCATGTGAAACAAATGTAGGATACGTGAACTACGTCCGCTACTACCCTTATGTGTTTTTTATGGGTAAATGCCCTTCAAAGTAATATCGCGTATATATTAAATATAGCACGTCGTCTTAAAGATGAGTTTATTTGTGAATACTAATAGATCTCGAAAGGTGAAAGCACCATAAAAAAGAGAGGAAATACGAGCAACTCCTCTGCTAACAATAACCGTGTAAAACAAATGTAGTACACGTGTACTTCATTTGATACTACCCTTATTTGTATTTTTATGAGTAAATGCACCTTTAAAGTAATTTCAAGTACATATTAAATATAGGACGTCGTCTTAAAGATGAGTTTATTTGTGAATACTAATAGATCTCGTAAGGTGAAAGCACCATGAACAAGAGAGGAAATACAAGTGTTTCCTGTGCTATCAATTACCGTGTCAAACAAATGTAGGATACGTGAACTACGTCCGGTACTACCCTTGTGTGTAATTTTATAGGTAAATGCCCTTCAAAGTAATATCGCGTATATATTAAATATAGGACGTCATCTTGAAGATGAGTTTATTTGTGAATACTAATAGATCTCGTAAGGTGAAAGCACCATAAAAAAAAAAAGGTAACACGTGGGACTCTGCTGCTAACAATAGCCGTGTAAACAAATGTAGGATACGTAAACTACATCCGCTACTGCCCTATGTGTATTTTTATGGGTAAATTCCGCTTAAGATTAATATTGCCTTTATAATAAATATAGGACGTCGTCTTGAAGATGAGTTCATTTGTGAATACTATTAGATCTCGTAAGGTGAAAGCACCATAAAAAAGAGAGGAAATACGAGCGACTCCTCTGCTATCAATTACCGTGTGAAACAAATGTAGGATACGTGAACTACATCCGCTACTACCCTATGTGTATTTTTGTGGGTAAATTCGGCTTAAGATTATTATTGCCTTTATAATAAATGTAGGACGTCGTCTTGAAGATGAGTTTATTTGTGAATACTAATAGATCTCGTAAGGTGAAAGCACCATAAAAAAGAGAGGAAATACGAGCGACTCCTCTGCTAACAATAACCATGTGAAACAAATGTAGGATACGTGAACTACGTCCGCTACTACCCTTATGTGTTTTTTTATGGGTAAATGCCCTTCAAAGTAATCTCGCGTATATATTAAATATAGGACGTCGTCTTGAAGATGAGTTTATTTGTGAATACTAATAGATCTCGTAAGGTGAAAGCACCCTAAACAAGAGAGGAGATAAGAGTATTTTCTCTGCTAACAATAACCGTCTGAAACAAATGTAGGATACGTGAACTACGTCCGCTACTACCCTTATGTGTATTTTTATGGGTAAATGCCCTTCAAAGTAATATCGCGTATATGTTAAATATAGGACGTCGTCTTGAAGATCAGTCAATTTGTGAATACTAATAGATCTCGTAAGGTAAAAGCACCATAAACAAGAGAGGAAATACGAGCGACTCCTCTGCTAACAATAACCATGTGAAACAAATGTAGGATACGTGAACTACGTCCGCTACTACCCTTATGTGTTTTTTTATGGGTAAATGCCCTTCAAAGTAATATCGCGTATATATTAAATATAGGACGTCGTCTTAAAGATGAGTTTATTTGTGAATACTAATAGATCTCGAAAGGTGAAAGCACCATAAAAAAGAGAGGAAATACGAGCAACTCCTCTGCTAACAATAACCGTGTAAAACAAATGTAGTACACGTGTACTTCATTTGATACTACCCTTATTTGTATTTTTATGGGTAAATGCACCTTTAAAGTAATTTCAAGTACATATTAAATATAGGACGTCGTCTTGAAGATCAGTCAATTTGTGAATACTAATAGATCTCGTAAGGTAAAAGCACCATAAACAAGAGAGGAAATACGAGCAACTCCTCTGCTAACAATAACCGTGTAAAACAAATGTAATACACGTGTACTTCATTTGATACTACCCTTATTTGTATTTTTATGAGTAAATGCACCTTTAAAGTAATTTCAAGTACATATTAAATATAGGACGTCGTCTTAAAGATGAGTTTATTTGTGAATACTAATAGATATCGTAAGGTGAAAGCACCATGAACAAGAGAGGAAATAGGAGTGACTCTTCTGCTATCAATTACCGTGTGAAACAAATGTAGGATACGTGAACTACGTCCGCTACTACCCTTATGTGTATTTTTATGAGTAAATGCCCTTCAAAGTAATATCGCGTATATATCAAATATAGGACGTCGTCTTGAAGATCAGTCAATTTGTGAATACTAATAGATCTCGTAAGGTAAAAGCACCATAAAGAAGAGAGGAAATACGAGCGACTCCTCTGCTAACAATAACCATGTGAAACAAATGTAGGATACGTGAACTATGTCCGCTACTACCCTTATGTGTTTTTTTATGGGTAAATGCCCTTCAAAGTAATATCGCGTATATATTAAATATAGGACGTCGTCTTAAAGATGAGTTTATTTGTGCATACTAATAGATCTCGAAAGGTGAAAGCACCATAAAAAAAAGAGGAAACACGTGGGACTCTGCTGCTAACAATAGCCGTGTAAACAAATGTAGGATACGTAAACTACATCCGCTACTGCCCTATGTGTATTTTTATGGGTAAATTCGGCTTAAGATTAATATTGCCTTTATAATAAATATAGGACGTCGTCTTGAAGATGAGTTTATTTGTGAATACTAATAGATCTCGTAAGGTGAAAGCACCATAAACAAGAGAGGAAATACGAGCGACTCCTCTGCTAACAATAACCGTGTGAAACAAATGTAGGATACGTGAACTACGTCCGCTACTACCCTTATGTGTTTTTTTATGGGTAAATGCCCTTTTAAAGTAATATCGCGTATATATTAAATATTGGACGTCGTCCTAAAGATGAGTTTATTTGTGAATACTAATAGATCTCGTAAGGTGAAAGCACCATAAAAAAGAGAGGAAATACGAGCAACTCCTCTGCTAACAATAACCGTGTAAAACAAATGTAGTACACGTGTACTTCATTTGATACTTCCCTTATTTGTATTTTTATGGGTAAATGCACCTTTAAAGTAATATAAAGTACATAGTAAATATAGGACGTCGTCTTAAAGATGAGTTTATTTGTGATTACTAATAGATCTCGTAAGGTGAAAGCACCATGAACAAGAGAGGAAATACAAGTGTTTCCTCTGCTATCAATTACCGTGTGAAACAAATGTGGGATACGTGAACTACGTCCGGTACTACCCTTATGTGTATTTTTATGGGTAAATGCCCTTCAAAGTGTTATCGCGTATATATTAAATATAGGACGTCGTCTTGAAGATGAGTTTATTTGTGAATACTAATAGATCTCGTAAGGTGAAAGCACCATAAAAAAGAGAGGAAATACGAGCAACTCCTCTGCTAACAATAACCGTGTAAAACAAATGTAGTACACGTGTACTTCATTTGATACTACCCTTATTTGTATTTTTATGGGTAAATGCACCTTTAAAGTAATTTCAAGTACATATTAAATATAGGACGTCGTCTTGAAGATCAGTCAATTTGTGAATACTAATAGATCTCGTAAGGTAAAAGCACCATAAACAAGAGAGGAAATACGAGCGACTCCTCTGCTAACAATAACCGTGTGAAACAAATGTAGGATACGTGAACTACGTCCGCTACTACCCTTATGTGTTTTTTTATGGGTAAATGCCCTTCAAAGTGTTATCGCGTATATATTAAATATAGGACGTCGTCTTAAAGATGAGTTTATTTGTGAATACTAATAGATCTCGAAAGGTGAAAGCACCATAAAAAAAAGAGGAAATACGAGCAACTCCTCTGCTAACAATAACCGTGTAAAACAAATGTAGTACACGTGTACTTCATTTGATACTACCTTTATTTGTATTTTTATGAGTAAATGCACCTTTTAAGTAATTTCAAGTACATATTAAATATAGGACGTCGTCTTAAAGATGAGTTTATTTGTGAATACTAATAGATCTCGTAAGGTGAAAGCACCCTAAACAAGAGAGGAGATACGAGTATTTTCTCTGCTAACAATAACCGTCTGAAACAAATGTAGGATACGTGAACTACGTCCGCTACTACCCTTATGTGTATTTTTATGAGTAAATGCCCTTCAAAGTAATATCGCGTATATATAAAATATAGGACGTCGTCTTGAAGATCAGTCAATTTGTGAATACTAATAGATCTCGTAAGGTAAAAGCACCATAAAAAAGAGAGGAAATACGAGCGACTCCTCTGCTAACAATAACCATGTGAAACAAATGTAGGATACGTGAACTACGTCCGCTACTACCCTTATGTGTTTTTTTATGGGTAAATGCCCTTCAAAGCAATATCGCGTATATATTAAATATAGCACGTCGTCTTAAAGATGAGTTTATTTGTGAATACTAATAGATCTCGAAAGGTGAAAGCACCATAAAAAAGAGAGGAAATACGAGCAACTCCTCTGCTAACAATAACCGTGTAAAACAAATGTAGTACACGTGTACTTCATTTGATACTACCCTTATTTGTATTTTTATGGGTAAATGCACCTTTAAAGTAATTTCAAGTACATATTAAATATAGGACGTCGTCTTGAAGATCAGTCAATTTGTGAATACTAATAGATCTCGTAAGGTAAAAGCACCATAAACAAGAGAGGAAATACGAGCGACTCCTCTGCTAACAATAACCATGTGAAACAAATGTAGGATACGTGAACTACGTCCGCTACTACCCTTATGTGTTTTTTTATGGGTAAATGCCCTTCAAAGTAATATCGCGTATATATTAAATATAGGACGTCGTCTTAAAGATGAGTTTATTTGTGAATACTAATAGATCTCGAAAGGTGAAAGCACCATAAAAAAAAGAGGAAATACGAGCAACTCCTCTGCTAACAATAACCGTGTAAAACAAATGTAGTACACGTGTACTTCATTTGATACTACCTTTATTTGTATTTTTATGAGTAAATGCACCTTTTAAGTAATTTCAAGTACATATTAAATATAGGACGTCGTCTTAAAGATGAGTTTATTTGTGAATACTAATAGATCTCGTAAGGTGAAAGCACCCTAAACAAGAGAGGAGATACGAGTATTTTCTCTGCTAACAATAACCGTCTGAAACAAATGTAGGATACGTGAACTACGTCCGCTACTACCCTTATGTGTATTTTTATGAGTAAATGCCCTTCAAAGTAATATCGCGTATATATCAAATATAGGACGTCGTCTTGAAGATCAGTCAATTTGTGAATACTAATAGATCTCGTAAGGTAAAAGCACCATAAAAAAGAGAGGAAATACGAGCGACTCCTCTGCTAACAATAACCGTGTAAAACAAATGTAGTACACGTGTACTTCATTTGATACTACCCTTATTTGTATTTTTATGGGTAAATGCACCTTTAAAGTAATTTCAAGTACATATTAAATATAGGACGTCGTCTTGAAGATCAGTCAATTTGTGAATACTAATAGATCTCGTAAGGTAAAAGCACCATAAACAAGAGAGGAAATACGAGCGACTCCTCTGCTAACAATAACCATGTGAAACAAATGTAGGATACGTGAACTACGTCCGCTACTACCCTTATGTGTTTTTTTATGGGTAAATGCCCTTCAAAGTAATATCGCGTATATATTAAATATAGGACGTCGTCTTAAAGATGAGTTTATTTGTGAATACTAATAGATCTCGAAAGGTGAAAGCACCATAAAAAAAAGAGGAAATACGAGCAACTCCTCTGCTAACAATAACCGTGTAAAACAAATGTAGTACACGTGTACTTCATTTGATACTACCTTTATTTGTATTTTTATGAGTAAATGCACCTTTTAAGTAATTTCAAGTACATATTAAATATAGGACGTCGTCTTAAAGATGAGTTTATTTGTGAATACTAATAGATCTCGTAAGGTGAAAGCACCCTAAACAAGAGAGGAGATACGAGTATTTTCTCTGCTAACAATAACCGTCTGAAACAAATGTAGGATACGTGAACTACGTCCGCTACTACCCTTATGTGTATTTTTATGAGTAAATGCCCTTCAAAGTAATATCGCGTATATATCAAATATAGGACGTCGTCTTGAAGATCAGTCAATTTGTGAATACTAATAGATCTCGTAAGGTAAAAGCACCATAAAAAAGAGAGGAAATACGAGCGACTCCTCTGCTAACAATAACCATGTGAAACAAATGTAGGATACGTGAACTACGTCCGCTACTACCCTTATGTGTTTTTTTATGGGTAAATGCCCTTCAAAGCAATATCGCGTATATATTAAATATAGCACGTCGTCTTAAAGATGAGTTTATTTGTGAATACTAATAGATCTCGAAAGGTGAAAGCACCATAAAAAAGAGAGGAAATACGAGCAACTCCTCTGCTAACAATAACCGTGTAAAACAAATGTAGTACACGTGTACTTCATTTGATACTACCCTTATTTGTATTTTTATGAGTAAATGCACCTTTAAAGTAATTTCAAGTACATATTAAATATAGGACGTCGTCTTAAAGATGAGTTTATTTGTAAATACTAATAGATCTCGTAAGGTGAAAGCACCATGAACAAGAGAGGAAATACAAGTGTTTCCTCTGCTATCAATTACCGTGTGAAACAAATGTAGGATACGTGAGCTACGTCCGGTACTACCCTTGTGTGTAATTTTATGGTAAATGCCCTTCAAAGTAATATCGCGTATATATTAAATATTGGACGTCATCTTAAAGATGAGTTTATTTGTGAATACTAATAGATCTCGTAAGGTGAAAGCAATAAAAACAAGAGAGGAAATAGGAGTGACTCCTCTGCTATCAATTACCGTGTGAAACAAATGTAAGATACGTGAACTACGTCCGGTACTACCCATATGTGTATTTTATGGGTAAATTCCCTTCAAAGTAATATCGCGTATATATTAAATATAGGACGTCGTCTTGAAGATGAGTTTATTTGTGAATACTAATAGATCTCGTAAGGTGAAAGCACCATAAAAAAGAGAGGAAATACGAGCGACTCCTCTGCTATCAATTACCGTGTGAAACAAATGTAGGATACGTGAACTACATCCGCTACTACCCTATGTGTATTTTTATGGGTAAATTCGGCTAAAGATTATTATTGCCTTTATAATAAATGTAGGACGTCGTCTTAAAGATGAGTTTATTTGTGAATACTAATAGATCTCGTAAGGTGAAAGCACCATGAACAAGAGAGGAAATACAAGTGTTTCCTCTGCTATCAATTACCGTGTGAAACAAATGTAGGATACGTGAACTACGTCCGGTACTACCCTTGTGTGTAATTTTATGGTAAATGCCCTTCAAAGTAATATCGCGTATATATTAAATATTGGACGTCATCTTAAAGATGAGTTTATTTGTGAATACTAATAGATCTCGTAAGGTGAAAGCAATAAAAACAAGAGAGGAAATAGGAGTGACTCCTCTGCTATCAATTACCGTGTGAAACAAATGTAAGATACGTGAACTACGTCCGGTACTACCCATATGTGTATTTTTATGGGTAAATGCCCTTCAAAGTAATATCGAGTATATATTAAATATAGGACGTCGTCTTCAAGATGAGTTTATTTGTGAATACTAATAAATCTCGTAAGGTGAAAGCACCATAAAAAAGAGAGGAAATACGAGCGACTCCTCTGCTATCAATTACCGTATGAAACAAATGTAGAATACGTGAACTACATCCGCTACTACCATATGTGTATTTTTATGGGTAAATTCGGCTAAAGATTATTATTGCCTTTATAATAAATGTAGGACGTCGTCTTGAAGATGAGTTTATTTGTGAATACTAATAGATCTCGTAAGGTGAAAGCACCATGAACAAGAGAGGAAATACAAGTGTTTCCTCTGCTATCAATTACCGTGTGAAACAAATGTAAGATACGTGAGCTACGTCCGGCACTACCCTTATGTGTAATTTTATGGGTAAATGCCCTTTAAAGTAATATCGCGAATATATCAAATATTGGACGTCGTCTTAAAGATGAGTTTATTTGTGAATACTAATAGATCTAGAAAGGTGAAAGCACAATAAAAAAGAGAGGAAAGACGTGGGACTCTTCTGCTAAAAATAGCCGTGTAAACAAATGTAGGATACGTGAACTACATCCGCTACTACCCTATGTGTATTTTTATGGGTAAATTCGGCTTAAGATTATTATTGCCTTTATAATAAATGTAGGACGTCGTCTTGAAGATGAGTTTATTTGTGAATACTAATAGATCTCGTAAGGTGAAAACACCATGAACAAGAGAGGAAATACAATTGTTTCCTGTGCTATCAATTACCGTGTGAAACAAATGTAGGATACGTGAACTACGTCCGGTACTACCCTTGTGTGTAATTTTATGGGTAAATGCCCTTCAAAGTAATATTGCGTATATATTAAATATAGGACGTCGTCTTGAAGATGAGTTTATTTGTGAATACTAATAGATCTCGTAAGGTGAAAGCACCATAAAAAAGAGAGGAAATACGACCGACTCCTCTGCTATCAATTACCGTGTGAAACAAATGTAGGATACGTGAACTACATCCGCTACTACCCTATGTGTATTTTTATGGGTAAATTCGGCTTAAGATTATTATTGCCTTTATAATAAATGTAGGACGTCGTCTTGAAGATGAGTTTATTTGTGAATACTAATAGATCTCGTAAGGTGAAAACACCATGAACAAGAGAGGAAATACAATTGTTTCCTGTGCTATCAATTACCGTGTGAAACAAATGTAGGATACGTGAACTACGTCCGGTACTACCCTTGTGTGTAATTTTATGGGTAAATGCCCTTCAAAGTAATATCGCGTATATATTAAATATAGGACGTCGTCTTGAAGATGAGTTTATTTGTGAATACTAATAGATCTCGTAAGGTGAAAGCACCATAAAAAAGAGAGGAAATACGAGCGACTCCTCTGCTAACAATAACCGTGTAAAACAAATATAGTACACGTGTACTTCATTTGATACTACCCTTATTTGTATTTTTATGGGTAAATGAACCTTTAAAGTAATTTCAAGTACATATTAAATATAGGACGTCGTCTTAAAGATGAGTTTATTTTTGAATACTAATAGATCTCGTAAGGTGAAAGCACCATGAACAAGAGAGGAAATACAAGTGTTTCCTCTGCTATCAATTACCGTGTGAAACAAATGTAGGATACGTGAACTACGTCCGGTACTACCCTTGTGTGTAATTTTATGGTAAATGCCCTTCAAAGTAATATCGCGTATATATTAAATATTGGACGTCATCTTAAAGATGAGTTTATTTGTGAATACTAATAGATATCGTAAGGTGAAAGCACCATGAACAAGAGAGGAAATAGGAGCGACTCCTCTGCTAACAATAACCGTGTAAAACAAATATAGTACACGTGTACTTCATTTGATACTACCCTTATTTGTATTTTTATGGGTAAATGCACCTTTAAAGTAATTTCAAGTACATATTAAATATAGGACGTCGTCTTAAAGATGAGTTTATTTGTGAATACTAATAGATCTCGTAAGGTGAAAGCACCATGAACAAGAGAGGAAATACAAGTGTTTCCTCTGCTATCAATTACCGTGTGAAACAAATGTAGGATACGTGAACTACGTCCGGTACTACCCTTCTGTGTAATTTTATGGTAAATGCCCTTCAAAGTGTTATCGCGTATATATTAAATATAGGACGTCGTCTTGAAGATCAGTCAATTTGTGAATACTAATAGATCTCGTAAGGTAAAAGCACCATAAAGAAGAGAGGAAATACGAGCGACTCCTCTGCTAACAATAACCATGTGAAACAAATGTAGGATACGTGAACTATGTCCGTTACTACCCTTATGTGTTTTTTTATGGGTAAATGCCCTTCAAAGTAATATCGCGTACATATTAAATATAGGACGTCGTCTTAAAGATGAGTTTATTTGTGAATACTAATAGATCTCGTAAGGTGAAAGCACCATAAAAAAGAGAGGAAATACGAGCAACTCCTCTGCTAACAATAACCGTGTAAAACAAATGTAGTACACGTGTACTTCATTTGATACTACCCTTATTTGTATTTTTATGGGTAAATGCACCTTTAAAGTAATTTCAAGTACATATTAAATATAGGACGTCGTCTTGAAGATCAGTCAATTTGTGAATACTAATAGATCTAGTAAGGTAAAAGCACCATAAACAAGAGAGGAAATACGAGCGACTCCTCTGCTAACAATAACCATGTGAAACAAATGTAGGATACGTGAACTACGTCCGCTACTACCCTTATGTGTTTTTTTATGGGTAAATGCCCTTCAAAGTAATATCGCGTATATATTAAATATAGGACGTCGTCTTAAAGATGAGTTTATTTGTGAATACTAATAGATCTCGAAAGGTGAAAGCACCATAAAAAAAAGAGGAAATACGAGCAACTCCTCTGCTAACAATAACCGTGTAAAACAAATGTAGTACACGTGTACTTCATTTGATACTACCTTTATTTGTATTTTTATGAGTAAATGCACCTTTTAAGTAATTTCAAGTACATATTAAATATAGGACGTCGTCTTAAAGATGAGTTTATTTGTGAATACTAATAGATCTCGTAAGGTGAAAGCACCCTAAACAAGAGAGGAGATACGAGTATTTTCTCTGCTAACAATAACCGTCTGAAACAAATGTAGGATACGTGAACTACGTCCGCTACTACCCTTATGTGTATTTTTATGAGTAAATGCCCTTCAAAGTAATATCGCGTATATATCAAATATAGGACGTCGTCTTGAAGATCAGTCAATTTGTGAATACTAATAGATCTCGTAAGGTAAAAGCACCATAAAAAAGAGAGGAAATACGAGCGACTCCTCTGCTAACAATAACCATGTGAAACAAATGTAGGATACGTGAACTACGTCCGCTACTACCCTTATGTGTTTTTTTATGGGTAAATGCCCTTCAAAGCAATATCGCGTATATATTAAATATAGCACGTCGTCTTAAAGATGAGTTTATTTGTGAATACTAATAGATCTCGAAAGGTGAAAGCACCATAAAAAAGAGAGGAAATACGAGCAACTCCTCTGCTAACAATAACCGTGTAAAACAAATGTAGTACACGTGTACTTCATTTGATACTACCCTTATTTGTATTTTTATGAGTAAATGCACCTTTAAAGTAATTTCAAGTACATATTAAATATAGGACGTCGTCTTAAAGATGAGTTTATTTGTGAATACTAATAGATCTCGTAAGGTGAAAGCACCATAAAAAAGAGAGGAAATACGAGCAACTCCTCTGCTAACAATAACCGTGTAAAACAAATGTAGTACACGTGTACTTCATTTGATACTACCCTTATTTGTATTTTTATGGGTAAATGCACCTTTAAAGTAATTTCAAGTACATATTAAATATAGGACGTCGTCTTGAAGATCAGTCAATTTGTGAATACTAATAGATCTCGTAAGGTAAAAGCACCATAAACAAGAGAGGAAATACGAGCGACTCCTCTGCTAACAATAACCATGTGAAACAAATGTAGGATACGTGAACTACGTCCGCTACTACCCTTATGTGTTTTTTTATGGGTAAATGCCCTTCAAAGTAATATCGCGTATATATTAAATATAGGACGTCGTCTTAAAGATGAGTTTATTTGTGAATACTAATAGATCTCGAAAGGTGAAAGCACCATAAAAAAAAGAGGAAATACGAGCAACTCCTCTGCTAACAATAACCGTGTAAAACAAATGTAGTACACGTGTACTTCATTTGATACTACCTTTATTTGTATTTTTATGAGTAAATGCACCTTTTAAGTAATTTCAAGTACATATTAAATATAGGACGTCGTCTTAAAGATGAGTTTATTTGTGAATACTAATAGATCTCGTAAGGTGAAAGCACCCTAAACAAGAGAGGAGATACGAGTATTTTCTCTGCTAACAATAACCGTCTGAAACAAATGTAGGATACGTGAACTACGTCCGCTACTACCCTTATGTGTATTTTTATGAGTAAATGCCCTTCAAAGTAATATCGCGTATATATCAAATATAGGACGTCGTCTTGAAGATCAGTCAATTTGTGAATACTAATAGATCTCGTAAGGTAAAAGCACCATAAAAAAGAGAGGAAATACGAGCGACTCCTCTGCTAACAATAACCATGTGAAACAAATGTAGGATACGTGAACTACGTCCGCTACTACCCTTATGTGTTTTTTTATGGGTAAATGCCCTTCAAAGCAATATCGCGTATATATTAAATATAGCACGTCGTCTTAAAGATGAGTTTATTTGTGAATACTAATAGATCTCGAAAGGTGAAAGCACCATAAAAAAGAGAGGAAATACGAGCAACTCCTCTGCTAACAATAACCGTGTAAAACAAATGTAGTACACGTGTACTTCATTTGATACTACCCTTATTTGTATTTTTATGAGTAAATGCACCTTTAAAGTAATTTCAAGTACATATTAAATATAGGACGTCGTCTTAAAGATGAGTTTATTTGTAAATACTAATAGATCTCGTAAGGTGAAAGCACCATGAACAAGAGAGGAAATACAAGTGTTTCCTGTGCTATCAATTACCGTGTCAAACAAATGTAGGATACGTGAACTACGTCCGGTACTACCCTTGTGTGTAATTTTATAGGTAAATGCCCTTCAAAGTAATATCGCGTATATATTAAATATAGGACGTCATCTTGAAGATGAGTTTATTTGTGAATACTAATAGATCTCGTAAGGTGAAAGCACCATAAAAAAGAGAGGAAATAGGAGTGACTCCTCTGCTATCAATTACCGTGTGAAACAAATGTAAGATACGTGAACTACGTCCGGTACTACCCATATGTGTATTTTATGGGTAAATTCCCTTCAAAGTAATATCGCGTATATATTAAATATAGGACGTCGTCTTGAAGATGAGTTTATTTGTGAATACTAATAGATCTCGTAAGGTGAAAGCACCATAAAAAAGAGAGGAAATACGAGCGACTCCTCTGCTATCAATTACCGTGTGAAACAAATGTAGGATACGTGAACTACATCCGCTACTACCCTATGTGTATTTTTATGGGTAAATTCGGCTAAAGATTATTATTGCCTTTATAATAAATGTAGGACGTCGTCTTGAAGATGAGTTTATTTGTGAATACTAATAGATCTCGTAAGGTGAAAGCACCATGAACAAGAGAGGAAATACAAGTGTTTCCTCTGCTATCAATTACCGTGTGAAACAAATGTGGGATACGTGAACTACGTCCGGTACTACCCTTATGTGTATTTTTATGGGTAAATGCCCTTCAAAGTGTTATCGCGTATATATTAAATATAGGACGTCGTCTTGAAGATGAGTTTATTTGTGAATACTAATAGATCTCGTAAGGTGAAAGCACCATAAAAAAGAGAGGAAATACGAGCAACTCCTCTGCTAACAATAACCGTGTAAAACAAATGTAGTACACGTGTACTTCATTTGATACTACCCTTATTTGTATTTTTATGGGTAAATGCACCTTTAAAGTAATTTCAAGTACATATTAAATATAGGACGTCGTCTTGAAGATCAGTCAATTTGTAAATACTAATAGATCTCGTAAGGTAAAAGCACCATAAACAAGAGAGGAAATACGAGCGACTCCTCTGCTAACAATAACCATGTGAAACAAATGTAGGACACGTGAACTACGTCCGCTACTACCCTTATGTGTTTTTTTATGGGTAAATGCCCTTCAAAGTAATATCGCGTATATATTAAATATAGGACGTCGTCTTAAAGATGAGTTTATTTGTGAATACTAATAGATCTCGAAAGGTGAAAGCACCATAAAAAAAAGAGGAAATACGAGCAACTCCTCTGCTAACAATAACCGTGTAAAACAAATGTAGTACACGTGTACTTCATTTGATACTACCTTTATTTGTATTTTTATGAGTAAATGCACCTTTTAAGTAATTTCAAGTACATATTAAATATAGGACGTCGTCTTAAAGATGAGTTTATTTGTGAATACTAATAGATCTCGTAAGGTGAAAGCACCCTAAACAAGAGAGGAGATACGAGTATTTTCTCTGCTAACAATAACCGTCTGAAACAAATGTAGGATACGTGAACTACGTCCGCTACTACCCTTATGTGTATTTTTATGAGTAAATGCCCTTCAAAGTAATATCGCGTATATATCAAATATAGGACGTCGTCTTGAAGATCAGTCAATTTGTGAATACTAATAGATCTCGTAAGGTAAAAGCACCATAAAAAAGAGAGGAAATACGAGCGACTCCTCTGCTAACAATAACCATGTGAAACAAATGTAGGATACGTGAACTACGTCCGCTACTACCCTTATGTGTTTTTTTATGGGTAAATGCCCTTCAAAGTAATATCGCGTATATATTAAATATAGCACGTCGTCTTAAAGATGAGTTTATTTGTGAATACTAATAGATCTCGAAAGGTGAAAGCACCATAAAAAAGAGAGGAAATACGAGCAACTCCTCTGCTAACAATAACCGTGTAAAACAAATGTAGTACACGTGTACTTCATTTGATACTACCCTTATTTGTATTTTTATGAGTAAATGCACCTTTAAAGTAATTTCAAGTACATATTAAATATAGGACGTCGTCTTAAAGATGAGTTTATTTGTGAATACTAATAGATCTCGTAAGGTGAAAGCACCATGAACAAGAGAGGAAATACAAGTGTTTCCTGTGCTATCAATTACCGTGTCAAACAAATGTAGGATACGTGAACTACGTCCGGTACTACCCTTGTGTGTAATTTTATAGGTAAATGCCCTTCAAAGTAATATCGCGTATATATTAAATATAGGACGTCATCTTGAAGATGAGTTTATTTGTGAATACTAATAGATCTCGTAAGGTGAAAGCACCATAAAAAAGAGAGGAAATAGGAGCGACTCCTCTGCTATCAATTACCGTATGAAACAAATGTAGGATACGTGAACTACGTCCGCTACTACCCTAATGTGTATTTTTATGGGTAAATGCCCTTCAAAGTAATATCGCGTATATATTAAATATAGGACGTCGTCTTAAAGATGAGTTTATTTGTGCATACTAATAGATCTCGAAAGGTAAAAGCACCATAAAAAAAAAAAGGTAACACGTGGGACTCTGCTGCTAACAATAGCCGTGTAAACAAATGTAGGATACGTAAACTACATCCGCTACTGCCCTATGTGTATTTTTATGGGTAAATTCCGCTTAAGATTAATATGGCCTTTATAATAAATATAGGACGTCGTCTTGAAGATGAGTTTATTTGTGAATACTAATAGATCTCGTAAGGTGAAAGCACCATAAAAAAGAGAGGAAATACGAGCGACTCCTCTGCTATCAATTACCGTGTGAAACAAATGTAGGATACGTGAACTACATCCGCTACTACCCTATGTGTATTTTTGTGGGTAAATTCGGCTTAAGATTATTATTGCCTTTATAATAAATGTAGGACGTCGTCTTGAAGATGAGTTTATTTGTGAATACTAATAGATCTCGTAAGGTGAAAGCACCATAAAAAAGAGAGGAAATACGAGCGACTCCTCTGCTATCAATTACCGTGTGAAACAAATGTAGGATACGTGAACTATGTCCGCTACTACCGTTATGTGTATTTTTATGGGTAAATGCCCTTCAAAGTAATCTCGCGTATATATTAAATATAGGACGTCGTCTTGAAGATGAGTTTATTTGTGAATACTAATAGATCTCGTAAGGTGAAAGCACCCTAAACAAGAGAGGAGATACGAGTATTTTCTCTGCTAACAATAACCGTCTGAAACAAATGTAGGATACGTGAACTACGTCCGCTACTACCCTTATGTGTATTTTTATGGGTAAATGCCCTTCAAAGTAATATCGCGTATATGTTAAATATAGGACGTCGTCTTGAAGATCAGTCAATTTGTGAATACTAATAGATCTCGTAAGGTAAAAGCACCATAAACAAGAGAGGAAATACGAGCGACTCCTCTGCTAACAATAACCATGTGAAACAAATGTAGGATACGTGAACTACGTCCGCTACTACCCTTTTGTGTTTTTTTATGGGTAAATGCCCTTCAAAGTAATATCGCGTATATATTAAATATAGGACGTCGTCTTAAAGATGAGTTTATTTGTGAATACTAATAGATCTCGAAAGGTGAAAGCACCATAAAAAAGAGAGGAAATACGAGCAACTCCTCTGCTAACAATAACCGTGTAAAACAAATGTAGTACACGTGTACTTCATTTGATACTACCCTTATTTGTATTTTTATGGGTAAATGCACCTTTAAAGTAATTTCAAGTACATATTAAATATAGGACGTCGTCTTAAAGATGAGTTTATTTGTAAATACTAATAGATCTCGTAAGGTGAAAGCACCATGAACAAGAGAGGAAATACAAGTGTTTCCTCTGCTATCAATTACCGTGTGAAACAAATGTAGGATACGTGAACTACGTCCGGTACTACCCTTGTGTGTAATTTTATGGTAAATGCCCTTCAAAGTAATATCGCGTATATATTAAATATTGGACGTCATCTTAAAGATGAGTTTATTTGTGAATACTAATAGATCTCGTAAGGTGAAAGCAATAAAAACAAGAGAGGAAATAGGAGTGACTCCTCTGCTATCAATTACCGTGTGAAACAAATGTAAGATACGTGAACTACGTCCGGTACTACCCATATGTGTATTTTATGGGTAAATGCCCTTCAAAGTAATATCGCGTATATATTAAATATAGGACGTCGTCTTGAAGATGAGTTTATTTGTGAATACTAATAGATCTCGTAAGGTGAAAGCACCATAAAAAAGAGAGGAAATACGAGCGACTCCTCTGCTATCAATTACCGTGTGAAACAAATGTAGGATACGTGAACTACATCCGCTACTACCCTATGTGTATTTTTATGGGTAAATTCGGCTAAAGATTATTATTGCCTTTATAATAAATGTAGGACGTCGTCTTGAAGATGAGTTTATTTGTGAATACTAATAGATCTCGTAAGGTGAAAGCACCATGAACAAGAGAGGAAATACAAGTGTTTCCTCTGCTATCAATTACCGTGTGAAACAAATGTAAGATACGTGAGCTACGTCCGGCACTACCCTTATGTGTAATTTTATGGGTAAATGCCCTTTAAAGTAATATCGCTTATATATCAAATATTGGACGTCGTCTTAAAGATGAGTTTATTTGTGAATACTAATAGATCTAGAAAGGTGAAAGCACAATAAAAAAGAGAGGAAAGACGTGGGACTCTGCTGCTAAAAATAGCCATGTAAACAAATGTAGGATACGTGAACTACATCCGCTACTACCCTATGTGTATTTTTATGGGTAAATTCGGCTTAAGATTATTATTGCCTTTATAATAAATGTAGGACGTCGTCTTGAAGATGAGTTTATTTGTGAATACTAATAGATCTCGTAAGGTGAAAACACCATGAACAAGAGAGGAAATACAATTGTTTCCTGTGCTATCAATTACCGTGTGAAACAAATGTAGGATACGTGAACTACGTCCGGTACTACCCTTGTGTGTTATTTTATGGGTAAATGCCCTTCAAAGTAATATTGCGTATATATTAAATATAGGACGTCGTCTTGAAGATGAGTTTATTTGTGAATACTAATAGATCTCGTAAGGTGAAAGCACCATAAAAAAGAGAGGAAATACGACCGACTCCTCTACTATCAATTACCGTGTGAAACAAATGTAGGATACGTGAACTACATCCGCTACTACCCTATGTGTATTTTTATGGGTAAATTCGGCTTAAGATTATTATTGCCTTTATAATAAATGTAGGACGTCGTCTTGAAGATAAGTTTATTTGTGAATACTAATAGATCTCGTAAGGTGAAAGCACCATAAAAAAGAGAGGAAATACGAGCGACTCCTCTGCTATCAATTACCGTGTGAAACAAATGTAGGATACGTGAACTACGTCCGCTACTACCCTTATGTGTATTTTTATGGGTAAATGCCCTTCAAAGTAATATCGCGTATATATTAAATATAGGACATCGTCTTAAAGATGAGTTTATTTGTGCATACTAATAGATCTCGAAAGGTGAAAGCAACATAAAAAAAAGAGGAAACACGTGGGACTCTGCTGCTAACAATAGCCGTGTAAACAAATGTAGGATACGTGAACTACATCCGCTACTGCCCTATGTGTATTTTTATGGGTAAATTCGGCTTAAGATTAATATTGCCTTTATAATAAATATAGGACGTCGTCTTGAAGATGAGTTTATTTGTGAATACTAATAGATCTCGTAAGGTGAAAGCACCATAAAAAAGAGAGGAAATACGAGCAACTCCTCTGCTAACAATAACCGTGTAAAACAAATGTAGTACACGTGTACTTCATTTGATACTACCCTTATTTGTATTTTTATGAGTAAATGCCCTTCAAAGTAATATCGCGTATATATCAAATATAGGACGTCGTCTTGAAGATCAGTCAATTTGTGAATACTAATAGATCTCGTAAGGTAAAAGCACCATAAAAAAGAGAGGAAATACGAGCGACTCCTCTGCTAACAATAACCATGTGAAACAAATGTAGGATACGTGAACTACGTCCGCTACTACCCTTATGTGTTTTTTTATGGGTAAATGCCCTTCAAAGTAATATCGCGTATATATTAAATATAGCACGTCGTCTTAAAGATGAGTTTATTTGTGAATACTAATAGATCTCGAAAGGTGAAAGCACCATAAAAAAGAGAGGAAATACGAGCAACTCCTCTGCTAACAATAACCGTGTAAAACAAATGTAGTACACGTGTACTTCATTTGATACTACCCTTATTTGTATTTTTATGAGTAAATGCACCTTTAAAGTAATTTCAAGTACATATTAAATATAGGACGTCGTCTTAAAGATGAGTTTATTTGTGAATACTAATAGATCTCGTAAGGTGAAAGCACCATGAACAAGAGAGGAAATACAAGTGTTTCCTGTGCTATCAATTACCGTGTCAAACAAATGTAGGATACGTGAACTACGTCCGGTACTACCCTTGTGTGTAATTTTATAGGTAAATGCCCTTCAAAGTAATATCGCGTATATATTAAATATAGGACGTCATCTTGAAGATGAGTTTATTTGTGAATACTAATAGATCTCGTAAGGTGAAAGCACCATAAAAAAGAGAGGAAATAGGAGCGACTCCTCTGCTATCAATTACCGTATGAAACAAATGTAGGATACGTGAACTACGTCCGCTACTACCCTAATGTGTATTTTTATGGGTAAATGCCCTTCAAAGTAATATCGCGTATATATTAAATATAGGACGTCGTCTTAAAGATGAGTTTATTTGTGCATACTAATAGATCTCGAAAGGTAAAAGCACCATAAAAAAAAAAAGGTAACACGTGGGACTCTGCTGCTAACAATAGCCGTGTAAACAAATGTAGGATACGTAAACTACATCCGCTACTGCCCTATGTGTATTTTTATGGGTAAATTCCGCTTAAGATTAATATTGCCTTTATAATAAATATAGGACGTCGTCTTGAAGATGAGTTTATTTGTGAATACTAATAGATCTCGTAACGTGAAAGCACCATAAAAAAGAGAGGAAATACGAGCGACTCCTCTGCTATCAATTACCGTGTGAAACAAATGTAGGATACGTGAACTACATCCGCTACTACCCTATGTGTATTTTTGTGGGTAAATTCGGCTTAAGATTATTATTGCCTTTATAATAAATGTAGGACGTCGTCTTGAAGATGAGTTTATTTGTGAATACTAATAGATCTCGTAAGGTGAAAGCACCATAAAAAAGAGAGGAAATACGAGCGACTCCTCTGCTATCAATTACCGTGTGAAACAAATGTAGGATACGTGAACTATGTCCGCTACTACCCTTATGTGTATTTTTATGGGTAAATGCCCTTCAAAGTAATCTCGCGTATATATTAAATATAGGACGTCGTCTTGAAGATGAGTTTATTTGTGAATACTAATAGATCTCGTAAGGTGAAAGCACCCTAAACAAGAGAGGAGATACGAGTATTTTCTCTGCTAACAATAATCGTCTGAAACAAATGTAGGATACGTGAACTACGTCCGCTACTACCCTTATGTGTATTTTTATGGGTAAATGCCCTTCAAAGTAATATCGCGTATATGTTAAATATAGGACGTCGTCTTGAAGATCAGTCAATTTGCGAATACTAATAGATCTCGTAAGGTAAAAGCACCATAAACAAGAGAGGAAATACGAGCGACTCCTCTGCTAACAATAACCATGTGAAACAAATGTAGGATACGTGAACTACGTCCGCTACTACCCTTATGTGTTTTTTTATGGGTAAATGCCCTTCAAAGTAATATCGCGTATATATTAAATATAGGACGTCGTCTTAAAGATGAGTTTATTTGTGAATACTAATAGATCTCGAAAGGTGAAAGCACCATAAAAAAGAGAGGAAATACGAGCAACTCCTCTGCTAACAATAACCGTGTAAAACAAATGTAGTACACGTGTACTTCATTTGATACTACCCTTATTTGTATTTTTATGGGTAAATGCACCTTTAAAGTAATTTCAAGTACATATTAAATATAGGACGTCGTCTTAAAGATGAGTTTATTTGTAAATACTAATAGATCTCGTAAGGTGAAAGCACCATGAACAAGAGAGGAAATACAAGTGTTTCCTCTGCTATCAATTACCGTGTGAAACAAATGTAGGATACGTGAACTACGTCCGGTACTACCCTTGTGTGTAATTTTATGGTAAATGCCCTTCAAAGTAATATCGCGTATATATTAAATATAGGACGTCGTCTTAAAGATGAGTTTATTTGTGAATACTAATAGATCTCGAAAGGTGAAAGCAACATAAAAAAAAGAGGAAACACGTGGGACTCTGCTGCTAACAATAGCCGTGTAAACAAATGTAGGATACGTGAACTACATCCGCTACTGCCCTATGTGTATTTTTATGGGTAAATTCGGCTTAAGATTAATATTGCCTTTATAATAAATATAGGACGTCGTCTTGAAGATGAGTTTATTTGTGAATACTAATAGATCTCGAAAGGTGAAAGCACCATGAACAAGAGAGGAAATACAAGTGTTTCCTCTGCTATCAATTACCGTGTGAAACAAATGTAAGATACGTGAACTACGTCCGGAACTACCCTTATGTGTAATTTTATGGGTAAATGCCCTTTAAAGTAATATCGCGTATATATCAAATATTGGACGTCGTCTTAAAGATGAGTTTATTTGTGAATACTAATAGATCTAGAAAGGTGAAAGCACAATAAAAAAGAGAGGAAAGACGTGGGACTCTGCTGCTAAAAATAGCCGTGTAAACAAATGTAGGATACGTGAACTACATTCGCTACTACCCTATGTGTATTTTTATGGGTAAATTCGGCTTAAGATTATTATTGCCTTTATAATAAATGTAGGACGTCGTCTTGAAGATGAGTTTATTTGTGAATACTAATAGATCTCGTAAGGTGAAAACACCATGAACAAGAGAGGAAATACAATTGTTTCCTGTGCTATCAATTACCGTGTGAAACAAATGTAGGATACGTGAACTACGTCCGCTACTACCCTTATGTGTATTTTTATGGGTAAATGCCCTTCAAAGTAATATCGCGTATATATTAAATATAGGACATCGTCTTAAAGATGAGTTTATTTGTGCATACTAATAGATCTCGAAAGGTGAAAGCAACATAAAAAAAAGAGGAAACACGTGGGACTCCTCTGCTATCAATTACCGTGTGAAACAAATGTAGGATACGTGAACTACATCCGCTACTACCCTATGTGTATTTTTATGGGTAAATTCGGCTTAAGATTATTATTGCCTTTATAATAAATGTAGGACGTCGTCTTGAAGATGAGTTTATTTGTGAATACTAATAGATCTCGTAAGGTGAAAGCACCATAAAAAAGAGAGGAAATACGAGCGACTCCTCTGCTATCAATTACCGTGTGAAACAAATGTAGGATACGTGAACTACGTCCGCTACTACCCTTATGTGTATTTTTATGGGTAAATGCCCTTCAAAGTAATATCGCGTATATATTAAATATAGGACATCGTCTTAAAGATGAGTTTATTTGTGCATACTAATAGATCTCGAAAGGTGAAAGCAACATAAAAAAAAGAGGAAACACGTGGGACTCTGCTGCTAACAATAGCCGTGTAAACAAATGTAGGATACGTGAACTACATCCGCTACTGCCCTATGTGTATTTTTATGGGTAAATTCGGCTTAAGATTAATATTGCCTTTATAATAAATATAGGACGTCGTCTTGAAGATGAGTTTATTTGTGAATACTAATAGATCTCGAAAAGTGAAAGCACCATGAACAAGAGAGGAAATACAAGTGTTTCCTCTGCTATCAATTACCGTGTGAAACAAATGTAAGATACGTGAACTACGTCCGGAACTACCCTTATGTGTAATTTTATGGGTAAATGCCCTTTAAAGTAATATCGCGTATATATCAAATATTGGACGTCGTCTTAAAGATGAGTTTATTTGTGAATACTAATAGATCTAGAAAGGTGAAAGCACAAAAAAAAAGAGAGGAAAGACGTGGGACTCTGCTGCTAAAAATAGCCGTGTAAACAAATGTAGGATACGTGAACTACATCCGCTACTACCATATGTGTATTTTTATGGGTAAATTCGGCTTAAGATTATTATTGCCTTTATAATAAATGTAGGACGTCGTCTTGAAGATGAGTTTATTTGTGAATACTAATAGATCTCGTAAGGTGAAAACACCATGAACAAGAGAGGAAATACAATTGTTTCCTGTGCTATCAATTACCGTGTGAAACAAATGTAGGATACGTGAACTACGTCCGGTACTACCCTTGTGTGTAATTTTATGGGTAAATGCCCTTCAAAGTAATATTGCGTATATATTAAATATAGGACGTCGTCTTGAAGATGAGTTTATTTGTGAATACTAATAGATCTCGTAAGGTGAAAGCACCATAAAAAAGAGAGGAAATACGACCGACTCCTCTGCTATCAATTACCGTGTGAAACAAATGTAGGATACGTGAACTACATCCGCTACTACCCTATGTGTATTTTTATGGGTAAATTCGGCTTAAGATTATTATTGCCTTTATAATAAATGTAGGACGTTGTCTTGAAGATGAGTTTATTTGTGAATACTAATAGATCTCGTAAGGTGAAAGCACCATAAAAAAGAGAGGAAATACGAGCGACCCCTCTGCTATCAATTACCGTATGAAACAAATGTAGGATACGTGAACTACGTCCGCTACTACCCTTATGTGTATTTTTATGGGTAAATGCCCTTCAAAGTAATATCGCGTATATATTAAATATAGGACGTCGTCTTAAAGATGAGTTTATTTGTGCATACTAATAGATCTCGAAAGGTAAAAGCACCATAAAAAAAAAAAGGTAACACGTGGGACTCTGCTGCTAACAATAGCCGTGTAAACAAATGTAGGATACGTAAACTACATCCGCTACTGCCCTATGTGTATTTTTATGGGTAAATTCCGCTTAAGATTAATATTGCCTTTATAATAAATATAGGACGTCGTCTTGAAGATGAGTTTATTTGTGAATACTAATAGATCTCGTAAGGTGAAAGCACCATAAAAAAGAGAGGAAATACGAGCGACTCCTCTGCTATCAATTACCGTGTGAAACAAATGTAGGATACGTGAACTACATCCGCTACTACCCTATGTGTATTTTTATGGGTAAATTCGGCTTAAGATTATTATTGCCTTTATAATAAATGTAGGACGTCGTCTTGAAGATGAGTTTATTTGTGAATACTAATAGATCTCGTAAGGTGAAAGCACCATAAAAAAGAGAGGAAATACGAGCGACTCCTCTGCTATCAATTACCGTGTGAAACAAATGTAGGATACGTGAACTATGTCCGCTACTACCCTTATGTGTATTTTTATGGGTAAATGCCCTTCAAAGTAATCTCGCGTATATATTAAATATAGGACGTCGTCTTGAAGATGAGTTTATTTGTGAATACTAATAGATCTCGTAAGGTGAAAGCACCCTAAACAAGAGAGGAGATACGAGTATTTTCTCTGCTAACAATAACCGTCTGAAACAAATGTAGGATACGTGAACTACGTCCGCTACTACCCTTATGTGTATTTTTATGGGTAAATGCCCTTCAAAGTAATATCGCGTATATGTTAAATATAGGACGTCGTCTTGAAGATCAGTCAATTTGTGAATACTAATAGATCTCGTAAGGTAAAAGCACCATAAACAAGAAAGGAAATACGAGCGACTCCTCTGCTAACAATAACCATGTGAAACAAATGTAGGATACGTGAACTACGTCCGCTACTACCCTTATGTGTTTTTTTATGGGTAAATGCCCTTCAAAGTAATATCGCGTATATATTAAATATAGGACGTCGTCTTAAAGATGAGTTTATTTGTGAATACTAATAGATCTCGAAAGGTGAAAGCACCATAAAAAAGAGAGGAAATACGAGCAACTCCTCTGCTAACAATAACCGTGTAAAACAAATGTAGTACACGTGTACTTCATTTGATACTACCCTTATTTGTATTTTTATGGGTAAATGCACCTTTAAAGTAATTTCAAGTACATATTAAATATAGGACGTCGTCTTAAAGATGAGTTTATTTGTAAATACTAATAGATCTCGTAAGGTGAAAGCACCATGAACAAGAGAGGAAATACAAGTGTTTCCTCTGCTATCAATTACCGTGTGAAACAAATGTAGGATACGTGAACTACGTCCGGTACTACCCTTGTGTGTAATTTTATGGTAAATGCCCTTCAAAGTAATATCGCGTATATATTAAATATTGGACGTCATCTTAAAGATGAGTTTATTTGTGAATACTAATAGATCTCGTAAGGTGAAAGCAATAAAAACAAGAGAGGAAATAGGAGTGACTCCTCTGCTATCAATTACCGTGTGAAACAAATGTAGGATACGTGAACTACATCCGCTACTACCCTATGTGTATTTTTATGGGTAAATTTGGCTTAAGATTATTATTGCCTTTATAATAAATGTAGGACGTCGTCTTGAAGATGAGTTTATTTGTGAATACTAATAGATCTCGTAAGGTGAAAGCACCATAAAAAAGAGAGGAAATACGAGCGACTCCTCTGCTATCAATTACCGTGTAAAACAAATGTAGGATACGTGAACTACGTCCGCTACTACCCTTATGTGTATTTTTATGGGTAAATGCCCTTCAAAGTAATATCGCGTATATATTAAATATAGGACATCGTCTTAAAGATGAGTTTATTTGTGCATACTAATAGATCTCGAAAGGTGAAAGCAACATAAAAAAAAGAGGAAACACGTGGGACTCTGCTGCTAACAATAGCCGTGTAAACAAATGTAGGATACGTGAACTACATCCGCTACTGCCCTATGTGTATTTTTATGGGTAAATTCGGCTTAAGATTAATATTGCCTTTATAATAAATATAGGACGTCGTCTTGAAGATGAGTTTATTTGTGAATACTAATAGATCTCGAAAGGTGAAAGCACCATGAACAAGAGAGGAAATACAAGTGTTTCCTCTGCTATCAATTACCGTGTGAAACAAATGTAAGATACGTGAACTACGTCCGGAACTACCCTTATGTGTAATTTTATGGGTAAATGCCCTTTAAAGTAATATCGCGTATATATCAAATATTGGACGTCGTCTTAAAGATGAGTTTATTTGTGAATACTAATAGATCTAGAAAGGTGAAAGCACAATAAAAAAGAGAGGAAAGACGTGGGACTCTGCTGCTAAAAATAGCCGTGTAAACAAATGTAGGATACGTGAACTACATCCGCTACTACCCTATGTGTATTTTTATGGGTAAATTCGGCTTAAGATTATTATTGCCTTTATAATAAATGTAGGACGTCGTCTTGAAGATGAGTTTATTTGTGAATACTAATAGATCTCGTAAGGTGAAAACACCATGAACAAGAGAGGAAATACAATTGTTTCCTGTGCTATCAATTACCGTGTGAAACAAATGTAGGATACGTGAACTACGTCCGCTACTACCCTTATGTGTATTTTTATGGGTAAATGCCCTTCAAAGTAATATCGCGTATATATTAAATATAGGACATCGTCTTAAAGATGAGTTTATTTGTGCATACTAATAGATCTCGAAAGGTGAAAGCAACATAAAAAAAAGAGGAAACACGTGGGACTCCTCTGCTATCAATTACCGTGTGAAACAAATGTAGGATACGTGAACTACATCCGCTACTACCCTATGTGTATTTTTATGGGTAAATTCGGCTTAAGATTATTATTGCCTTTATAATAAATGTAGGACGTCGTCTTGAAGATGAGTTTATTTGTGAATACTAATAGATCTCGTAAGGTGAAAGCACCATAAAAAAGAGAGGAAATACGAGCGACTCCTCTGCTATCAATTACCGTGTGAAACAAATGTAGGATACGTGAACTACGTCCGCTACTACCCTTATGTGTATTTTTATGGGTAAATGCCCTTCAAAGTAATATCGCGTATATATTAAATATAGGACATCGTCTTAAAGATGAGTTTATTTGTGCATACTAATAGATCTCGAAAGGTGAAAGCAACATAAAAAAAAGAGGAAACACGTGGGACTCTGCTGCTAACAATAGCCGTGTAAACAAATGTAGGATACGTGAACTACATCCGCTACTGCCCTATGTGTATTTTTATGGGTAAATTCGGCTTAAGATTAATATTGCCTTTATAATAAATATAGGACGTCGTCTTGAAGATGAGTTTATTTGTGAATACTAATAGATCTCGAAAGGTGAAAGCACCATGAACAAGAGAGGAAATACAAGTGTTTCCTCTGCTATCAATTACCGTGTGAAACAAATGTAAGATACGTGAACTACGTCCGGAACTACCCTTATGTGTAATTTTATGGGTAAATGCCCTTTAAAGTAATATCGCGTATATATCAAATATTGGACGTCGTCTTAAAGATGAGTTTATTTGTGAATACTAATAGATCTAGAAAGGTGAAAGCACAAAAAAAAAGAGAGGAAAGACGTGGGACTCTGCTGCTAAAAATAGCCGTGTAAACAAATGTAGGATACGTGAACTACATCCGCTACTACCATATGTGTATTTTTATGGGTAAATTCGGCTTAAGATTATTATTGCCTTTATAATAAATGTAGGACGTCGTCTTGAAGATGAGTTTATTTGTGAATACTAATAGATCTCGTAAGGTGAAAACACCATGAACAAGAGAGGAAATACAATTGTTTCCTGTGCTATCAATTACCGTGTGAAACAAATGTAGGATACGTGAACTACGTCCGGTACTACCCTTGTGTGTAATTTTATGGGTAAATGCCCTTCAAAGTAATATTGCGTATATATTAAATATAGGACGTCGTCTTGAAGATGAGTTTATTTGTGAATACTAATAGATCTCGTAAGGTGAAAGCACCATAAAAAAGAGAGGAAATACGACCGACTCCTCTGCTATCAATTACCGTGTGAAACAAATGTAGGATACGTGAACTACATCCGCTACTACCCTATGTGTATTTTTATGGGTAAATTCGGCTTAAGATTATTATTGCCTTTATAATAAATGTAGGACGTCGTCTTGAAGATGAGTTTATTTGTGAATACTAATAGATCTCGTAAGGTGAAAGCACCATAAAAAAGAGAGGAAATACGAGCGACCCCTCTGCTATCAATTACCGTGTGAAACAAATGTAGGATACGTGAACTACGTCCGCTACTACCCTTATGTGTATTTTTATGGGTAAATGCCCTTCAAAGTAATATCGCGTATATATCAAATATTGGACGTCGTCTTAAAGATGAGTTTATTTGTGAATACTAATAGATCTAGAAAGGTGAAAGCACAATAAAAAAGAGAGGAAAGACGTGGGACTCTGCTGCTAAAAATAGCCGTGTAAACAAATGTAGGATACGTGAACTACATCCGCTACTACCCTATGTGTATTTTTATGGGTAATTTCGGCTTAAGATTATTATTGCCTTTATAATAAATGTAGAACGTCGTCTTGAAGATGAGTTTATTTGTGAATAATAATAGATCTCGTAAGGTGAAAACACCATGAACAAGAGAGGAAATACAATTGTTTCATGTGCTATCAATTACCGTGTGAAACAAATGTAGGATACGTGAACTACGTCCGGTACTACCCTTGTGTGTAATTTTATGGGTAAATGCCCTTCAAAGTAATATCGCGTATATATTAAATATAGGACGTCGTCTTGAAGATGAGTTTATTTGTGAATACTAATAGATCTCGTAAGGTGAAAGCACCATAAAAAAGAGAGGAAATACGAGCGACTCCTCTGCTAACAATAACCGTGTAAAACAAATATAGTACACGTGTACTTCATTTGATACTACCCTTATTTGTATTTTTATGGGTAAATGCACCTTTAAAGTAATTTCAAGTACATATTAAATATAGGACGTCGTCTTAAAGATGAGTTTATTTGTGAATACTAATAGATCTCGTAAGGTGAAAGCACCATGAACAAGAGAGGAAATACAAGTGTTTCCTCTGCTATCAATTACCGTGTGAAACAAATGTAGGATACGTGAACTACGTCCGGTACTACCCTTGTGTGTAATTTTATGGTAAATGCCCTTCAAAGTAATATCGCGTATATATTAAATATTGGACGTCATCTTAAAGATGAGTTTATTTGTGAATACTAATCGATCTCGTAAGGTGAAAGCACCATAAAAAAGAGAGGAAATACGAGCGACTCCTCTGCTATCAATTACCGTGTGAAACAAATGTAGGATACGTGAACTACGTCCGCTACTACCCTTATGTGTATTTTTATGGGTAAATGCCCTTCAAAGTAATATCGCGTATATATCAAATATTGGACGTCGTCTTAAAGATGAGTTTATTTGTGAATACTAATAGATCTAGAAAGGTGAAAGCACAATAAAAAAGAGAGGAAAGACGTGGGACTCTGCTGCTAAAAATAGCCGTGTAAACAAATGTAGGATACGTGAACTACATCCGCTACTACCCTATGTGTATTTTTATGGGTAATTTCGGCTTAAGATTATTATTGCCTTTATAATAAATGTAGAACGTCGTCTTGAAGATGAGTTTATTTGTGAATAATAATAGATCTCGTAAGGTGAAAACACCATGAACAAGAGAGGAAATACAATTGTTTCATGTGCTATCAATTACCGTGTGAAACAAATGTAGGATACGTGAACTACGTCCGGTACTACCCTTGTGTGTAATTTTATGGGTAAATGCCCTTCAAAGTAATATCGCGTATATATTAAATATAGGACGTCGTCTTGAAGATGAGTTTATTTGTGAATACTAATAGATCTCGTAAGGTGAAAGCACCATAAAAAAGAGAGGAAATACGAGCGACTCCTCTGCTAACAATAACCGTGTAAAACAAATATAGTACACGTGTACTTCATTTGATACTACCCTTATTTGTATTTTTATGGGTAAATGCACCTTTAAAGTAATTTCAAGTACATATTAAATATAGGACGTCGTCTTAAAGATGAGTTTATTTGTGAATACTAATAGATCTCGTAAGGTGAAAGCACCATGAACAAGAGAGGAAATACAAGTGTTTCCTCTGCTATCAATTACCGTGTGAAACAAATGTAGGATACGTGAACTACGTCCGGTACTACCCTTGTGTGTAATTTTATGGTAAATGCCCTTCAAAGTAATATCGCGTATATATTAAATATTGGACGTCATCTTAAAGATGAGTTTATTTGTGAATACTAATCGATCTCGTAAGGTGAAAGCACCATAAAAAAGAGAGGAAATACGAGCGACTCCTCTGCTATCAATTACCGTGTGAAACAAATGTAGGATACGTGAACTACATCCGCTACTACCCTATGTGTATTTTTATGGGTAAATTCGGCTTAAGATTATTATTGCCTTTATAATAAATGTAGGACGTCGTCTTGAAGATGAGTTTATTTGTGAATACTAATAGATCTCGTAAGGTGAAAGCACCATAAAAAAGAGAGGAAATACGAGCGACTCCTCTGCTATCAATTACCGTGTGAAACAAATGTAGGATACGTGAACTACGTCTGCTACTACCCTTATGTGTATTTTTATGGGTAAATGCCCTTCAAAGTAATATCGAGTATATATTAAATATAGGACATCGTCTTAAAGATGAGTTTATTTGTGCATACTAATAGATCTCGAAAGGTGAAAGCAACATAAAAAAAAGAGGAAACACGTGGGACTCTGCTGCTAACAATAGCCGTGTAAACAAATGTAGGATACGTGAACTACATCCGCTACTGCCCTATGTGTATTTTTATGGGTAAATTCGGCTTAAGATTAATATTGCCTTTATAATAAATATAGGACGTCGTCTTGAAGATGAGTTTATTTGTGAATACTAATAGATCTCGTAAGGTGAAACCACCATAAACAAGAGAGGAAATACGAGCGACTCCTCTGCTAACAATAACCGTGTGAAACAAATGTAGGATACGTGAACTATGTCCGCTACTACCCTTATGTGTTTTTTTATGGGTAAATGCCCTTTTAAAGTAATATCGCGTATATATTAAATATTGGACGTCGTCTTAAAGATGAGTTTATTTGTGAATACTAATAGATCTCGTAAGGTGAAAGCACCATAAAAAAGAGAGGAAATACGAGCAACTCCTCTGCTAACAATAACCGTGTAAAACAAATGTAGTACACGTATACTTCATTTGATACTACCCTTATTTGTATTTTTATGGGTAAATGCACCTTTAAAGTAATTTCAAGTACATATTAAATATAGGACGTCGTCTTAAAGATGAGTTTATTTGTGAATACTAATAGATCTCGTAAGGTGAAAGCACCATGAACAAGAGAGGAAATACAAGTGTTTCCTCTGCTATCAATTACCGTGTGAAACAAATGTAGGATACGTGAACTACGTCCGGTACTACCCTTGTGTGTAATTTTATGGTAAATGCCCTTCAAAGTAATATCGCGTATATATTAAATATTGGACGTCATCTTAAAGATGAGTTTATTTGTGAATACTAATAGATCTCGTAAGGTGAAAGCAATAAAAACAAGAGAGGAAATAGGAGTGACTCCTCTGCTATCAATTACCGTGTGAAACAAATGTAAGATACGTGAACTACGTCCGGTACTACCCATATGTGTATTTTTATGGGTAAATGCCCTTCAAAGTAATATCGAGTATATATTAAATATAGGACGTCGTCTTCAAGATGAGTTTATTTGTGAATACTAATAAATCTCGTAAGGTGAAAGCACCATAAAAAAGAGAGGAAATACGAGCGACTCCTCTGCTATCAATTACCGTATGAAACAAATGTAGAATACGTGAACTACATCCGCTACTACCATATGTGTATTTTTATGGGTAAATTCGGCTAAAGATTATTATTGCCTTTATAATAAATGTAGGACGTCGTCTTGAAGATGAGTTTATTTGTGAATACTAATAGATCTCGTAAGGTGAAAGCACCATGAACAAGAGAGGAAATACAAGTGTTTCCTCTGCTATCAATTACCGTGTGAAACAAATGTAAGATACGTGAGCTACGTCCGGCACTACCCTTATGTGTAATTTTATGGGTAAATGCCCTTTAAAGTAATATCGCGAATATATCAAATATTGGACGTCGTCTTAAAGATGAGTTTATTTGTGAATACTAATAGATCTAGAAAGGTGAAAGCACAATAAAAAAGAGAGGAAAGACGTGGGACTCTTCTGCTAAAAATAGCCGTGTAAACAAATGTAGGATACGTGAACTACATCCGCTACTACCCTATGTGTATTTTTATGGGTAAATTCGGCTTAAGATTATTATTGCCTTTATAATAAATGTAGGACGTCGTCTTGAAGATGAGTTTATTTGTGAATACTAATAGATCTCGTAAGGTGAAAACACCATGAACAAGAGAGGAAATACAATTGTTTCCTGTGCTATCAATTACCGTGTGAAACAAATGTAGGATACGTGAACTACGTCCGGTACTACCCTTGTGTGTAATTTTATGGGTAAATGCCCTTCAAAGTAATATTGCGTATATATTAAATATAGGACGTCGTCTTGAAGATGAGTTTATTTGTGAATACTAATAGATCTCGTAAGGTGAAAGCACCATAAAAAAGAGAGGAAATACGACCGACTCCTCTGCTATCAATTACCGTGTGAAACAAATGTAGGATACGTGAACTACATCCGCTACTACCCTATGTGTATTTTTATGGGTAAATTCGGCTTAAGATTATTATTGCCTTTATAATAAATGTAGGACGTCGTCTTGAAGATGAGTTTATTTGTGAATACTAATAGATCTCGTAAGGTGAAAGCACCATGAACAAGAGAGGAAATACAAGTGTTTCCTCTGCTATCAATTACCGTGTGAAACAAATGTAAGATACGTGAGCTACGTCCGGCACTACCCTTATGTGTAATTTTATGGGTAAATGCCCTTTAAAGTAATATCGCGAATATATCAAATATTGGACGTCGTCTTAAAGATGAGTTTATTTGTGAATACTAATAGATCTAGAAAGGTGAAAGCACAATAAAAAAGAGAGGAAAGACGTGGGACTCTTCTGCTAAAAATAGCCGTGTAAACAAATGTAGGATACGTGAACTACATCCGCTACTACCCTATGTGTATTTTTATGGGTAAATTCGGCTTAAGATTATTATTGCCTTTATAATAAATGTAGGACGTCGTCTTGAAGATGAGTTTATTTGTGAATACTAATAGATCTCGTAAGGTGAAAACACCATGAACAAGAGAGGAAATACAATTGTTTCCTGTGCTATCAATTACCGTGTGAAACAAATGTAGGATACGTGAACTACGTCCGGTACTACCCTTGTGTGTAATTTTATGGGTAAATGCCCTTCAAAGTAATATTGCGTATATATTAAATATAGGACGTCGTCTTGAAGATGAGTTTATTTGTGAATACTAATAGATCTCGTAAGGTGAAAGCACCATAAAAAAGAGAGGAAATACGACCGACTCCTCTGCTATCAATTACCGTGTGAAACAAATGTAGGATACGTGAACTACATCCGCTACTACCCTATGTGTATTTTTATGGGTAAATTCGGCTTAAGATTATTATTGCCTTTATAATAAATGTAGGACGTCGTCTTGAAGATGAGTTTATTTGTGAATACTAATAGATCTCGTAAGGTGAAAACACCATGAACAAGAGAGGAAATACAATTGTTTCCTGTGCTATCAATTACCGTGTGAAACAAATGTAGGATACGTGAACTACGTCCGGTACTACCCTTGTGTGTAATTTTATGGGTAAATGCCCTTCAAAGTAATATCGCGTATATATTAAATATAGGACGTCGTCTTGAAGATGAGTTTATTTGTGAATACTAATAGATCTCGTAAGGTGAAAGCACCATAAAAAAGAGAGGAAATACGAGCGACTCCTCTGCTAACAATAACCGTGTAAAACAAATATAGTACACGTGTACTTCATTTGATACTACCCTTATTTGTATTTTTATGGGTAAATGAACCTTTAAAGTAATTTCAAGTACATATTAAATATAGGACGTCGTCTTAAAGATGAGTTTATTTTTGAATACTAATAGATCTCGTAAGGTGAAAGCACCATGAACAAGAGAGGAAATACAAGTGTTTCCTCTGCTATCAATTACCGTGTGAAACAAATGTAGGATACGTGAACTACGTCCGGTACTACCCTTGTGTGTAATTTTATGGTAAATGCCCTTCAAAGTAATATCGCGTATATATTAAATATTGGACGTCATCTTAAAGATGAGTTTATTTGTGAATACTAATAGATATCGTAAGGTGAAAGCACCATGAACAAGAGAGGAAATAGGAGCGACTCCTCTGCTAACAATTACCGTGTAAAACAAATATAGTACACGTGTACTTCATTTGATACTACCCTTATTTGTATTTTTATGGGTAAATGCACCTTTAAAGTAATTTCAAGTACATATTAAATATAGGACGTCGTCTTAAAGATGAGTTTATTTGTGAATACTAATAGATCTCGTAAGGTGAAAGCACCATGAACAAGAGAGGAAATACAAGTGTTTCCTCTGCTATCAATTACCGTGTGAAACAAATGTAGGATACGTGAACTACGTCCGGTACTACCCTTCTGTGTAATTTTATGGTAAATGCCCTTCAAAGTAATATCGCGTATATATTAAATATTGGACGTCATCTTAAAGATGAGTTTATTTGTGAATACTAATAGATATCGTAAGGTGAAAGCACCATGAACAAGAGAGGAAATAGGAGTGACTCCTCTGCTATCAATTACCGTGTGAAACAAATGTAGGATACGTGAACTATGTCTGCTACTACCCTTATGTGTATTTTTATGGGTAAATGCCCTTCAAAGTAATATCGCGTATATATTAAATATAGGACGTCGTCTTGAAGATGAGTTTATTTGTAAATACTAATCGATCTCGTAAGGTGAAAGCACCATAAAAAAGAGAGGAAATACGAGCGACTCCTCTGCTATCAATTACCGTGTGAAACAAATGTAGGATACGTGAACTACATCCGCTACTACCCTATGTGTATTTTTATGGGTAAATTCGGCTTAAGATTATTATTGCCTTTATAATAAATGTAGGACGTCGTCTTGAAGATGAGTTTATATGTGAATACTAATAGATCTCGTAAGGTGAAAGCACCATAAAAAAGAGAGGAAATACGAGCGACTCCTCTGCTATCAATTACCGTGTTAAACAAATGTAGGATACGTGAACTACGTCCGCTACTACCCTTATGTGTATTTTTATGGGTAAATGCCCTTCAAAGTAATATCGCGTATATATTAAATATAGGACATCGTCTTAAAGATGAGTTTATTTGTGCATACTAATAGATCTCGAAAGGTGAAAGCAACATAAAAAAAAGAGGAAACACGTGGGACTCTGCTGCTAACAATAGACGTGTAAACAAATGTAGGATACGTGAACTACATCCGCTACTGCCCTATGTGTATTTTTATGGGTAAATTCGGCTTAAGATTAATATTGCCTTTATAATAAATATAGGACGTCGTCTTGAAGATGAGTTTATTTGTGAATACTAATAGATCTCGAAAGGTGAAAGCACCATGAACAAGAGAGGAAATACAAGTGTTTCCTCTGCTATCAATTACCGTGTGAAACAAATGTAAGATACGTGAACTACGTCCGGAACTACCCTTATTTGTATTTTTATGGGTAAATGAACCTTTAAAGTAATTTCAAGTACATATTAAATATAGGACGTCGTCTTAAAGATGAGTTTATTTTTGAATACTAATAGATCTCGTAAGGTGAAAGCACCATGAACAAGAGAGGAAATACAAGTGTTTCCTGTGCTATCAATTACCGTGTGAAACAAATGTAGGATACGTGAACTACATCCGCTACTACCCTATGTGTATTTTTATGGGTAAATTCGGCTTAAGATTATTATTGCCTTTATAATAAATGTAGGACGTCGTCTTGAAGATGAGTTTATTTGTGAATACTAATAGATCTCGTAAGGTGAAAACACCATGAACAAGAGAGGAAATACAATTGTTTCCTGTGCTATCAATTACCGTGTGAAACAAATGTAGGATACGTGAACTACGTCCGGTACTACCCTTGTGTGTAATTTTATGGGTAAATGCCCTTCAAAGTAATATCGCGTATATATTAAATATAGGACGTCGTCTTGAAGATGAGTTTATTTGTGAATACTAATAGATCTCGTAAGGTGAAAGCACCATAAAAAAGAGAGGAAATACGAGCGACTCCTCTGCTAACAATAACCGTGTAAAACAAATATAGTACACGTGTACTTCATTTGATACTACCCTTATTTGTATTTTTATGGGTAAATGAACCTTTAAAGTAATTTCAAGTACATATTAAATATAGGACGTCGTCTTAAAGATGAGTTTATTTTTGAATACTAATAGATCTCGTAAGGTGAAAGCACCATGAACAAGAGAGGAAATACAAGTGTTTCCTCTGCTATCAATTACCGTGTGAAACAAATGTAGGATACGTGAACTACGTCCGGTACTACCCTTGTGTGTAATTTTATGGTAAATGCCCTTCAAAGTAATATCGCGTATATATTAAATATTGGACGTCATCTTAAAGATGAGTTTATTTGTGAATACTAATAGATATCGTAAGGTGAAAGCACCATGAACAAGAGAGGAAATAGGAGCGACTCCTCTGCTAACAATAACCGTGTAAAACAAATATAGTACACGTGTACTTCATTTGATACTACCCTTATTTGTATTTTTATGGGTAAATGCACCTTTAAAGTAATTTCAAGTACATATTAAATATAGGACGTCGTCTTAAAGATGAGTTTATTTGTGAATACTAATAGATCTCGTAAGGTGAAAGCACCATGAACAAGAGAGGAAATACAAGTGTTTCCTCTGCTATCAATTACCGTGTGAAACAAATGTAGGATACGTGAACTACGTCCGGTACTACCCTTCTGTGTAATTTTATGGTAAATGCCCTTCAAAGTAATATCGCGTATATATTAAATATTGGACGTCATCTTAAAGATGAGTTTATTTGTGAATACTAATAGATATCGTAAGGTGAAAGCACCATGAACAAGAGAGGAAATAGGAGTGACTCCTCTGCTATCAATTACCGTGTGAAACAAATGTAGGATACGTGAACTATGTCTGCTACTACCCTTATGTGTATTTTTATGGGTAAATGCCCTTCAAAGTAATATCGCGTATATATTAAATATAGGACGTCGTCTTGAAGATGAGTTTATTTGTAAATACTAATCGATCTCGTAAGGTGAAAGCACCATAAAAAAGAGAGGAAATACGAGCGACTCCTCTGCTATCAATTACCGTGTGAAACAAATGTAGGATACGTGAACTACATCCGCTACTACCCTATGTGTATTTTTATGGGTAAATTCGGCTTAAGATTATTATTGCCTTTATAATAAATGTAGGACGTCGTCTTGAAGATGAGTTTATTTGTTAATACTAATAGATCTCGTAAGGTGAAAGCACCATAAAAAAGAGAGGAAATACGAGCGACTCCTCTGCTATCAATTACCGTGTTAAACAAATGTAGGATACGTGAACTACGTCCGCTACTACCCTTATGTGTATTTTTATGGGTAAATGCCCTTCAAAGTAATATCGCGTATATATTAAATATAGGACATCGTCTTAAAGATGAGTTTATTTGTGCATACTAATAGATCTCGAAAGGTGAAAGCAACATAAAAAAAAGAGGAAACACGTGGGACTCTGCTGCTAACAATAGACGTGTAAACAAATGTAGGATACGTGAACTACATCCGCTACTGCCCTATGTGTATTTTTATGGGTAAATTCGGCTTAAGATTAATATTGCCTTTATAATAAATATAGGACGTCGTCTTGAAGATGAGTTTATTTGTGAATACTAATAGATCTCGAAAGGTGAAAGCACCATGAACAAGAGAGGAAATACAAGTGTTTCCTCTGCTATCAATTACCGTGTGAAACAAATGTAAGATACGTGAACTACGTCCGGAACTACCCTTATTTGTATTTTTATGGGTAAATGAACCTTTAAAGTAATTTCAAGTACATATTAAATATAGGACGTCGTCTTAAAGATGAGTTTATTTTTGAATACTAATAGATCTCGTAAGGTGAAAGCACCATGAACAAGAGAGGAAATACAAGTGTTTCCTCTGCTATCAATTACCGTGTGAAACAAATGTAGGATACGTGAACTACGTCCGGTACTACCCTTGTGTGTAATTTTATGGTAAATGCCCTTCAAAGTAATATCGCGTATATATTAAATATTGGACGTCATCTTAAAGATGAGTTTATTTGTGAATACTAATAGATATCGTAAGGTGAAAGCACCATGAACAAGAGAGGAAATAGGAGCGACTCCTCTGCTAACAATAACCGTGTAAAACAAATATAGTACACGTGTACTTCATTTGATACTACCCTTATTTGTATTTTTATGGGTAAATGCACCTTTAAAGTAATTTCAAGTACATATTAAATATAGGACGTCGTCTTAAAGATGAGTTTATTTGTGAATACTAATAGATCTCGTAAGGTGAAAGCACCATGAACAAGAGAGGAAATACAAGTGTTTCCTCTGCTATCAATTACCGTGTGAAACAAATGTAGGATACGTGAACTACGTCCGGTACTACCCTTCTGTGTAATTTTATGGTAAATGCCCTTCAAAGTAATATCGCGTATATATTAAATATTGGACGTCATCTTAAAGATGAGTTTATTTGTGAATACTAATAGATATCGTAAGGTGAAAGCACCATGAACAAGAGAGGAAATAGGAGTGACTCCTCTGCTATCAATTACCGTGTGAAACAAATGTAGGATACGTGAACTATGTCTGCTACTACCCTTATGTGTATTTTTATGGGTAAATGCCCTTCAAAGTAATATCGCGTATATATTAAATATAGGACGTCGTCTTGAAGATGAGTTTATTTGTGAATACTAATCGATCTCGTAAGGTGAAAGCACCATAAAAAAGAGAGGAAATACGAGCGACTCCTCTGCTATCAATTACCGTGTGAAACAAATGTAGGATACGTGAACTACATCCGCTACTACCCTATGTGTATTTTTATGGGTAAATTCGGCTTAAGATTATTATTGCCTTTATAATAAATGTAGGACGTCGTCTTGAAGATGAGTTTATATGTGAATACTAATAGATCTCGTAAGGTGAAAGCACCATAAAAAAGAGAGGAAATACGAGCGACTCCTCTGCTATCAATTACCGTGTTAAACAAATGTAGGATACGTGAACTACGTCCGCTACTACCCTTATGTGTATTTTTATGGGTAAATGCCCTTCAAAGTAATATCGCGTATATATTAAATATAGGACATCGTCTTAAAGATGAGTTTATTTGTGCATACTAATAGATCTCGAAAGGTGAAAGCAACATAAAAAAAAGAGGAAACACGTGGGACTCTGCTGCTAACAATAGACGTGTAAACAAATGTAGGATACGTGAACTACATCCGCTACTGCCCTATGTGTATTTTTATGGGTAAATTCGGCTTAAGATTAATATTGCCTTTATAATAAATATAGGACGTCGTCTTGAAGATGAGTTTATTTGTGAATACTAATAGATCTCGTAAGGTGAAACCACCATAAACAAGAGAGGAAATACGAGCGACTCCTCTGCTAACAATAACCGTGTGAAACAAATGTAGGATACGTGAACTATGTCCGCTACTACCCTTATGTGTTTTTTTATGGGTAAATGCCCTTTTAAAGTAATATCGCGTATATATTAAATATTGGACGTCGTCTTAAAGATGAGTTTATTTGTGAATATTAATAGATCTCGTAAGGTGAAAGCACCATAAAAAAGAGAGGAAATACGAGCAACTCCTCTGCTAACAATAACCGTGTAAAACAAATGTAGTACACGTGTACTTCATTTGATACTACCCTTATTTGTATTTTTATGGGTAAATGCACCTTTAAAGTAATTTCAAGTACATATTAAATATAGGACGTCGTCTTAAAGATGAGTTTATTTGTGAATACTAATAGATCTCGTAAGGTGAAAGCACCATGAACAAGAGAGGAAATACAAGTGTTTCCTCTGCTATCAATTACCGTGTGAAACAAATGTAGGATATGTGAACTACGTCCGGTACTACCCTTGTGTGTAATTTTATGGTAAATGCCCTTCAAAGTAATATCGCGTATATATTAAATATTGGACGTCATCTTAAAGATGAGTTTATTTGTGAATACTAATAGATATCGTAAGGTGAAAGCACCATGAACAAGAGAGGAAATAGGAGTGACTCCTCTGCTATCAATTACCGTGTGAAACAAATGTAGGATACGTGAACTATGTCTGCTACTACCCTTATGTGTATTTTTATGGGTAAATGGCCTTCAAAGTAATATCGCGTATATATTAAATATAGGACGTCGTCTTGAAGATGAGTTTATTTGTGAATACTAATAGATCTCGTAAGGTGAAAGCACCCTAAACAAGAGAGGAGATACGAGTATTTTCTCTGCTAACAATAACCGTCTGAAACAAATGTAGGATACGTGAACTACGTCCGCTACTACCCTTATGTGTTTTTTTATGGGTAAATGCCCTTCAAAGTAATATCGCGTATATATTAAATATAGGACGTCGTCTTAAAGATGAGTTTATTTGTGAATACTAATAGATCTCGAAAGGTGAAAGCACCATAAAAATGAGAGGAAATACGAGCAACTCCTCTGCTAACAATAACCGTGTAAAACAGATGTAGTACACGTGTACTTCATTTGATACTACCCTTATTTGTATTTTTATGAGTAAATGCACCTTTAAAGTAATTTCAAGTACATATTAAATATAGGACGTCGTCTTAAAGATGAGTTTATTTGTGAATACTAATAGATCTCGTAAGGTGAAAGCACCATGAACAAGAGAGGAAATACAAGTGTTTCCTGTGCTATCAATTACCGTGTGAAACAAATGTAGGATACGTGAACTACGTCCGGTACTACCCTTGTGTGTAATTTTATGGGTAAATGCCCTTCAAAGTAATATCGCGTATATATTAAATATAGGACGTCGTCTTGAAGATGAGTTTATTTGTGAATACTAATAGATCTCGTAAGGTGAAAGCACCATAAAAAAGAGAGGAAATACGAGCGACTCCTCTGCTATCAATTACCGTGTGAAACAAATGTAGGATACGTGAACTACATCCGCTACTACCCTATGTGTATTTTTATGGGTAAATTCGGCTTAAGATTATTATTGCCTTTATAATAAATGTAGGACGTCGTCTTGAAGATGAGTTTATTTGTGCATACTAATAGTTCTCGTAAGGTGAATGCACCATAAAAAAAAGAGGAAACACGTGGGACTCTGCTGCTAACAATAGCCCTGTAAACAAATGTAAGATACGTAAACTACATCCGCTACTGCCCTATGTGTATTTTTATGGGTAAATTCCGCTTAAGATTTATATTGCCTTTATAATAAATATGGGACGTCGTCTTGAAGATGAGTTTATTTGTGAATACTAATAGATCTCGTAAGGTGAAAGCACCATAAAAAAGAGAGGAAATACGAGCGACTCCTCTGCTATCAATTACCGTGTGAAACAAATGTAGGATACGTGAACTATGTCCGCTACTACCCTTATGTGTATTTTTATGGGTAAATGCCCTTCAAAGTAATATCGCGTATATATTAAATATAGGACGTCGTCTTGAAGATGAGTTTATTTGTGAATACTAATAGATCTCGTAAGGTGAAAGCACCCTAAACAAGAGAGGAGATAGGAGTATTTTATCTGCTAACAATAACCGTCTGAAACAAATGTAGGATACGTGAACTACGTCCGCTACTACCCTTATGTGTATTTTTATGGGTAAATGCCCTTCAAAGTAATATTGCGTATATATTAAATATAGGACGTCGTCTTGATGATCAGTCAATTTGTGAATACTAATAGATATCGTAAGGTGAAAGCACCATGAACAAGAGAGGAAATAAGAGTGACTCCTCTGCTATCAATAACCATGTGAAACAAATGTAGGATACGTGAACTACGTCCGCTACTACCCTTATGTGTTTTTTTATAGGTAAATGCCCTTCAAAGTAATATCGCGTATATATTAAATATAGGACGTCGTCTTAAAGATGAGTTTATTTGTGAATACTAATAGATCTCGAAAGGTGAAAGCACCATAAAAAAGAGAGGAAATACGAGCAACTCCTCTGCTAACAATAACCGTGTAAAACAAATGTAGTACACGTGTACTTCATTTGATACTACCCTTATTTGTATTTCTATGGGTAAATGCACCTTTAAAGTAATTTCAAGTACATATTAAATATAGGACGTCGTCTTAAAGATGAGTTTATTTGTGAATACTAATAGATCTCGTAAGGTGAAAGCACCATGAACAAGAGAGGAAATACAAGTGTTTCCTCTGCTATCAATTACCGTGTGAAACAAATGTAGGATACGTGAACTACGTCCGGTACTACTCTTGTGTGTAATTTTATGGTAAATGCCCTTCAAAGTAATATCGCGTATGTATTAAATATTGGACGTCATCTTAAAGATGAGTTTATTTGTGAATACTAATAGATCTCGTAAGGTGAAAGCAATAAAAACAAGAGAGGAAATAGGAGTGACTCCTCTGCTATCAATTACCGTGTGAAACAAATGTAAGATACGTGAACTACGTCCGGTACTACCCATATGTGTATTTTTATGGGTAAATGCCCTTCAAAGTAATATCGCGTATATATTAAATATAGGACGTCGTCTTGAAGATGAGTTTATTTGTGAATACTAATAGATCTCGTTAGGTGAAAGCACCATAAAAAAGAGAGGAAATACGAGCGACTTCTCTGCTATCAATTACCGTGTGAAACAAATGTAGGATACGTGAACAACATCCGCTACTACCCTATGTGTATTTTTATGGGTAAATTCGGCTAAAGATTATTATTGCCTTTATAATAAATGTAGGACGTCGTCTTGAAGATGAGTTTATTTGTGAATACTAATAGATCTCGTAAGGTGAAAGCACCATGAACAAGAGAGGAAATACAAGTGTTTCCTCTGCTATCAATTACCGTGTGAAACAAATGTAAGATACGTGAGCTACGTCCGGCACTACCCTTATGTGTAATTTTATGGGTAAATGCCCTTTAAAGTAATATCGCGTATATATCAAATATTGGACGTCGTCTTAAAGATGAGTTTATTTGTGAATACTAATAGATCTAGAAAGGTGAAAGCACAATAAAAAAGAGAGGAAAGACGTGGGACTCTGCTGCTAAAAATAGCAGTGTAAACAAATGTATGATACGTGAACTACATCCGCTACTACCCTATGTGTATTTTTATGGGTAAATTCGGCTTATGATTATTATTGTGTTTATAATAAATGTAGGACGTCGTCTTGAAGATGAGTTTATTTGTGAATACTAATAGATCTCGTAAGGTGAAAACACCATGAACAAGAGAGGAAATACAATTGTTTCCTGTGCTATCAATTACCGTGTGAAACAAATGTAGGATACGTGAACTACGTCCGGTACTACCCTTGTGTGTAATTTTATGGGTAAATGCCCTTCAAAGTAATATTGCGTATATATTAAATATAGGACGTCGTCTTGAAGATGAGTTTATTTGTGAATACTAATAGATCTCGTAAGGTGAAAGCACCATAAAAAAGAGAGGAAATACGACCGACTCCTCTGCTATCAATTACCGTGTGAAACAAATGTAGGATACGTGAATTACATCCGCTACTACCCTATGTGTATTTTTATGGGTAAATTCGGCTTAAGATTATTATTGCCTTTATAATAAATGTAGGACGTCGTCTTGAAGATGAGTTTATTTGTGCATACTAATAGATCTCGAAAGGTGAAAGCAACATAAAAAAAAGAGGAAACACGTGGGACTCTCCTGCTAACAATAGCCGTGTAAACAAATGTAGGATACGTGAACTACATCCGCTACTGCCCTATGTGTATTTTTATGGGTAAATTCGGCTTAAGATTAATATTGCCTTTATAATAAATATAGGACGTAATCTTGAAGATGTGTTGTTTGTGAATACTAATAGATCTCATAAGGTGAAAGCACCATAAAAAAGAGAGGAAATACGAGCGACTCCTCTGCTATCAATTACCGTGTGAAACAAATGTAGGATACGTGAACTACATCCGCTACTACCCTATGTGTATTTTTATGGGTAAATTCGGCTTAAGATTATTATTGCCTTTATAATAAATGTAGGACGTCGTCTTGAAGATGAGTTTATTTGTGAATACTAATAGATCTCGTAAGGTGAAAGCACCATAAAAAAGAGAGGAAATACGACCGACTCCTCTGCTATCAATTACAATGTGAAACAAATGTAGGATACGTGAATTACATCCGCTACTACCCTATGTGTATTTTTATGGGTAAATTCGGCTTAAGATTATTATTGCCTTTATAATAAATGTAGGACGTCGTCTTGAAGATGAGTTTATTTGTGCATACTAATAGATCTCGAAAGGTGAAAGCAACATAAAAAAAAGAGGAAACACGTGGGACTCTGCTGCTAACAATAGCCGTGTAAACAAATGTAGGATACGTGAACTACATCCGCTACTGCCCTATGTGTATTTTTATGGGTAAATTCGGCTTAAGATTAATATTGCCTTTATAATAAATATAGGACGTCGTCTTGAAGATGAGTTTATTTGTGAATACTAATAGATCTCGAAAGGTGAAAGCACCATGAACAAGAGAGGAAATACAAGTGTTTCCTCTGCTATCAATTACCGTGTGAAACAAATGTAAGATACGTGAACTACGTCCGGAACTACCCTTATGTGTAATTTTATGGGTAAATGCCCTTTAAAGTAATATCGCGTATATATCAAATATTGGACGTCGTCTTAAAGATGAGTTTATTTGTGAATACTAATAGATCTAGAAAGGTGAAAGCACAAAAAAAAGAGAGGAAAGACGTGGGACTCTGCTGCTAAAAATAGCCGTGTAAACAAATGTAGGATACGTGAACTACATCCGCTACTACCATATGTGTATTTTTATGGGTAAATTCGGCTTAAGATTATTATTGCCTTTATAATAAATGTAGGACGTCGTCTTGAAGATGAGTTTATTTGTGAATACTAATAGATCTCGTAAGGTGAAAACACCATGAACAAGAGAGGAAATACAATTGTTTCCTGTGCTATCAATTACCGTGTGAAACAAATGTAGGATACGTGAACTACGTCCGGTACTACCCTTGTGTGTAATTTTATGGGTAAATGCCCTTCAAAGTAATATTGCGTATATATTAAATATAGGACGTCGTCTTGAAGATGAGTTTATTTGTGAATACTAATAGATCTCGTAAGGTGAAAGCACCATAAAAAAGAGAGGAAATACGACCGACTCCTCTGCTATCAATTACCGTGTGAAACAAATGTAGGATACGTGAACTACATCCGCTACTACCCTATGTGTATTTTTATGGGTAAATTCGGCTTAAGATTATTATTGCCTTTATAATAAATGTAGGACGTCGTCTTGAAGATGAGTTTATTTGTGAATACTAATAGATCTCGTAAGGTGAAAGCACCATAAAAAAGAGAGGAAATACGAGCGACCCCTCTGCTATCAATTACCGTGTGAAACAAATGTAGGATACGTGAACTACGTCCGCTACTACCCTTATGTGTATTTTTATGGGTAAATGCCCTTCAAAGTAATATCGCGTATATATCAAATATTGGACGTCGTCTTAAAGATGAGTTTATTTGTGAATACTAATAGATCTAGAAAGGTGAAAGCACAATAAAAAAGAGAGGAAAGACGTGGGACTCTGCTGCTAAAAATAGCCGTGTAAACAAATGTAGGATACGTGAACTACATCCGCTACTACCCTATGTGTATTTTTATGGGTAAATTCGGCTTAAGATTATTATTGCCTTTATAATAAATGTAGGACGTCGTCTTGAAGATGAGTTTATTTGTTAATACTAATAGATCTCGTAAGGTGAAAACACCATGAACAAGAGAGGAAATACAATTGTTTCATGTGCTATCAATTACCGTGTGAAACAAATGTAGGATACGTGAACTACGTCCGGTACTACCCTTGTGTGTAATTTTATGGGTAAATGCCCTTCAAAGTAATATCGCGTATATATTAAATATAGGACGTCGTCTTGAAGATGAGTTTATTTGTGAATACTAATAGATCTCGTAAGGTGAAAGCACCATAAAAAAGAGAGGAAATACGAGCGACTCCTCTGCTAACAATAACCGTGTAAAACAAATATAGTACACGTGTACTTCATTTGATACTACCCTTATTTGTATTTTTATGGGTAAATGCACCTTTAAAGTAATTTCAAGTACATATTAAATATAGGACGTCGTCTTAAAGATGAGTTTATTTGTGAATACTAATAGATCTCGTAAGGTGAAAGCACCATGAACAAGAGAGGAAATACAAGTGTTTCCTCTGCTATCAATTACCGTGTGAAACAAATGTAGGATACGTGAACTACGTCCGGTACTACCCTTGTGTGTAATTTTATGGTAAATGCCCTTCAAAGTAATATCGCGTATATATTAAATATTGGACGTCATCTTAAAGATGAGTTTATTTGTGAATACTAATCGATCTCGTAAGGTGAAAGCACCATAAAAAAGAGAGGAAATACGAGCGACTCCTCTGCTATCAATTACCGTGTGAAACAAATGTAGGATACGTGAACTACATCCGCTACTACCCTATGTGTATTTTTATGGGTAAATTCGGCTTAAGATTATTATTGCCTTTATAATAAATGTAGGACGTCGTCTTGAAGATGAGTTTATTTGTGAATACTAATAGATCTCGTAAGGTGAAAGCACCATAAAAAAGAGAGGAAATACGAGCGACTCCTCTGCTATCAATTACCGTGTGAAACAAATGTAGGATACGTGAACTACGTCTGCTACTACCCTTATGTGTATTTTTATGGGTAAATGCCCTTCAAAGTAATATCGCGTATATATTAAATATAGGACATCGTCTTAAAGATGAGTTTATTTGTGCATACTAATAGATCTCGAAAGGTGAAAGCAACATAAAAAAAAGAGGAAACACGTGGGACTCTGCTGCTAACAATAGCCGTGTAAACAAATGTAGGATACGTGAACTACATCCGCTACTGCCCTATGTGTATTTTTATGGGTAAATTCGGCTTAAGATTAATATTGCCTTTATAATAAATATAGGACGTCGTCTTGAAGATGAGTTTATTTGTGAATACTAATAGATCTCGTAAGGTGAAACAACCATAAACAAGAGAGGAAATACGAGCGACTCCTCTGCTAACAATAACCGTGTGAAACAAATGTAGGATACGTGAACTATGTCCGCTACTACCCTTATGTGTTTTTTTATGGGTAAATGCCCTTTTAAAGTAATATCGCGTATATATTAAATATTGGACGTCGTCTTAAAGATGAGTTTATTTGTGAATACTAATAGATCTCGTAAGGTGAAAGCACCATAAAAAAGAGAGGAAATACGAGCAACTCCTCTGCTAACAATAACCGTGTAAAACAAATGTAGTACACGTGTACTTCATTTGATACTACCCTTATTTGTATTTTTATGGGTAAATGCACCTTTAAAGTAATTTCAAGTACATATTAAATATAGGACGTCGTCTTAAAGATGAGTTTATTTGTGAATACTAATAGATCTCGTAAGGTGAAAGCACCATGAACAAGAGAGGAAATACAAGTGTTTCCTCTGCTATCAATTACCGTGTGAAACAAATGTAGGATACGTGAACTACGTCCGGTACTACCCTTGTGTGTAATTTTATGGTAAATGCCCTTCAAAGTAATATCGCGTATATATTAAATATTGGACGTCATCTTAAAGATGAGTTTATTTGTGAATACTAATAGATCTCGTAAGGTGAAAGCAATAAAAACAAGAGAGGAAATAGGAGTGACTCCTCTGCTATCAATTACCGTGTGAAACAAATGTAAGATACGTGAACTACGTCCGGTACTACCCATATGTGTATTTTTATGGGTAAATGCCCTTCAAAGTAATATCGAGTATATATTAAATATAGGACGTCGTCTTGAAGATGAGTTTATTTGTGAATACTAATAAATCTCGTAAGGTGAAAGCACCATAAAAAAGAGAGGAAATACGAGCGACTCCTCTGCTATCAATTACCGTGTGAAACAAATGTAGGATACGTGAACTACATCCGCTACTACCATATGTGTATTTTTATGGGTAAATTCGGCTAAAGATTATTATTGCCTTTATAATAAATGTAGGACGTCGTCTTGAAGATGAGTTTATTTGTGAATACTAATAGATCTCGTAAGGTGAAAGCACCATGAACAAGAGAGGAAATACAAGTGTTTCCTCTGCTATCAATTACCGTGTGAAACAAATGTAAGATACGTGAGCTACGTCCGGCACTACCCTTATGTGTAATTTTATGGGTAAATGCCCTTTAAAGTAATATCGCGAATATATCGAATATTGGACGTCGTCCTCAAGATGAGTTTATTTGTGAATACTAATAGATCTAGAAAGGTGAAAGCACAATAAAAAAGAGAGGAAAGACGTGGGACTCTTCTGCTAAAAATAGCCGTGTAAACAAATGTAGGATACGTGAACTACATCCGCTACTACCCTATGTGTATTTTTATGGGTAAATTCGGCTTAAGATTATTATTGCCTTTATAATAAATGTAGGACGTCGTCTTGAAGATGAGTTTATTTGTGAATACTAATAGATCTCGTAAGGTGAAAACACCATGAACAAGAGAGGAAATACAATTGTTTCCTGTGCTATCAATTACCGTGTGAAACAAATGTAGGATACGTGAACTACGTCCGGTACTACCCTTGTGTGTAATTTTATGGGTAAATGCCCTTCAAAGTAATATTGCGTATATATTAAATATAGGACGTCGTCTTGAAGATGAGTTTATTTGTGAATACTAATAGATCTCGTAAGGTGAAAGCACCATAAAAAAGATAGGAAATACGACCGACTCCTCTGCTATCAATTACCGTGTGAAACAAATGTAGGATACGTGAACTACATCCGCTACTACCCTATGTGTATTTTTATGGGTAAATTCGGCTTAAGATTATTATTGCCTTTATAATAAATGTAGGACGTCGTCTTGAAGATGAGTTTATTTGTGAATACTAATAGATCTCGTAAGGTGAAAACACCATGAACAAGAGAGGAAATACAATTGTTTCCTGTGCTATCAATTACCGTGTGAAACAAATGTAGGATACGTGAACTACGTCCGGTACTACCCTTGTGTGTAATTTTATGGGTAAATGCCCTTCAAAGTAATATCGCGTATATATTAAATATAGGACGTCGTCTTGAAGATGAGTTTATTTGTGAATACTAATAGATCTCGTAAGGTGAAAGCACCATAAAAAAGAGAGGAAATACGAGCGACTCCTCTGCTAACAATAACCGTGTAAAACAAATATAGTACACGTGTACTTCATTTGATACTACCCTTATTTGTATTTTTATGGGTAAATGAACCTTTAAAGTAATTTCAAGTACATATTAAATATAGGACGTCGTCCTAAAGATGAGTTTATTTTTGAATACTAATAGATCTCGTAAGGTGAAAGCACCATGAACAAGAGAGGAAATACAAGTGTTTCCTCTGCTATCAATTACCGTGTGAAACAAATGTAGGATACGTGAACTACGTCCGGTACTACCCTTGTGTGTAATTTTATGGTAAATGCCCTTCAAAGTAATATCGCGTATATATTAAATATTGGACGTCATCTTAAAGATGAGTTTATTTGTGAATACTAATAGATATCGTAAGGTGAAAGCACCATGAACAAGAGAGGAAATAGGAGCGACTCCTCTGCTAACAATAACCGTGTAAAACAAATATAGTACACGTGTACTTCATTTGATACTACCCTTATTTGTATTTTTATGGGTAAATGCACCTTTAAAGTAATTTCAAGTACATATTAAATATAGGACGTCGTCTTAAAGATGAGTTTATTTGTGAATACTAATAGATCTCGTAAGGTGAAAGCACCATGAACAAGAGAGGAAATACAAGTGTTTCCTCTGCTATCAATTACCGTGTGAAACAAATGTAGAATACGTGAACTACGTCCGGTACTACCCTTCTGTGTAATTTTATGGTAAATGCCCTTCAAAGTAATATCGCGTATATATTAAATATTGGACGTCATCTTAAAGATGAGTTTATTTGTGAATACTAATAGATATCGTAAGGTGAAAGCACCATGAACAAGAGAGGAAATAGGAGTGACTCCTCTGCTATCAATTACCGTGTGAAACAAATGTAGGATACGTGAACTATGTCTGCTACTACCCTTATGTGTATTTTTATGGGTAAATGCCCTTCAAAGTAATATCGCGTATATATTAAATATAGGACGTCGTCTTGAAGATGAGTTTATTTGTGAATACTAATCGATCTCGTAAGGTGAAAGCACCATAAAAAAGAGAGGAAATACGAGCGACTCCTCTGCTATCAATTACCGTGTGAAACAAATGTAGGATACGTGAACTACATCCGCTACTACCCTATGTGTATTTTTATGGGTAAATTCGGCTTAAGATTATTATTGCCTTTATAATAAATGTAGGACGTCGTCTTGAAGATGAGTTTATTTGTGAACACTAATAGATCTCGTAAGGTGAAAGCACCATAAAAAAGAGAGGAAATACGAGCGACTCCTCTGCTATCAATTACCGTGTTAAACAAATGTAGGATACGTGAACTACGTCCGCTACTACCCTTATGTGTATTTTTATGGGTAAATGCCCTTCAAAGTAATATCGCGTATATATTAAATATAGGACATCGTCTTAAAGATGAGTTTATTTGTGCATACTAATAGATCTCGAAAGGTGAAAGCAACATAAAAAAAAGAGGAAACACGTGGGACTCTGCTGCTAACAATAGACGTGTAAACAAATGTAGGATACGTGAACTACATCCGCTACTGCCCTATGTGTATTTTTATGGGTAAATTCGGCTTAAGATTAATATTGCCTTTATAATAAATATAGGACGTCGTCTTGAAGATGAGTTTATTTGTGAATACTAAAAGATCTCGTAAGGTGAAACCACCATAAACAAGAGAGGAAATACGAGCGACTCCTCTGCTAACAATAACCGTGTGAAACAAATGTAGGATACGTGAACTATGTCCGCTACTACCCTTATGTGTTTTTTTATGGGTAAATGCCCTTCAAAGTAATATCGCGTATATATTAAATATTGGACGTCGTCTTAAAGATGAGTTTATTTGTGAATATTAATAGATCTCGTAAGGTGAAAGCACCATAAAAAAGAGAGGAAATACGAGCAACTCCTCTGCTAACAATAACCGTGTAAAACAAATGTAGTACACGTGTACTTCATTTGATACTACCCTTATTTGTATTTTTATGGGTAAATGCACCTTTAAAGTAATTTCAAGTACATATTAAATATAGGACGTCGTCTTAAAGATGAGTTTATTTGTGAATACTAATAGATCTCGTAAGGTGAAAGCACTATGAACAAGAGAGGAAATACAAGTGTTTCCTCTGCTATCAATTACCGTGTGAAACAAATGTAGGATATGTGAACTACGTCCGGTACTACCCTTGTGTGTAATTTTATGGTAAATGCCCTTCAAAGTAATATCGCGTATATATTAAATATTGGACGTCATCTTAAAGATGAGTTTATTTGTGAATACTAATAGATATCGTAAGGTGAAAGCACCATGAACAAGAGAGGAAATAGGAGTGACTCCTCTGCTATCAATTACCGTGTGAAACAAATGTAGGATACGTGAACTATGTCTGCTACTACCCTTATGTGTATTTTTATGGGTAAATGGCCTTCAAAGTAATATCGCGTATATATTAAATATAGGACGTCGTCTTGAAGATGAGTTTATTTGTGAATACTAATAGATCTCGTAAGGTGAAACAACCATAAACAAGAGAGGAAATACGAGCGACTCCTCTGCTAACAATAACCGTGTGAAACAAATGTAGGATACGTGAACTATGTCCGCTACTACCCTTATGTGTTTTTTTATGGGTAAATGCCCTTTTAAAGTAATATCGCGTATATATTAAATATTGGACGTCGTCTTAAAGATGAGTTTATTTGTGAATACTAATAGATCTCGTACGGTGAAAGCACCATAAAAAAGAGAGGAAATACGAGCAACTCCTCTGCTAACAATAACCGTGTAAAACAAATGTAGTACACGTGTACTTCATTTGATACTACCCTTATTTGTATTTTTATGGGTAAATGCACCTTTAAAGTAATTTCAAGTACATATTAAATATAGGACGTCGTCTTAAAGATGAGTTTATTTGTGAATACTAATAGATCTCGTAAGGTGAAAGCACCATGAACAAGAGAGGAAATACAAGTGTTTCCTCTGCTATCAATTACCGTGTGAAACAAATGTAGGATACGTGAACTACGTCCGGTACTACCCTTGTGTGTAATTTTATGGTAAATGCCCTTCAAAGTAATATCGCGTATATATTAAATATTGGACGTCATCTTAAAGATGAGTTTATTTGTGAATACTAATAGATCTCGTAAGGTGAAAGCAATAAAAACAAGAGAGGAAATAGGAGTGACTCCTCTGCTATCAATTACCGTGTGAAACAAATGTAAGATACGTGAACTACGTCCGGTACTACCCATATGTGTATTTTTATGGGTAAATGCCCTTCAAAGTAATATCGAGTATATATTAAATATAGGACGTCGTCTTGAAGATGAGTTTATTTGTGAATACTAATAAATCTCGTAAGGTGAAAGCACCATAAAAAAGAGAGGAAATACGAGCGACTCCTCTGCTATCAATTACCGTGTGAAACAAATGTAGGATACGTGAACTACATCCGCTACTACCATATGTGTATTTTTATGGGTAAATTCGGCTAAAGATTATTATTGCCTTTATAATAAATGTAGGACGTCGTCTTGAAGATGAGTTTATTTGTGAATACTAATAGATCTCGTAAGGTGAAAGCACCATGAACAAGAGAGGAAATACAAGTGTTTCCTCTGCTATCAATTATCGTGTGAAACAAATGTAAGATACGTGAGCTACGTCCGGCACTACCCTTATGTGTAATTTTATGGGTAAATGCCCTTTAAAGTAATATCGCGAATATATCGAATATTGGACGTCGTCCTCAAGATGAGTTTATTTGTGAATACTAATAGATCTAGAAAGGTGAAAGCACAATAAAAAAGAGAGGAAAGACGTGGGACTCTTCTGCTAAAAATAGCCGTGTAAACAAATGTAGGATACGTGAACTACATCCGCTACTACCCTATGTGTATTTTTATGGGTAAATTCGGCTTAAGATTATTATTGCCTTTATAATAAATGTAGGACGTCGTCTTGAAGATGAGTTTATTTGTGAATACTAATAGATCTCGTAAGGTGAAAACACCATGAACAAGAGAGGAAATACAATTGTTTCCTGTGCTATCAATTACCGTGTGAAACAAATGTGGGATACGTGAACTACGTCCGGTACTACCCTTGTGTGTAATTTTATGGGTAAATGCCCTTCAAAGTAATATTGCGTATATATTAAATATAGGACGTCGTCTTGAAGATGAGTTTATTTGTGAATACTAATAGATCTCGTAAGGTGAAAGCACCATAAAAAAGATAGGAAATACGACCGACTCCTCTGCTATCAATTACCGTGTGAAACAAATGTAGGATACGTGAACTACATCCGCTACTACCCTATGTGTATTTTTATGGGTAAATTCGGCTTAAGATTATTATTGCCTTTATAATAAATGTAGGACGTCGTCTTGAAGATGAGTTTATTTGTGAATACTAATAGATCTCGTAAGGTGAAAACACCATGAACAAGAGAGGAAATACAATTGTTTCCTGTGCTATCAATTACCGTGTGAAACAAATGTAGGATACGTGAACTACGTCCGGTACTACCCTTGTGTGTAATTTTATGGGTAAATGCCCTTCAAAGTAATATCGCTTATATATTAAATATAGGACGTCGTCTTGAAGATGAGTTTATTTGTGAATACTAATAGATCTCGTAAGGTGAAAGCACCATAAAAAAGAGAGGAAATACGAGCGACTCCTCTGCTAACAATAACCGTGTAAAACAAATATAGTACACGTGTACTTCATTTGATACTACCCTTATTTGTATTTTTATGGGTAAATGAACCTTTAAAGTAATTTCAAGTACATATTAAATATAGGACGTCGTCCTAAAGATGAGTTTATTTTTGAATACTAATAGATCTCGTAAGGTGAAAGCACCATGAACAAGAGAGGAAATACAAGTGTTTCCTCTGCTATCAATTACCGTGTGAAACAAATGTAGGATACGTGAACTACGTCCGGTACTACCCTTGTGTGTAATTTTATGGTAAATGCCCTTCAAAGTAATATCGCGTATATATTAAATATTGGACGTCATCTTAAAGATGAGTTTATTTGTGAATACTAATAGATATCGTAAGGTGAAAGCACCATGAACAAGAGAGGAAATAGGAGCGACTCCTCTGCTAACAATAACCGTGTAAAACAAATATAGTACACGTGTACTTCATTTGATACTACCCTTATTTGTATTTTTATGGGTAAATGCACCTTTAAAGTAATTTCAAGTACATATTAAATATAGGACGTCGTCTTAAAGATGAGTTTATTTGTGAATACTAATAGATCTCGTAAGGTGAAAGCACCATGAACAAGAGAGGAAATACAAGTGTTTCCTCTGCTATCAATTACCGTGTGAAACAAATGTAGAATACGTGAACTACGTCCGGTACTACCCTTCTGTGTAATTTTATGGTAAATGCCCTTCAAAGTAATATCGCGTATATATTAAATATTGGACGTCATCTTAAAGATGAGTTTATTTGTGAATACTAATAGATATCGTAAGGTGAAAGCACCATGAACAAGAGAGGAAATAGGAGTGACTCCTCTGCTATCAATTACCGTGTGAAACAAATGTAGGATACGTGAACTATGTCTGCTACTACCCTTATGTGTATTTTTATGGGTAAATGCCCTTCAAAGTAATATCGCGTATATATTAAATATAGGACGTCGTCTTGAAGATGAGTTTATTTGTGAATACTAATCGATCTCGTAAGGTGAAAGCACCATAAAAAAGAGAGGAAATACGAGCGACTCCTCTGCTATCAATTACCGTGTGAAACAAATGTAGGATACGTGAACTACATCCGCTACTACCCTATGTGTATTTTTATGGGTAAATTCGGCTTAAGATTATTATTGCCTTTATAATAAATGTAGGACGTCGTCTTGAAGATGAGTTTATTTGTGAATACTAATAGATCTCGTAAGGTGAAAGCACCATAAAAAAGAGAGGAAATACGAGCGACTCCTCTGCTATCAATTACCGTGTTAAACAAATGTAGGATACGTGAACTACGTCCGCTACTACCCTTATGTGTATTTTTATGGGTAAATGCCCTTCAAAGTAATATCGCGTATATATTAAATATAGGACATCGTCTTAAAGATGAGTTTATTTGTGCATACTAATAGATCTCGAAAGGTGAAAGCAACATAAAAAAAAGAGGAAACACGTGGGACTCTGCTGCTAACAATAGACGTGTAAACAAATGTAGGATACGTGAACTACATCCGCTACTGCCCTATGTGTATTTTTATGGGTAAATTCGGCTTAAGATTAATATTGCCTTTATAATAAATATAGGACGTCGTCTTGAAGATGAGTTTATATGTGAATACTAAAAGATCTCGTAAGGTGAAACCACCATAAACAAGAGAGGAAATACGAGCGACTCCTCTGCTAACAATAACCGTGTGAAACAAATGTAGGATACGTGAACTATGTCCGCTACTACCCTTATGTGTTTTTTTATGGGTAAATGCCCTTCAAAGTAATATCGCGTATATATTAAATATTGGACGTCGTCTTAAAGATGAGTTTATTTGTGAATATTAATAGATCTCGTAAGGTGAAAGCACCATAAAAAAGAGAGGAAATACGAGCAACTCCTCTGCTAACAATAACCGTGTAAAACAAATGTAGTACACGTGTACTTCATTTGATACTACCCTTATTTGTATTTTTATGGGTAAATGCACCTTTAAAGTAATTTCAAGTACATATTAAATATAGGACGTCGTCTTAAAGATGAGTTTATTTGTGAATACTAATAGATCTCGTAAGGTGAAAGCACCATGAACAAGAGAGGAAATACAAGTGTTTCCTCTGCTATCAATTACCGTGTGAAACAAATGTAGGATATGTGAACTACGTCCGGTACTACCCTTGTGTGTAATTTTATGGTAAATGCCCTTCAAAGTAATATCGCGTATATATTAAATATTGGACGTCATCTTAAAGATGAGTTTATTTGTGAATACTAATAGATATCGTAAGGTGAAAGCACCATGAACAAGAGAGGAAATAGGAGTGACTCCTCTGCTATCAATTACCGTGTGAAACAAATGTAGGATACGTGAACTATGTCTGCTACTACCCTTATGTGTATTTTTATGGGTAAATGGCCTTCAAAGTAATATCGCGTATATATTAAATATAGGACGTCGTCTTGAAGATGAGTTTATTTGTGAATACTAATAGATCTCGTAAGGTGAAACAACCATAAACAAGAGAGGAAATACGAGCGACTCCTCTGCTAACAATAACCGTGTGAAACAAATGTAGGATACGTGAACTATGTCCGCTACTACCCTTATGTGTTTTTTTATGGGTAAATGCCCTTTTAAAGTAATATCGCGTATATATTAAATATTGGACGTCGTCTTAAAGATGAGTTTATTTGTGAATACTAATAGATCTCGTAAGGTGAAAGCACCATAAAAAAGAGAGGAAATACGAGCAACTCCTCTGCTAACAATAACCGTGTAAAACAAATGTAGTACACGTGTACTTCATTTGATACTACCCTTATTTGTATTTTTATGGGTAAATGCACCTTTAAAGTAATTTCAAGTACATATTAAATATAGGACGTCGTCTTAAAGATGAGTTTATTTGTGAATACTAATAGATCTCGTAAGGTGAAAGCACCATGAACAAGAGAGGAAATACAAGTGTTTCCTCTGCTATCAATTACCGTGTGAAACAAATGTAGGATACGTGAACTACGTCCGGTACTACCCTTGTGTGTAATTTTATGGTAAATGCCCTTCAAAGTAATATCGCGTATATATTAAATATTGGACGTCATCTTAAAGATGAGTTTATTTGTGAATACTAATAGATCTCGTAAGGTGAAAGCAATAAAAACAAGAGAGGAAATAGGAGTGACTCCTCTGCTATCAATTACCGTGTGAAACAAATGTAAGATACGTGAACTACGTCCGGTACTACCCATATGTGTATTTTTATGGGTAAATGCCCTTCAAAGTAATATCGAGTATATATTAAATATAGGACGTCGTCTTGAAGATGAGTTTATTTGTGAATACTAATAAATCTCGTAAGGTGAAAGCACCATAAAAAAGAGAGGAAATACGAGCGACTCCTCTGCTATCAATTACCGTGTGAAACAAATGTAGGATACGTGAACTACATCCGCTACTACCATATGTGTATTTTTATGGGTAAATTCGGCTAAAGATTATTATTGCCTTTATAATAAATGTAGGACGTCGTCTTGAAGATGAGTTTATTTGTGAATACTAATAGATCTCGTAAGGTGAAAGCACCATGAACAAGAGAGGAAATACAAGTGTTTCCTCTGCTATCAATTACCGTGTGAAACAAATGTAAGATACGTGAGCTACGTCCGGCACTACCCTTATGTGTAATTTTATGGGTAAATGCCCTTTAAAGTAATATCGCGAATATATCGAATATTGGACGTCGTCCTCAAGATGAGTTTATTTGTGAATACTAATAGATCTAGAAAGGTGAAAGCACAAAAAAAAAGAGAGGAAAGACGTGGGACTCTTCTGCTAAAAATAGCCGTGTAAACAAATGTAGGATACGTGAACTACATCCGCTACTACCCTATGTGTATTTTTATGGGTAAATTCGGCTTAAGATTATTATTGCCTTTATAATAAATGTAGGACGTCGTCTTGAAGATGAGTTTATTTGTGAATACTAATAGATCTCGTAAGGTGAAAACACCATGAACAAGAGAGGAAATACAATTGTTTCCTGTGCTATCAATTACCGTGTGAAACAAATGTAGGATACGTGAACTACGTCCGGTACTACCCTTGTGTGTAATTTTATGGGTAAATGCCCTTCAAAGTAATATTGCGTATATATTAAATATAGGACGTCGTCTTGAAGATGAGTTTATTTGTGAATACTAATAGATCTCGTAAGGTGAAAGCACCATAAAAAAGATAGGAAATACGACCGACTCCTCTGCTATCAATTACCGTGTGAAACAAATGTAGGATACGTGAACTACATCCGCTACTACCCTATGTGTATTTTTATGGGTAAATTCGGCTTAAGATTATTATTGCCTTTATAATAAATGTAGGACGTCGTCTTGAAGATGAGTTTATTTGTGAATACTAATAGATCTCGTAAGGTGAAAACACCATGAACAAGAGAGGAAATACAATTGTTTCCTGTGCTATCAATTACCGTGTGAAACAAATGTAGGATACGTGAACTACGTCCGGTACTACCCTTGTGTGTAATTTTATGGGTAAATGCCCTTCAAAGTAATATCGCGTATATATTAAATATAGGACGTCGTCTTGAAGATGAGTTTATTTGTGAATACTAATAGATCTCGTAAGGTGAAAGCACCATAAAAAAGAGAGGAAATACGAGCGACTCCTCTGCTAACAATAACCGTGTAAAACAAATATAGTACACGTGTACTTCATTTGATACTACCCTTATTTGTATTTTTATGGGTAAATGAACCTTTAAAGTAATTTCAAGTACATATTAAATATAGGACGTCGTCCTAAAGATGAGTTTATTTTTGAATACTAATAGATCTCGTAAGGTGAAAGCACCATGAACAAGAGAGGAAATACAAGTGTTTCCTCTGCTATCAATTACCGTGTGAAACAAATGTAGGATACGTGAACTACGTCCGGTACTACCCTTGTGTGTAATTTTATGGTAAATGCCCTTCAAAGTAATATCGCGTATATATTAAATATTGGACGTCATCTTAAAGATGAGTTTATTTGTGAATACTAATAGATATCGTAAGGTGAAAGCACCATGAACAAGAGAGGAAATAGGAGCGACTCCTCTGCTAACAATAACCGTGTAAAACAAATATAGTACACGTGTACTTCATTTGATACTACCCTTATTTGTATTTTTATGGGTAAATGCACCTTTAAAGTAATTTCAAGTACATATTAAATATAGGACGTCGTCTTAAAGATGAGTTTATTTGTGAATACTAATAGATCTCGTAAGGTGAAAGCACCATGAACAAGAGAGGAAATACAAGTGTTTCCTCTGCTATCAATTACCGTGTGAAACAAATGTAGAATACGTGAACTACGTCCGGTACTACCCTTCTGTGTAATTTTATGGTAAATGCCCTTCAAAGTAATATCGCGTATATATTAAATATTGGACGTCATCTTAAAGATGAGTTTATTTGTGACTACTAATAGATATCGTAAGGTGAAAGCACCATGAACAAGAGAGGAAATAGGAGTGACTCCTCTGCTATCAATTACCGTGTGAAACAAATGTAGGATACGTGAACTATGTCTGCTACTACCCTTATGTGTATTTTTATGGGTAAATGCCCTTCAAAGTAATATCGCGTATATATTAAATATAGGACGTCGTCTTGAAGATGAGTTTATTTGTGAATACTAATCGATCTCGTAAGGTGAAAGCACCATAAAAAAGAGAGGAAATACGAGCGACTCCTCTGCTATCAATTACCGTGTGAAACAAATGTAGGATACGTGAACTACATCCGCTACTACCCTATGTGTATTTTTATGGGTAAATTCGGCTTAAGATTATTATTGCCTTTATAATAAATGTAGGACGTCGTCTTGAAGATGAGTTTATTTGTGAATACTAATAGATCTCGTAAGGTGAAAGCACCATAAAAAAGAGAGGAAATACGAGCGACTCCTCTGCTATCAATTACCGTGTTAAACAAATGTAGGATACGTGAACTACGTCCGCTACTACCCTTATGTGTATTTTTATGGGTAAATGCCCTTCAAAGTAATATCGCGTATATATTAAATATAGGACATCGTCTTAAAGATGAGTTTATTTGTGCATACTAATAGATCTCGAAAGGTGAAAGCAACATAAAAAAAAGAGGAAACACGTGGGACTCTGCTGCTAACAATAGACGTGTAAACAAATGTAGGATACGTGAACTACATCCGCTACTGCCCTATGTGTATTTTTATGGGTAAATTCGGCTTAAGATTAATATTGCCTTTATAATAAATATAGGACGTCGTCTTGAAGATGAGTTTATTTGTGAATACTAAAAGATCTCGTAAGGTGAAACCACCATAAACAAGAGAGGAAATACGAGCGACTCCTCTGCTAACAATAACCGTGTGAAACAAATGTAGGATACGTGAACTATGTCCGCTACTACCCTTATGTGTTTTTTTATGGGTAAATGCCCTTCAAAGTAATATCGCGTATATATTAAATATTGGACGTCGTCTTAAAGATGAGTTTATTTGTGAATATTAATAGATCTCGTAAGGTGAAAGCACCATAAAAAAGAGAGGAAATACGAGCAACTCCTCTGCTAACAATAACCGTGTAAAACAAATGTAGTACACGTGTACTTCATTTGATACTACCCTTATTTGTATTTTTATGGGTAAATGCACCTTTAAAGTAATTTCAAGTACATATTAAATATAGGACGTCGTCTTAAAGATGAGTTTATTTGTGAATACTAATAGATCTCGTAAGGTGAAAGCACCATGAACAAGAGAGGAAATACAAGTGTTTCCTCTGCTATCAATTACCGTGTGAAACAAATGTAGGATATGTGAACTACGTCCGGTACTACCCTTGTGTGTAATTTTATGGTAAATGCCCTTCAAAGTAATATCGCGTATATATTAAATATTGGACGTCATCTTAAAGATGAGTTTATTTGTGAATACTAATAGATATCGTAAGGTGAAAGCACCATGAACAAGAGAGGAAATAGGAGTGACTCCTCTGCTATCAATTACCGTGTGAAACAAATGTAGGATACGTGAACTATGTCTGCTACTACCCTTATGTGTATTTTTATGGGTAAATGGCCTTCAAAGTAATATCGCGTATATATTAAATATAGGACGTCGTCTTGAAGATGAGTTTATTTGTGAATACTAATAGATCTCGTAAGGTGAAAGCACCCTAAACAAGAGAGGAGATACGAGTATTTTCTCTGCTAACAATAACCGTCTGAAACAAATGTAGGATACGTGAACTACGTCCGCTACTACCCTTATGTGTTTTTTTATGGGTAAATGCCCTTCAAAGTAATATCGCGTATATATTAAATATAGGACGTCGTCTTAAAGATGAGTTTATTTGTGAATACTAATAGATCTCGAAAGGTGAAAGCACCATAAAAATGAGAGGAAATACGAGCAACTCCTCTGCTAACAATAACCGTGTAAAACAAATGTAGTACACGTGTACTTCATTTGATACTACCCTTATTTGTATTTTTATGAGTAAATGCACCTTTAAAGTAATTTCAAGTACATATTAAATATAGGACGTCGTCTTAAAGATGAGTTTATTTGTGAATACTAATAGATCTCGTAAGGTGAAAGCACCATGAACAAGAGAGGAAATACAAGTGTTTCCTGTGCTATCAATTACCGTGTGAAACAAATGTAGGATACGTGAACTACGTCCGGTACTACCCTTGTGTGTAATTTTATGGGTAAATGCCCTTCAAAGTAATATCGCGTATATATTAAATATAGGACGTCGTCTTGAAGATGAGTTTATTTGTGAATACTAATAGATCTCGTAAGGTGAAAGCACCATAAAAAAGAGAGGAAATACGAGCGACTCCTCTGCTATCAATTACCGTGTGAAACAAATGTAGGATACGTGAACTACATCCGCTACTACCCTATGTGTATTTTTATGGGTAAATTCGGCTTAAGATTATTATTGCCTTTATAATAAATGTAGGACGTCGTCTTGAAGATGAGTTTATTTGTGCATACTAATAGATCTCGTAAGGTGAAAGCACCATAAAAAAAAGAGGAAACACGTGGGACTCTGCTGCTAACAATAGCCCTGTAAACAAATGTAGGATACGTAAACTACATCCGCTACTGCCCTATGTGTATTTTTATGGGTAAATTCCGCTTAAGATTTATATTGCCTTTATAATAAATATGGGACGTCGTCTTGAAGATGAGTTTATTTGTGAATACTAATAGATCTCGTAAGGTGAAAGCACCCTAAACAAGAGAGGAGATAGGAGTATTTTATCTGCTAACAATAACCGTCTGAAACAAATGTAGGATACGTGAACTACGTCCGCTACTACCCTTATGTGTATTTTTATGGGTAAATGCCCTTCAAAGTAATATTGCGTATATATTAAATATAGGACGTCGTCTTGATGATCAGTCAATTTGTGAATACTAATAGATCTCGTAAGGTAAAAGCACCATAAACAAGAGAGGAAATACAAGCGACTCCTCTGCTAACAATAACCATGTGAAACAAATGTAGGATACGTGAACTACGTCCGCTACTACCCTTATGTGTTTTTTTATAGGTAAATGCCCTTCAAAGTAATATCGCGTATATATTAAATATAGGACGTCGTCTTAAAGATGAGTTTATTTGTGAATACTAATAGATCTCGAAAGGTGAAAGCACCATAAAAAAGAGAGGAAATACGAGCAACTCCTCTGCTAACAATAACCGTGTAAAACAAATGTAGTACACGTGTACTTCATTTGATACTACCCTTATTTGTATTTTTATGGGTAAATGCACCTTTAAAGTAATTTCAAGTACATATTAAATATAGGACGTCGTCTTAAAGATGAGTTTATTTGTGAATACTAATAGATCTCGTAAGGTGAAAGCACCATGAACAAGAGAGGAAATACAAGTGTTTCCTCTGCTATCAATTACCGTGTGAAACAAATGTAGGATACGTGAACTACGTCCGGTACTACCCTTGTGTGTAATTTTATGGTAAATGCCCTTCAAAGTAATATCGCGTATATATTAAATATTGGACGTCATCTTAAAGATGAGTTTATTTGTGAATACTAATAGATCTCGTAAGGTGAAAGCAATAAAAACAAGAGAGGAAATAGGAGTGACTCCTCTGCTATCAATTACCGTGTGAAACAAACGTAAGATACGTGAACTACGTCCGGTACTACCCATATGTGTATTTTTATGGGTAAATGCCCTTCAAAGTAATATCGCGTATATATTAAATATAGGACGTCGTCTTGAAGATGAGTTTATTTGTGAATACTAATAGATCTCGTAAGGTGAAAGCACCATAAAAAAGAGAGGAAATACGAGCGACTCCTCTGCTATCAATTACCGTGTGAAACAAATGTAGGATACGTGAACTACATCCGCTACTACCCTATGTGTATTTTTATGGGTAAATTCGGCTAAAGATTATTATTGCCTTTATAATAAATGTAGGACGTCGTCTTGAAGATGAGTTTATTTGTGAATACTAATAGATCTCGTAAGGTGAAAGCACCATGAACAAGAGAGGAAATACAAGTGTTTCCTCTGCTATCAATTACCGTGTGAAACAAATGTAAGATACGTGAGCTACGTCCGGCACTACCCTTATGTGTAATTTTATGGGTAAATGCCCTTTAAAGTAATATCGCGTATATATCAAATATTGGACGTCGTCTTAAAGATGAGTTTATTTGTGAATACTAATAGATCTAGAAAGGTGAAAGCACAATAAAAAAGAGAGGAAAGACGTGGGACTCTGCTGCTAAAAATAGCAGTGTAAACAAATGTATGATACGTGAACTACATCCGCTACTACCCTATGTGTATTTTTATGGGTAAATTCGGCTTATGATTATTATTGTGTTTATAATAAATGTAGGACGTCGTCTTGAAGATGAGTTTATTTGTGAATACTAATAGATCTCGTAAGGTGAAAACACCATGAACAAGAGAGGAAATACAATTGTTTCCTGTGCTATCAATTACCGTGTGAAACAAATGTAGGATACGTGAACTACGTCCGGTACTACCCTTGTGTGTAATTTTATGGGTAAATGCCCTTCAAAGTAATATGGCGTATATATTAAATATAGGACGTCGTCTTGAAGATGAGTTTATTTGTGAATACTAATAGATCTCGTAAGGTGAAAGCACCATAAAAAAGAGAGGAAATACGACCGACTCCTCTGCTATCAATTACCGTGTGAAACAAATGTAGGATACGTGAACTACATCCGCTACTACCCTATGTGTATTTTTATGGGTAAATTCGGCTTAAGATTATTATTGCCTTTATAATAAATGTAGGACGTCGTCTTGAAGATGAGTTTATTTGTGCATACTAATAGATCTCGAAAGGTGAAAGCAACATAAAAAAAAGAGGAAACACGTGGGACTCTCCTGCTAACAATAGCCGTGTAAACAAATGTAGGATACGTGAACTACATCCGCTACTGCCCTATGTGTATTTTTATGGGTAAATTCGGCTTAAGATTAATATTGCCTTTATAATAAATATAGGACGTCGTCTTGAAGATGAGTTTATTTGTGAATACTAATAGATCTCGTAAGGTGAAAGCACCATGAACAAGAGAGGAAATACAAGTGTTTCCTCTGCTATCAATTACCGTGTGAAACAAATGTAAGATACGTGAACTACGTCCGGCACTACCCTTATGTGTAATTTTATGGGTAAATGCCCTTTAAAGTAATATCGCGTATATATCAAATATTGGACGTCGTCTTAAAGATGAGTTTATTTGTGAATACTAATAGATCTAGAAAGGTGAAAGCACAATAAAAAAGAGAGGAAAGACGTGGGACTCTTCTGCTAAAAATAGCCGTGTAAACAAATGTAGGATACGTGAACTACATCCGCTACTACCCTATGTGTATTTTTATGGGTAAATTCGGCTTAAGATTATTATTGCCTTTATAATAAATGTAGGACGTCGTCTTGAAGATGAGTTTATTTGTGAATACTAATAGATCTCGTAAGGTGAAAACACCATGAACAAGAGAGGAAATACAATTGTTTCCTGTGCTATCAATTACCGTGTGAAACAAATGTAGGATACGTGAACTACGTCCGGTACTACCCTTGTGTGTAATTTTATGGGTAAATGCCCTTCAAAGTAATATCGCGTATATATTAAATATAGGACGTCGTCTTGAAGATGAGTTTATTTGTGAATACTAATAGATCTCGTAAGGTGAAAGCACCATAAAAAAGAGAGGAAATACGAGCGACTCCTCTGCTAACAATAACCGTGTAAAACAAATATAGTACACGTGTACTTCATTTGATACTACTCTTATTTGTATTTTTATGGGTAAATGCCCTTCAAAGTAATATCGCGTGTATATTAAATATAGGACGTCGTCTTGAAGATGAGTTTATTTGTGAATACAAATAGATCTCGTAAGGTGAAAGCACCATAAAAAAGTTAGGAAACACGTGGGACTTCTCTGCTAACAACAACCGTGTAAAACAAATGTAGTACACGTTTACTTCATTTGATACTACCCTTATTTGTATTTTTATGGGTAAATGCACGTTTAAAGTAATATCAAGTACATATTAAGTATAGGACGTCGTCTTAAAGATGAGTTTATTTGTGAATACTAATAGATCTCGTAAGGTGAAAGCACCATGAAAAAGAGAGGAAATACAAGTGTTTCCTCTGCTATCAATTACCGTGTGAAACAAATGTAAGATACGTGAGCTACGTCCGGCACTACCCTTATGTGTAATTTTATGGGTAAATGCCCTTTAAAGTAATATCGCGTATATATCAAATATTGGACGTCGTCTTAAAGATGAGTTTATTTGTGAATACTAATAGATCTAGAAAGGTGAAAGCACAATAAAAAAGAGAGGAAAGACGTGGGACTCTGCTGCTAAAAATAGCAGTGTAAACAAATGTATGATACGTGAACTACATCCGCTACTACCCTATGTGTATTTTTATGGGTAAATTCGGCTTAAGATTATTATTGTGTTTATAATAAATGTAGGACGTCGTCTTGAAGATGAGTTTATTTGTGAATACTAATAGATCTCGTAAGGTGAAAACACCATGAACAAGAGAGGAAATACAATTGTTTCCTGTGCTATCAATTACCGTGTGAAACAAATGTAGGATACGTGAACTACGTCCGGTACTACCCTTGTGTGTAATTTTATGGGTAAATGCCCTTCAAAGTAATATTGCGTATATATTAAATATAGGACGTCGTCTTGAAGATGAGTTTATTTGTGAATACTAATAGATCTCGTAAGGTGAAAGGACCATAAAAAAGAGAGGAAATACGACCGACTCCTCTGCTATCAATTACCGTGTGAAACAAATGTAGGATACGTGAACTACATCCGCTACTACCCTATGTGTATTTTTATGGGTAAATTCGGCTTAAGATTATTATTGCCTTTATAATAAATGTAGGACGTCGTCTTGAAGATGAGTTTATTTATGAATACTAATAGATCTCGTAAGGTGAAAGCACCATAAAAAAGAGAGGAAATACGAGCGACTCCTCTGCTATCAATTACCGTGTGAAACAAATGTAGGATACGTGAACTACGTCCGCTACTACCCTTATGTGTATTTTTATGGGTAAATGCCCTTCAAAGTAATATCGCGTATATATTAAATATAGGACATCGTCTTAAAGATGAGTTTATTTGTGCATACTAATAGATCTCGAAAGGTGAAAGCAACATAAAAAAAAGAGGAAACACGTGGGACTCTCCTGCTAACAATAGCCGTGTAAACAAATGTAGGATACGTGAACTACATCCGCTACTGCCCTATGTGTATTTTTATGGGTAAATTCGGCTTAAGATTAATATTGCCTTTATAATAAATATAGGACGTCGTCTTGAAGATGAGTTTATTTGTGAATACTAATAGATCTCGTAAGGTGAAACCACCATGAACAAGAGAGGAAATACAAGTGTTTCCTCTGCTATCAATTACCGTGTGAAACAAATGTAAGATACGTGAACTACGTCCGGCACTACCCTTATGTGTAATTTTATGGGTAAATGCCCTTTAAAGTAATATCGCGTATATATCAAATATTGGACGTCGTCTTAAAGATGAGTTTATTTGTGAATACTAATAGATCTAGAAAGGTGAAAGCACAATAAAAAAGAGAGGAAAGACGTGGGACTCTGCTGCTAAAAATAGCCGTGTAAACAAATGTAGGATACGTGAACTACATCCGCTACTACCCTATGTGTATTTTTATGGGTAAATTCGGCTTAAGATTATTATTGCCTTTATAATAAATGTAGGACGTCGTCTTGAAGATGAGTTTATTTGTGAATACTAATAGATCTCGTAAGGTGAAAACACCATGAACAAGAGAGGAAATACAATTGTTTCCTGTGCTATCAATTACCGTGTGAAACAAATGTAGGATACGTGAACTACGTCCGGTACTACCCTTGTGTGTAATTTTATGGGTAAATGCCCTTCAAAGTAATATCGCGTATATATTAAATATAGGACGTCGTCTTGAAGATGAGTTTATTTGTGAATACTAATAGATCTCGTAAGGTGAAAGCACCATAAAAAAGAGAGGAAATACGAGCGACTCCTCTGCTAACAATAACCGTGTAAAACAAATATAGTACACGTGTACTTCATTTGATACTACTCTTATTTGTATTTTTATGGGTAAATGCACCTTTAAAGTAATTTCAAGTACATATTAAATATAGGACGTCGTCTTAAAGATGAGTTTATTTGTGAATACTAATAGATCTCGTAAGGTGAAAGCACCATGAACAAGAGAGGAAATACAAGTGTTTCCTCTGCTATCAATTACCGTGTGAAACAAATGTAGGATACGTGAACTACGTCCGGTACTACCCTTGTGTGTAATTTTATGGTAAATGCCCTTCAAAGTAATATCGCGTATATATTAAATATTGGACGTCATCTTAAAGATGAGTTTTTTTGTGAATACTAATAGATATCGTAAGGTGAAAGCACCATGAACAAGAGAGGAAATAGGAGTGACTCCTCTGCTATCAATTACCGTGTGAAACAAATGTAGGATACGTGAACTATGTCTGCTACTACCCTTATTTGTATTTTTATGGGTAAATGCCCTTCAAAGTAATATCGCGTATATATTAAATATAGGACGTCGTCTTGAAGATGAGTTTATTTGTGCATACTAATAGATCTCGAAAGGTGAAAGCAACATAAAAAAAAGAGGAAACACGTGGGACTCTCCTGCTAACAATAGCCGTGTAAACAAATGTAGGATACGTGAACTACATCCGCTACTGCCCTATGTGTATTTTTATGGGTAAATTCGGCTTAAGATTAATATTGCCTTTATAATAAATATAGGACGTCGTCTTGAAGATGAGTTTATTTGTGAATACTAATAGATCTCGTAAGGTGAAAGCACCATGAACAAGAGAGGAAATACAAGTGTTTCCTCTGCTATCAATTACCGTGTGAAACAAATGTAAGATACGTGAACTACGTCCGGCATTACCCTTATGTGTAATTTTATGGGTAAATGCCCTTTAAAGTAATATCGCGTATATATCAAATATTGGACGTCGTCTTAAAGATGAGTTTATTTGTGAATAATAATAGATCTAGAAAGGTGAAAGCACAATAAAAAAGAGAGGAAAGACGTGGGACTCTGCTGCTAAAAATAGCCGTGTAAACAAATGTAGGATACGTGAACTACATCCGCTACTACCCTATGTGTATTTTTATGGGTAAATTCGGCTTAAGATTATTATTGCCTTTATAATAAATGTAGGACGTCGTCTTGAAGATGAGTTTATTTGTGAATACTAATAGATCTCGTAAGGTGAAAACACCATGAACAAGAGAGGAAATACAATTGTTTCCTGTGCTATCAATTACCGTGTGAAACAAATGTAGGATACGTGAACTACGTCCGGTACTACCCTTGTGTGTAATTTTATGGGTAAATGCCCTTCAAAGTAATATCGCGTATATATTAAATATAGGACGTCGTCTTGAAGATGAGTTTATTTGTGAATACTAATAGATCTCGTAAGGTGAAAGCACCATAAAAAAGAGAGGAAATACGAGCGACTCCTCTGCTAACAATAACCGTGTAAAACAAATATAGTACACGTGTACTTCATTTGATACTACTCTTATTTGTATTTTTATGGGTAAATGCACCTTTAAAGTAATTTCAAGTACATATTAAATATAGGACGTCGTCTTAAAGATGAGTTTATTTGTGAATACTAATAGATCTCGTAAGGTGAAAGCACCATGAACAAGAGAGGAAATACAAGTGTTTCCTCTGCTATCAATTACCGTGTGAAACAAATGTAGGATACGTGAACTACGTCCAGTACTACCCTTGTGTGTAATTTTATGGTAAATGCCCTTCAAAGTAATATCGCGTATATATTAAATATTGGACGTCATCTTAAAGATGAGTTTTTTTGTGAATACTAATAGATATCGTAAGGTGAAAGCACCATGAACAAGAGAGGAAATAAGAGTGACTCCTCTGCTATCAATTACCGTGTGAAACAAATGTAGGATACGTGAACTATGTCTGCTACTACCCTTATGTGTATTTTTATGGGTAAATGCCCTTCAAAGTAATATCGCGTATATATTAAATATAGGACATCGTCTTAAAGATGAGTTTATTTGTGCATACTAATAGATACCGAAAGGTGAAAGCAACATAAAAAAAAGAGGAAACACGTGGGACTCTGCTGCTAACAATAGCCGTGTAAACAAATGTAGGATACGTGAACTACATCCGCTACTGCCCTATGTGTATTTTTATGGGTAAATTCGGCTTAAGATTAATATTGCCTTTATAATAAATATAGGACGTCGTCTTGAAGATGAGTTTATTTGTGAATACTAATAGATCTCGTAAGGTGAAACCACCATAAACAAGAGAGAAAATACGAGCGACTCCTCTCCTAACAATAACCGTGTGAAACAAATGTAGGATACGTGAACTATGTCCGCTACTACCCTTATGTGTTTTTTTATGGGTAAATGCCCTTTTAAAGTAATATCGCGTATATATTAAATATTGGACGTCGTCTTAAAGATGAGTTTATTTGTGAATACTAATAGATCTCGTAAGGTGAAAGCACCATAAAAAAGAGAGGAAATACGAGCAACTCCTCTGCTAACAATAACCGTGTAAAACAAATGTAGTACACGTGTACTTCATTTGATACTACCCTTATTTGTATTTTTATGGATAAATGCACCTTTAAAGTAATTTCAAGTACATATTAAATATAGGACGTCGTCTTAAAGATGAGTTTATTTGTGAATACTAATAGATCTTGTAAGGTGAAAGCACCATGAACAAGAGAGGAAATAGGAGTGACTCCTCTGCTATCAATTACCGTGTGAAACAAATGTAGGATACGTGAACTATGTCTGCTACTACCCTTATGTGTATTTTTATGGGTAAATGCCCTTCAAAGTAATATCGCGTATATATTAAATATAGGACGTCGTCTTGAAGATGAGTTTATTTGTGAATACTAATAGATCTCGTAAGGTGAAAGCACCCTAAACAAGAGAGGAGATACGAGTATTTTCTCTGCTAACAATAACCGTCTGAAACAAATGTAGGATACGTGAACTACGTCCGCTACTACCCTTATGTGTTTTTTTATGGGTAAATGCCCTTCAAAGTAATATCGCGTATATATTAAATATAGGACGTCGTCTTAAAGATGAGTTTATTTGTGAATACTAATAGATCTCGAAAGGTGAAAGCACCATAAAAAAGAGAGGAAATACGAGCAACTCCTCTGCTAACAATAACCGTGTAAAACAAATGTAGTACACGTGTACTTCATTTGATACTACCCTTATTTGTATTTTTATGAGTAAATGCACCTTTAAAGTAATTTCAAGTACATATTAAATATAGGACGTCGTCTTAAAGATGAGTTTATTTGTGAATACTAATAGATCTCGTAAGGTGAAAGCACCATGAAAAAGAGAGGAAATACAAGTGTTTCCTCTGCTATCAATTACCGTGTGAAACAAATGTAAGATACGTGAGCTACGTCCGGCACTACCCTTATGTGTAATTTTATGGGTAAATGCCCTTTAAAGTAATATCGCGTATATATCAAATATTGGACGTCGTCTTAAAGATGAGTTTATTTGTGAATACTAATAGATCTAGAAAGGTGAAAGCACAATAAAAAAGAGAGGAAAGACGTGGGACTCTGCTGCTAAAAATAGCAGTGTAAACAAATGTATGATACGTGAACTACATCCGCTACTACCCTATGTGTATTTTTATGGGTAAATTCGGCTTAAGATTATTATTGTGTTTATAATAAATGTAGGACGTCGTCTTGAAGATGAGTTTATTTGTGAATACTAATAGATCTCGTAAGGTGAAAACACCATGAACAAGAGAGGAAATACAATTGTTTCCTGTGCTATCAATTACCGTGTGAAACAAATGTAGGATACGTGAACTACGTCCGGTACTACCCTTGTGTGTAATTTTATGGGTAAATGCCCTTCAAAGTAATATTGCGTATATATTAAATATAGGACGTCGTCTTGAAGATGAGTTTATTTGTGAATACTAATAGATCTCGTAAGGTGAAAGGACCATAAAAAAGAGAGGAAATACGACCGACTCCTCTGCTATCAATTACCGTGTGAAACAAATGTAGGATACGTGAACTACATCCGCTACTACCCTATGTGTATTTTTATGGGTAAATTCGGCTTAAGATTATTATTGCCTTTATAATAAATGTAGGACGTCGTCTTGAAGATGAGTTTATTTATGAATACTAATAGATCTCGTAAGGTGAAAGCACCATAAAAAAGAGAGGAAATACGAGCGACTCCTCTGCTATCAATTACCGTGTGAAACAAATGTAGGATACGTGAACTACGTCCGCTACTACCCTTATGTGTATTTTTATGGGTAAATGCCCTTCAAAGTAATATCGCGTATATATTAAATATAGGACATCGTCTTAAAGATGAGTTTATTTGTGCATACTAATAGATCTCGAAAGGTGAAAGCAACATAAAAAAAAGAGGAAACACGTGGGACTCTCCTGCTAACAATAGCCGTGTAAACAAATGTAGGATACGTGAACTACATCCGCTACTGCCCTATGTGTATTTTTATGGGTAAATTCGGCTTAAGATTAATATTGCCTTTATAATAAATATAGGACGTCGTCTTGAAGATGAGTTTATTTGTGAATACTAATAGATCTCGTAAGGTGAAACCACCATGAACAAGAGAGGAAATACAAGTGTTTCCTCTGCTATCAATTACCGTGTGAAACAAATGTAAGATACGTGAACTACGTCCGGCACTACCCTTATGTGTAATTTTATGGGTAAATGCCCTTTAAAGTAATATCGCGTATATATCAAATATTGGACGTCGTCTTAAAGATGAGTTTATTTGTGAATACTAATAGATCTAGAAAGGTGAAAGCACAATAAAAAAGAGAGGAAAGACGTGGGACTCTGCTGCTAAAAATAGCCGTGTAAACAAATGTAGGATACGTGAACTACATCCGCTACTACCCTATGTGTATTTTTATGGGTAAATTCGGCTTAAGATTATTATTGCCTTTATAATAAATGTAGGACGTCGTCTTGAAGATGAGTTTATTTGTGAATACTAATAGATCTCGTAAGGTGAAAACACCATGAACAAGAGAGGAAATACAATTGTTTCCTGTGCTATCAATTACCGTGTGAAACAAATGTAGGATACGTGAACTACGTCCGGTACTACCCTTGTGTGTAATTTTATGGGTAAATGCCCTTCAAAGTAATATCGCGTATATATTAAATATAGGACGTCGTCTTGAAGATGAGTTTATTTGTGAATACTAATAGATCTCGTAAGGTGAAAGCACCATAAAAAAGAGAGGAAATACGAGCGACTCCTCTGCTAACAATAACCGTGTAAAACAAATATAGTACACGTGTACTTCATTTGATACTACTCTTATTTGTATTTTTATGGGTAAATGCACCTTTAAAGTAATTTCAAGTACATATTAAATATAGGACGTCGTCTTAAAGATGAGTTTATTTGTGAATACTAATAGATCTCGTAAGGTGAAAGCACCATGAACAAGAGAGGAAATACAAGTGTTTCCTCTGCTATCAATTACCGTGTGAAACAAATGTAGGATACGTGAACTACGTCCGGTACTACCCTTGTGTGTAATTTTATGGTAAATGCCCTTCAAAGTAATATCGCGTATATATTAAATATTGGACGTCATCTTAAAGATGAGTTTTTTTGTGAATACTAATAGATATCGTAAGGTGAAAGCACCATGAACAAGAGAGGAAATAGGAGTGACTCCTCTGCTATCAATTACCGTGTGAAACAAATGTAGGATACGTGAACTATGTCTGCTACTACCCTTATTTGTATTTTTATGGGTAAATGCCCTTCAAAGTAATATCGCGTATATATTAAATATAGGACGTCGTCTTGAAGATGAGTTTATTTGTGCATACTAATAGATCTCGAAAGGTGAAAGCAACATAAAAAAAAGAGGAAACACGTGGGACTCTCCTGCTAACAATAGCCGTGTAAACAAATGTAGGATACGTGAACTACATCCGCTACTGCCCTATGTGTATTTTTATGGGTAAATTCGGCTTAAGATTAATATTGCCTTTATAATAAATATAGGACGTCGTCTTGAAGATGAGTTTATTTGTGAATACTAATAGATCTCGTAAGGTGAAAGCACCATGAACAAGAGAGGAAATACAAGTGTTTCCTCTGCTATCAATTACCGTGTGAAACAAATGTAAGATACGTGAACTACGTCCGGCATTACCCTTATGTGTAATTTTATGGGTAAATGCCCTTTAAAGTAATATCGCGTATATATCAAATATTGGACGTCGTCTTAAAGATGAGTTTATTTGTGAATAATAATAGATCTAGAAAGGTGAAAGCACAATAAAAAAGAGAGGAAAGACGTGGGACTCTGCTGCTAAAAATAGCCGTGTAAACAAATGTAGGATACGTGAACTACATCCGCTACTACCCTATGTGTATTTTTATGGGTAAATTCGGCTTAAGATTATTATTGCCTTTATAATAAATGTAGGACGTCGTCTTGAAGATGAGTTTATTTGTGAATACTAATAGATCTCGTAAGGTGAAAACACCATGAACAAGAGAGGAAATACAATTGTTTCCTGTGCTATCAATTACCGTGTGAAACAAATGTAGGATACGTGAACTACGTCCGGTACTACCCTTGTGTGTAATTTTATGGGTAAATGCCCTTCAAAGTAATATCGCGTATATATTAAATATAGGACGTCGTCTTGAAGATGAGTTTATTTGTGAATACTAATAGATCTCGTAAGGTGAAAGCACCATAAAAAAGAGAGGAAATACGAGCGACTCCTCTGCTAACAATAACCGTGTAAAACAAATATAGTACACGTGTACTTCATTTGATACTACTCTTATTTGTATTTTTATGGGTAAATGCACCTTTAAAGTAATTTCAAGTACATATTAAATATAGGACGTCGTCTTAAAGATGAGTTTATTTGTGAATACTAATAGATCTCGTAAGGTGAAAGCACCATGAACAAGAGAGGAAATACAAGTGTTTCCTCTGCTATCAATTACCGTGTGAAACAAATGTAGGATACGTGAACTACGTCCAGTACTACCCTTGTGTGTAATTTTATGGTAAATGCCCTTCAAAGTAATATCGCGTATATATTAAATATTGGACGTCATCTTAAAGATGAGTTTTTTTGTGAATACTAATAGATATCGTAAGGTGAAAGCACCATGAACAAGAGAGGAAATAAGAGTGACTCCTCTGCTATCAATTACCGTGTGAAACAAATGTAGGATACGTGAACTATGTCTGCTACTACCCTTATGTGTATTTTTATGGGTAAATGCCCTTCAAAGTAATATCGCGTATATATTAAATATAGGACATCGTCTTAAAGATGAGTTTATTTGTGCATACTAATAGATACCGAAAGGTGAAAGCAACATAAAAAAAAGAGGAAACACGTGGGACTCTGCTGCTAACAATAGCCGTGTAAACAAATGTAGGATACGTGAACTACATCCGCTACTGCCCTATGTGTATTTTTATGGGTAAATTCGGCTTAAGATTAATATTGCCTTTATAATAAATATAGGACGTCGTCTTGAAGATGAGTTTATTTGTGAATACTAATAGATCTCGTAAGGTGAAACCACCATAAACAAGAGAGAAAATACGAGCGACTCCTCTCCTAACAATAACCGTGTGAAACAAATGTAGGATACGTGAACTATGTCCGCTACTACCCTTATGTGTTTTTTTATGGGTAAATGCCCTTTTAAAGTAATATCGCGTATATATTAAATATTGGACGTCGTCTTAAAGATGAGTTTATTTGTGAATACTAATAGATCTCGTAAGGTGAAAGCACCATAAAAAAGAGAGGAAATACGAGCAACTCCTCTGCTAACAATAACCGTGTAAAACAAATGTAGTACACGTGTACTTCATTTGATACTACCCTTATTTGTATTTTTATGGATAAATGCACCTTTAAAGTAATTTCAAGTACATATTAAATATAGGACGTCGTCTTAAAGATGAGTTTATTTGTGAATACTAATAGATCTTGTAAGGTGAAAGCACCATGAACAAGAGAGGAAATAGGAGTGACTCCTCTGCTATCAATTACCGTGTGAAACAAATGTAGGATACGTGAACTATGTCTGCTACTACCCTTATGTGTATTTTTATGGGTAAATGCCCTTCAAAGTAATATCGCGTATATATTAAATATAGGACGTCGTCTTGAAGATGAGTTTATTTGTGAATACTAATAGATCTCGTAAGGTGAAAGCACCCTAAACAAGAGAGGAGATACGAGTATTTTCTCTGCTAACAATAACCGTCTGAAACAAATGTAGGATACGTGAACTACGTCCGCTACTACCCTTATGTGTTTTTTTATGGGTAAATGCCCTTCAAAGTAATATCGCGTATATATTAAATATAGGACGTCGTCTTAAAGATGAGTTTATTTGTGAATACTAATAGATCTCGAAAGGTGAAAGCACCATAAAAAAGAGAGGAAATACGAGCAACTCCTCTGCTAACAATAACCGTGTAAAACAAATGTAGTACACGTGTACTTCATTTGATACTACCCTTATTTGTATTTTTATGAGTAAATGCACCTTTAAAGTAATTTCAAGTACATATTAAATATAGGACGTCGTCTTAAAGATGAGTTTATTTGTGAATACTAATAGATCTCGTAAGGTGAAAGCACCATGAACAAGAGAGGAAATACAAGTGTTTCCTGTGCTATCAATTACCGTGTGAAACAAATGTAGGATACGTGAACTACGTCCGGTACTACCCTTGTGTGTAATTTTATGGGTAAATGCCCTTCAAAGTAATATCGCGTATATATTAAATATAGGACGTCGTCTTGAAGATGAGTTTATTTGTGAATACTAATAGATCTCGTAAGGTGAAAGCACCATAAAAAAGAGAGGAAATACGAGCGACTCCTCTGCTATCAATTACCGTGTAAAACAAATGTAGGATACGTGAACTACATCCGCTACTACCCTATGTGTATTTTTATGGGTAAATTCGGCTTAAGATTATTATTGCCTTTATAATAAATGTAGGACGTCGTCTTGAAGATGAGTTTATTTGTGCATACTAATAGATCTCGTAAGGTGAAAGCACCATAAAAAAAAGAGGAAACACGTGGGACTCTGCTGCTAACAATAGCCCAGTAAACAAATGTAGGATACGTAAACTACATCCGCTACTGCCCTATGTGTATTTTTATGGGTAAATTCCGCTTAAGATTTATATTGCCTTTATAATAAATATGGGACGTCGTCTTGAAGATGAGTTTATTTGTGAATACTAATAGATCTCGTAAGGTGAAAGCACCATAAAAAAGAGAGGAAATACGAGCGACTCCTCTGCTATCAATTACCGTGTGAAACAAATGTAGGATACGTGAACTACATCCGCTACTACCCTATGTGTATTTTTATGGGTAAATTCGGCTTAAGATTATTATTGCCTTTATAATAAATGTAGGACGTCGTCTCGAAGATGAGTTTATTTGTGAATACTAATAGATCTCGTAAGGTGAAAGCACCATAAAAAAGAGAGGAAATACGAGCGACTCCTCTGCTATCAATTACCGTGTGAAACAAATGTAGGATACGTGAACTATGTCCGCTACTACCCTTATGTGTATTTTTATGGGTAAATGCCCTTCAAAGTAATATCGCGTATATATTAAATATAGGACGTCGTCTTGAAGATGAGTTTATTTGTGAATACTAATAGATCTCGTAAGGTGAAAGCACCCTAAACAAGAGAGGAGATAGGAGTATTTTATCTGCTAACAATAACCGTCTGAAACAAATGTAGGATACGTGAACTACGTCCGCTACTACCCTTATGTGTATTTTTATGGGTAAATGCCCTTCAAAGTAATATTGCGTATATATTAAATATAGGACGTCGTCTTGATGATCAGTCAATTTGTGAATACTAATAGATCTCGTAAGGTAAAAGCACCATAAACAAGAGAGGAAATACAAGCGACTCCTCTGCTAACAATAACCATGTGAAAGAAATGTAGGATACGTGAACTACGTCCGCTACTACCCTTATGTGTTTTTTTATGGGTAAATGCCCTTCAAAGTAATATCGCGTATATATTAAATATAGGACGTCGTCTTAAAGATGAGTTTATTTGTGAATACTAATAGATCTCGAAAGGTGAAAGCACCATAAAAAAGAGAGGAAATACGAGCAACTCCTCTGCTAACAATAACCATGTAAAACAAATGTAGTACACGTGTACTTCATTTGATACTACCCTTATTTGTATTTTTATGGGTAAATGCACCTTTAAAGTAATTTCAAGTACATATTAAATATAGGACGTCGTCTTAAAGATGAGTTTATTTGTGAATACTAATAGATCTCGTAAGGAGAAAGCACCATGAACAAGAGAGGAAATACAAGTGTTTCCTCTGCAATCAATTACCGTGTGAAACAAATGTAGGATACGTGAACTACGTCCGGTACTACCCTTGTGTGTAATTTTATAGTAAATGCCCTTCAAAGTAATATCGCGTATATATTAAATATTGGACGTCATCTTAAAGATGAGTTTATTTGTGAATACTAATAGATCTCGTAAGGTGAAAGCAATAAAAACAAGAGAGGAAATAGGAGTGACTCCTCTGCTATCAATTACCGTGTGAAACAAATGTAAGATACGTGAACTACGTCCGGTACTACCCTTATGTGTATTTTTATGGGTAAATGCCCTTCAAAGTAATATCGCGTATATATTAAATATAGGACGTCGTCTTGAAGATGAGTTTATTTGTGAATACTAATAGATCTCGTAAGGTGAAAGCACCATAAAAAAGAGAGGAAATACGAGCGACTCCTCTGCTATCAATTACCGTGTGAAACAAATGTAGGATACGTGAACTACGTCCGCTACTACCCTTATGTGTATTTTTATGGGTAAATGCCCTTCAAAGTAATATCGCGTATATATTAAATATAGGACGTCGTCTTGAAGATGAGTTTATTTGTGCATACTAATAGATCTCGAAAGGTGAAAGCAACATAAAAAAAAGAGGAAACACGTGGGACTCTGCTGCTAACAATAGCCGTGTAAAACAAATGTAGTACACGTGTGTTTCATTTGATACTACCCTTATTTGTATTTTTATGGGTAAATGCACGTTTAAAGTAATATCAAGTACAGATTAAATATAGGACGTCGTCTTGAAGATGAGTTTATTTGTGAATACTAATAGATCTCGTAAGGTGAAAGCACCATAAACAAGAGAGGAAATACGAGCGACTCCTCTGCTAACAATAACCGTGTGAAACAAATGTAGGATACGTGAACTACGTCCGCTACTACCCTTATGTCTTTTTTTATGGGTAAATGCCCTTCAAAGTAATATCGCGTATATATTAAATATTGGACGTCGTCTTAAAGATCAGTTTATTTGTGAATACTAATAGATCTTGTAAGGTGAAAGCACCATAAAAAAGAGATGAAATACGAGCAACTCCTCTGCTAACAATAACCGTGTAAAACAAATGTAGTACACGTGTGTTTCATTTGATACTACCCTTATTTGTATTTTTATGGGTAAATGCACGTTTAAAGTAATATCAAGTACATATTAAATATAGGACGTCGTCTTAAAGATGAGTTTCTTTGTGAATACTAATAGATCTCGTAAGGTGAAAGCACCATGAACAAGAGAGGAAATACAAGTGTTTCCTCTGCTATCAATTACCGTGTGAAACAAATGTGGGATACGTGAACTACGTCCGGTACTACCCTTATGTGTATTTTTATGGGTAAATGCCCTTCAAAGTAATATCGCGTATATATTAAATATAGGACTTCGTCTTGAAGATGAGTTTATTTGTGAATACTAATAGATCTCGTAAGGTGAAAGCACCTTAAGAACGAGAGGAAATACGAGCGACTCCTCTGCTATCAATTAACGTGTGAAACAAATGTAGGATACGTGAACTATGTCTGCTACCACCCTTTTGTGTATTTTTATGGGTAAATGCCCTTCAAAGTAATATCGCGTATATATTAAATATAGGACGTCGTCTTGAAGATGAGTTTATTTGTGAATACTAATCGATCTCGTAAGGTGAAAGCACCATAAAAAAGAGAGGATATACGAGCGACTCCTCTGCTATCAATTACCGTGTGAAACAAATGTAGGATACGTGAACTACATCCGCTACTACCCTATGTGTATTTTTATAGGTAAATTCGGCTTAAGATTATTATTGCCTTTATAATAAATGTAGGACGTCGTCTTGAAGATGAGTTTATTTGTGAATACTAATAGATCTCGTAAGGTGAAAGCACCATAAAAAAGAGAGGAAATACGAGCGACTCCTTTGCTATCAATTACCGTGTGAAACAAATGTAGGATACGTGAACTACGTCCGCTACTACCCTTATGTGTATTTTTATGGGTAAATTCGGCTTAAGATTAATATTGCCTTTATAATAAATGTAGGACGTCGTCTTGAAGATGAGTTTATTTGTGAATACTAATAGATCTCGTAAGGTGAAAGCACCATAAACAAGAGAGGAAATACGAGCGACTCCTCTCCTAACAATAACCGTGTGAAACAAATGTAGGATACGTGAACTATGTCCGCTACTACCCTTATGTGTTTTTTTATGGGTAAATGCCCTTTTAAAGTAATATCGCGTATATATTAAATATTGGACGTCGTCTTAAAGATGAGTTTATTTGTGAATACTAATAGATCTCGTAAGGTGAAAGCACCATAAAAAAGAGAGGAGATAGGAGTATTTTATCTGCTAACAATAACCGTCTGAAACAAATGTAGGATACGTGAACTACGTCCGCTACTACCCTTATGTGTATTTTTATGGGTAAATGCCCTTCAAAGTAATATTGCGTATATATTAAATATAGGACGTCGTCTTGATGATCAGTCAATTTGTGAATACTAATAGATCTCGTAAGGTAAAAGCACCATAAACAAGAGAGGAAATACAAGCGACTCCTCTCCTAACAATAACCATGTGAAACAAATGTAGGATACGTGAACTACGTCCGCTACTACCCTTATGTGTTTTTTTATGGGTAAATGCCCTTCAAAGTAATATCGCGTATATATTAAATATAGGACGTCGTCTTAAAGATGAGTTTATTTGTGAATACTAATAGATCTCGAAAGGTGAAAGCACCATAAAAAAGAGAGGAAATACGAGCAACTCCTCTGCTAACAATAACCGTGTAAAACAAATGTAGTACACGTGTACTTCATTTGATACTACCCTTATTTGTATTTTTATGGGTAAATGCACCTTTAAAGTAATTTCAAGTACATATTAAATATAGGACGTCGTCTTAAAGATGAGTTTATTTGTGAATACTAATAGATCTCGTAAGGAGAAAGCACCATGAACAAGAGAGGAAATACAAGTGTTTCCTCTGCAATCAATTACCGTGTGAAACAAATGTAGGATACGTGAACTACGTCCGGTACTACCCTTGTGTGTAATTTTATAGTAAATGCCCTTCAAAGTAATATCGCGTATATATTAAATATTGGACGTCATCTTAAAGATGAGTTTATTTGTGAATACTAATAGATCTCGTAAGGTGAAAGCAATAAAAACAAGAGAGGAAATAGGAGTGACTCCTCTGCTATCAATTACCGTGTGAAACAAATGTAAGATACGTGAACTACGTCCGGTACTACCCTTATGTGTATTTTTATGGGTAAATGCCCTTCAAAGTAATATCGCGTATATATTAAATATAGGACGTCGTCTTGAAGATGAGTTTATTTGTGAATACTAATAGATCTCGTAAGGTGAAAGCACCATAAAAAAGAGAGGAAATACGAGCGACTCCTCTGCTATCAATTACCGTGTGAAACAAATGTAGGATACGTGAACTACGTCCGCTACTACCCTTATGTGTATTTTTATGGGTAAATGCACGTTTAAAGTAATATCAAGTACATATTAAATATAGGACGTCGTCTTGAAGATGAGTTTATTTGTGAATACTAATAGATCTCGTAAGGTGAAAGCACCATAAAAAAGAGAGGAAATACGAGCGACTCCTCTGCTAACAATAACCGTGTAAAACAAATGTAGTACACGTGTGTTTCATTTGATACTACCCTTATTTGTATTTTTATGGGTAAATGCACGTTTAAAGTAATATCAAGTACAGATTAAATATAGGACGTCGTCTTGAAGATGAGTTTATTTGTGAATACTAATAGATCTCGTAAGGTGAAAGCACCATAAACAAGAGAGGAAATACGAGCGACTCCTCTGCTAACAATAACCGTGTGAAACAAATGTAGGATACGTGAACTACGTCCGCTACTACCCTTATGTCTTTTTTTATGGGTAAATGCCCTTCAAAGTAATATCGCGTATATATTAAATATTGGACGTCGTCTTAAAGATGAGTTTATTTGTGAATACTAATAGATCTTGTAAGGTGAAAGCACCATAAAAAAGAGAGGAAATACGAGCAACTCCTCTGCTAACAATAACCGTGTAAAACAAATGTAGTACACGTGTGTTTCATTTGATACTACCCTTATTTGTATTTTTATGGGTAAATGCACGTTTAAAGTAATATCAAGTACATATTAAATATAGGACGTCGTCTTAAAGATGAGTTTCTTTGTGAATACTAATAGATCTCGTAAGGTGAAAGCACCATGAACAAGAGAGGAAATACAAGTGTTTCCTCTGCTATCAATTACCGTGTGAAACAAATGTGGGATACGTGAACTACGTCCGGTACTACCCTTATGTGTATTTTTATGGGTAAATGCCCTTCAAAGTAATATCGCGTATATATTAAATATAGGACTTCGTCTTGAAGATGAGTTTATTTGTGAATACTAATAGATCTCGTAAGGTGAAAGCACCTTAAGAACGAGAGGAAATACGAGCGACTCCTCTGCTATCAATTAACGTGTGAAACAAATGTAGGATACGTGAACTACATCCGCTACTACCCTATGTGTATTTTTATGCGTAAATTCGGCTTAAGATTATTATTGCCTTTATAATAAATGTAGGACGTCGTCTTGAAGATGAGTTTATTTGTGAATACTAATAGATCTCGTAAGGTGAAAGCACCATAAAAAAGAGAGGAAATACGAGCAACTCCTCTGCTAACAATAACCGTGTAAAACAAATGTAGTACACGTGTGTTTCATTTGATACTACCCTTATTTGTATTTTTATGGGTGAATGCACGTTTAAAGTAATATCAAGTACATATTAAATATAGGACGTCGTCTTAAAGATGAGTTTCTTTGTGAATACTAATAGATCTCGTAAGGTGAAAGCACCATGAACAAGAGAGGAAATACAAGTGTTTCCTCTGCTATCAATTACCGTGTGAAACAAATGTGGGATACGTGAACTACGTCCAGTACTACCCTTATGTGTATTTTTATGGGTAAATGCCCTTCAAAGTAATATCGCGTATATATTAAATATAGGACTTCGTCTTGAAGATGAGTTTATTTGTGAATACTAATAGATCTCGTAAGGTGAAAGCACCATAAGAACGAGAGGAAATACGAGCGACTCCTCTGCTATCAATTAACGTGTGAAACAAATGTAGGATACGTGAACTACATCCGCTACTACCCTATGTGTATTTTTATGCGTAAATTCGGCTTAAGATTATTATTGCCTTTATAATAAATGTAGGACGTCGTCTTGAAGATGAGTTTATTTGTGAATACTAATAGATCTCGTAAGGTGAAAGCACCATAAAAAAGAGAGGAAATACGAGCGACTCCTCTGCTAACAATAACCGTGTAAAACAAATGTAGTACACGTGTGTTTCATTTGATACTACCCTTATTTGTATTTTTATGGGTAAATGCACGTTTAAAGTAATATCAAGTACATATTAAATATAGGACGTCGTCTTGAAGATGAGTTTATTTGTGAATACTAATAGATCTCGTAAGGTGAAAGCACCATAAAAAAGAGAGGAAATACGAGCGACTCCTCTGCTATCAATTACCGTGTGAAACAAATGTAGGATACGTGAACTACGTCCGCTACTACCCTTATGTGTATTTTTATGGGTAAATGCCCTTCAAAGTAATATCGCGTATATATTAAATATAGGACGTCGTCTTGAAGATGAGTTTATTTGTGAATACTAATAGATCTCGTAAGGTGAAAGCACCATAAAAAAGAGAGGAAATACGAGCGACTCCTCTGCTATCAATTACCGTTTGAAACAAATGTTGGATACGTGAACTACATCCGCTACTACCCTATGTGTATTTTTATAGGTAAATTCGGCTTAAGATTATTATTGCCTTTATAATAAATGTAGGACGTCGTCTTGAAGATGAGTTTTTTTGTAAATACTAATAGATCTCGTAAGGTGAAAGCACCATAAAAAAGAGAGGAAATACGAGCGACTCCTCTGCTATCAATTACCGTGTGAAACAAATGTAGGATACGTGAACTACGTCCGCTACTACCCTTATGTGTATTTTTATGGGTAAATGCCCTTCAAAGTAATATCGCGTATATATTAAATATAGGACGTCGTCTTAAAGATGAGTTTATTTGTGCATACTAATAGATCTCGAAAGGTGAAAGCAACATAAAAAAAAGAGGAAACACGTGGGACTCTGCTGCTAACAATAGCCGTGTAAACAAATGTAGGATACGTGAACTACATCCGCTACTGCCCTATGTGTATTTTTATGGGTAAATTCGGCTTAAGATTAATATTGCCTTTATAATAAATATAGGACGTCGTCTTGAAGATGAGTTTATTTGTGAATACTAATAGATCTCGTAAGGTGAAAGCACCATAAACAAGAGAGGAAATACGAGCGACTCCTCTGCTAACAATAACCGTGTGAAACAAATGTAGGATACGTGAACTACGTCCGCTACTACCCTTATGTCTTTTTTTATGGGTAAATGCCCTTCAAAGTAATATCGCGTATATATTAAATATTGGACGTCGTCTTAAAGATGAGTTTATTTGTGAATACTAATAGATCTTGTAAGGTGAAAGCACCATAAAAAAGAGAGGAAATACGAGCAACTCCTCTGCTAACAATAACCGTGTAAAACAAATGTAGTACACGTGTGTTTCATTTGATACTACCCTTATTTGTATTTTTATGGGTAAATGCACGTTTAAAGTAATATCAAGTACATATTAAATATAGGACGTCGTCTTAAAGATGAGTTTCTTTGTGAATACTAATAGATCTCGTAAGGTGAAAGCACCATAAAAAAGAGAGGAAATACGAGCAACTCCTCTGCTAACAATAACCGTGTAAAACAAATGTAGTACACGTGTGTTTCATTTGATACTACCCTTATTTGTATTTTTATGGGTAAATGCACGTTTAAAGTAATATCAAGTACATATTAAATATAGGACGTCGTCTTAAAGATGAGTTTCTTTGTGAATACTAATAGATCTCGTAAGGTGAAAGCACCATAAAAAAGAGAGGAAATACGAGCAACTCCTCTGCTAACAATAACCGTGTAAAACAAATGTAGTACACGTGTGTTTCATTTGATACTACCCTTATTTGTATTTTTATGGGTAAATGCACGTTTAAAGTAATATCAAGTACATATTAAATATAGGACGTCGTCTTAAAGATGAGTTTCTTTGTGAATACTAATAGATCTCGTAAGGTGAAAGCACCATGAACAAGAGAGGAAATACAAGTGTTTCCTCTGCTATCAATTACCGTGTGAAACAAATGTGGGATACGTGAACTACGTCCGGTACTACCCTTATGTGTATTTTTATGGGTAAATGCCCTTCAAAGTAATATCGCGTATATATTAAATATAGGACTTCGTCTTGAAGATGAGTTTATTTGTGAATACTAATAGATCTCGTAAGGTGAAAGCACCTTAAGAACGAGAGGAAATACGAGCGACTCCTCTGCTATCAATTAACGTGTGAAACAAATGTAGGATACGTGAACTACATCCGCTACTACCCTATGTGTATTTTTATGCGTAAATTCGGCTTAAGATTATTATAGCCTTTATAATAAATGTAGGACGTCGTCTTGAAGATGAGTTTATTTGTGAATACTAATAGATCTCGTAAGGTGAAAGCACCATAAAAAAGAGAGGAAATACGAGCAACTCCTCTGCTAACAATAACCGTGTAAAACAAATGTAGTACACGTGTGTTTCATTTGATACTACCCTTATTTGTATTTTTATGGGTGAATGCACGTTTAAAGTAATATCAAGTACATATTAAATATAGGACGTCGTCTTAAAGATGAGTTTCTTTGTGAATACTAATAGATCTCGTAAGGTGAAAGCACCATGAACAAGAGAGGAAATACAAGTGTTTCCTCTGCTATCAATTACCGTGTGAAACAAATGTGGGATACGTGAACTACGTCCAGTACTACCCTTATGTGTATTTTTATGGGTAAATGCCCTTCAAAGTAATATCGCGTATATATTAAATATAGGACTTCGTCTTGAAGATGAGTTTATTTGTGAATACTAATAGATCTCGTAAGGTGAAAGCACCATAAGAACGAGAGGAAATACGAGCGACTCCTCTGCTATCAATTAACGTGTGAAACAAATGTAGGATACGTGAACTACATCCGCTACTACCCTATGTGTATTTTTATGCGTAAATTCGGCTTAAGATTATTATTGCCTTTATAATAAATGTAGGACGTCGTCTTGAAGATGAGTTTATTTGTGAATACTAATAGATCTCGTAAGGTGAAAGCACCATAAAAAAGAGAGGAAATACGAGCGACTCCTCTGCTAACAATAACCGTGTAAAACAAATGTAGTACACGTGTGTTTCATTTGATACTACCCTTATTTGTATTTTTATGGGTAAATGCACGTTTAAAGTAATATCAAGTACATATTAAATATAGGACGTCGTCTTGAAGATGAGTTTATTTGTGAATACTAATAGATCTCGTAAGGTGAAAGCACCATAAAAAAGAGAGGAAATACGAGCGACTCCTCTGCTATCAATTACCGTGTGAAACAAATGTAGGATACGTGAACTACGTCCGCTACTACCCTTATGTGTATTTTTATGGGTAAATGCCCTTCAAAGTAATATCGCGTATATATTAAATATAGGACGTCGTCTTGAAGATGAGTTTATTTGTGAATACTAATAGATCTCGTAAGGTGAAAGCACCATAAAAAAGAGAGGAAATACGAGCGACTCCTCTGCTATCAATTACCGTTTGAAACAAATGTAGGATACGTGAACTACATCCGCTACTACCCTATGTGTATTTTTATAGGTAAATTCGGCTTAAGATTATTATTGCCTTTATAATAAATGTAGGACGTCGTCTTGAAGATGAGTTTATTTGTAAATACTAATAGATCTCGTAAGGTGAAAGCACCATAAAAAAGAGAGGAAATACGAGCGACTCCTCTGCTATCAATTACCGTGTGAAACAAATGTAGGATACGTGAACTACGTCCGCTACTACCCTTATGTGTATTTTTATGGGTAAATGCCCTTCAAAGTAATATCGCGTATATATTAAATATAGGACGTCGTCTTAAAGATGAGTTTATTTGTGCATACTAATAGATCTCGAAAGGTGAAAGCAACATAAAAAAAAGAGGAAACACGTGGGACTCTGCTGCTAACAATAGCCGTGTAAACAAATGTAGGATACGTGAACTACATCCGCTACTGCCCTATGTGTATTTTTATGGGTAAATTCGGCTTAAGATTAATATTGCCTTTATAATAAATATAGGACGTCGTCTTGAAGATGAGTTTATTTGTGAATACTAATAGATCTCGTAAGGTGAAAGCACCATAAACAAGAGAGGAAATACGAGCGACTCCTCTGCTAACAATAACCGTGTGAAACAAATGTAGGATACGTGAACTACGTCCGCTACTACCCTTATGTCTTTTTTTATGGGTAAATGCCCTTCAAAGTAATATCGCGTATATATTAAATATTGGACGTCGTCTTAAAGATGAGTTTATTTGTGAATACTAATAGATCTTGTAAGGTGAAAGCACCATAAAAAAGAGAGGAAATACGAGCAACTCCTCTGCTAACAATAACCGTGTAAAACAAATGTAGTACACGTGTGTTTCATTTGATACTACCCTTATTTGTATTTTTATGGGTAAATGCACGTTTAAAGTAATATCAAGTACATATTAAATATAGGACGTCGTCTTAAAGATGAGTTTCTTTGTGAATACTAATAGATCTCGTAAGGTGAAAGCACCATAAAAAAGAGAGGAAATACGAGCAACTCCTCTGCTAACAATAACCGTGTAAAACAAATGTAGTACACGTGTGTTTCATTTGATACTACCCTTATTTGTATTTTTATGGGTAAATGCACGTTTAAAGTAATATCAAGTACATATTAAATATAGGACGTCGTCTTAAAGATGAGTTTCTTTGTGAATACTAATAGATCTCGTAAGGTGAAAGCACCATGAACAAGAGAGGAAATACAAGTGTTTCCTCTGCTATCAATTACCGTGTGAAACAAATGTGGGATACGTGAACTACGTCCGCTACTACCCTTATGTGTATTTTTATGGGTAAATGCCCTTCAAAGTAATATCGCGTATATATTAAATATAGGACGTCGTCTTGAAGATGAGTTTATTTGTGAATACTAATAGATCTCGTAAGGTGAAAGCACCATAAAAAAGAGAGGAAATACGAGCGACTCCTCTGCTATCAATTACCGTTTGAAACAAATGTAGGATACGTGAACTACATCCGCTACTACCCTATGTGTATTTTTATAGGTAAATTCGGCTTAAGATTATTATTGCCTTTATAATAAATGTAGGACGTCGTCTTGAAGATGAGTTTATTTGTAAATACTAATAGATCTCGTAAGGTGAAAGCACCATAAAAAAGAGAGGAAATACGAGCGACTCCTCTGCTATCAATTACCGTGTGAAACAAATGTAGGATACGTGAACTACGTCCGCTACTACCCTTATGTGTATTTTTATGGGTAAATGCCCTTCAAAGTAATATCGCGTATATATTAAATATAGGACGTCGTCTTAAAGATGAGTTTATTTGTGCATACTAATAGATCTCGAAAGGTGAAAGCAACATAAAAAAAAGAGGAAACACGTGGGACTCTGCTGCTAACAATAGCCGTGTAAACAAATGTAGGATACGTGAACTACATCCGCTACTGCCCTATGTGTATTTTTATGGGTAAATTCGGCTTAAGATTAATATTGCCTTTATAATAAATATAGGACGTCGTCTTGAAGATGAGTTTATTTGTGAATACTAATAGATCTCGTAAGGTGAAAGCACCATAAACAAGAGAGGAAATACGAGCGACTCCTCTGCTAACAATAACCGTGTGAAACAAATGTAGGATACGTGAACTACGTCCGCTACTACCCTTATGTCTTTTTTTATGGGTAAATGCCCTTCAAAGTAATATCGCGTATATATTAAATATTGGACGTCGTCTTAAAGATGAGTTTATTTGTGAATACTAATAGATCTTGTAAGGTGAAAGCACCATAAAAAAGAGAGGAAATACGAGCAACTCCTCTGCTAACAATAACCGTGTAAAACAAATGTAGTACACGTGTGTTTCATTTGATACTACCCTTATTTGTATTTTTATGGGTAAATGCACGTTTAAAGTAATATCAAGTACATATTAAATATAGGACGTCGTCTTAAAGATGAGTTTCTTTGTGAATACTAATAGATCTCGTAAGGTGAAAGCACCATAAAAAAGAGAGGAAATACGAGCAACTCCTCTGCTAACAATAACCGTGTAAAACAAATGTAGTACACGTGTGTTTCATTTGATACTACCCTTATTTGTATTTTTATGGGTAAATGCACGTTTAAAGTAATATCAAGTACATATTAAATATAGGACGTCGTCTTAAAGATGAGTTTCTTTGTGAATACTAATAGATCTCGTAAGGTGAAAGCACCATGAACAAGAGAGGAAATACAAGTGTTTCCTCTGCTATCAATTACCGTGTGAAACAAATGTGGGATACGTGAACTACGTCCGGTACTACCCTTAAGTGTATTTTTATGGGTAAATGCCCTTCAAAGTAATATCGCGTATATATTAAATATAGGACTTCGTCTTGAAGATGAGTTTATTTGTGAATACTAATAGATCTCGTAAGGTGAAAGCACCATAAGAACGAGAGGAAATACGAGCGACTCCTCTGCTATCAATTAACGTGTGAAACAAATGTAGGATACGTGAACTACATCCGCTACTACCCTATGTGTATTTTTATGCGTAAATTCGGCTTAAGATTATTATTGCCTTTATAATAAATGTAGGACGTCGTCTTGAAGATGAGTTTATTTGTGAATACTAATAGATCTCGTAAGGTGAAAGCACCATAAAAAAGAGAGGAAATACGAGCGACTCCTCTGCTATCAATTACCGTGTGAAACAAATGTAGGATACGTGAACTATGTCCGCTACTACCCTTATGTGTATTTTTATGGGTAAATGCCCTTCAAAGTAATATCGCGTATATATTAAATATAGGACGTCGTCTTGAAGATGAGTTTATTTGTGAATACTAATAGATCTCGTAAGGTGAAAGCACCCTAAACAAGAGAGGAGATAGGAGTATTTTATCTGCTAACAATAACCGTCTGAAACAAATGTAGGATACGTGAACTACGTCCGCTACTACCCTTATGTGTATTTTTATGGGTAAATGCCCTTCAAAGTAATATTGCGTATATATTAAATATAGGACGTCGTCTTGATGATCAGTCAATTTGTGAATACTAATAGATCTCGTAAGGTAAAAGCACCATAAACAAGAGAGGAAATACGAGCAACTCCTCTGCTAACAATAACCGTGTAAAACAAATGTAGTACACGTGTACTTCATTTGATACTACCCTTATTTGTATTTTTATGGGTAAATGCACCTTTAAAGTAATTTCAAGTACATATTAAATATAGGACGTCGTCTTAAAGATGAGTTTATTTGTGAATACTAATAGATCTCGTAAGGAGAAAGCACCATGAACAAGAGAGGAAATACAAGTGTTTCCTCTGCAATCAATTACCGTGTGAAACAAATGTAGGATACGTGAACTACGTCCGGTACTACCCTTGTGTGTAATTTTATAGTAAATGCCCTTCAAAGTAATATCGCGTATATATTAAATATTGGACGTCATCTTAAAGATGAGTTTATTTGTGAATACTAATAGATCTCGTAAGGTGAAAGCAATAAAAACAAGAGAGGAAATAGGAGTGACTCCTCTGCTATCAATTACCGTGTGAAACAAATGTAAGATACGTGAACTACGTCCGGTACTACCCTTATGTGTATTTTTATGGGTAAATGCCCTTCAAAGTAATATCGCGTATATATTAAATATAGGACGTCGTCTTGAAGATGAGTTTATTTGTGAATACTAATAGATCTCGTAAGGTGAAAGCACCATAAAAAAGAGAGGAAATACGAGCGACTCCTCTGCTATCAATTACCGTTTGAAACAAATGTAGGATACGTGAACTACATCCGCTACTACCCTATGTGTATTTTTATAGGTAAATTCGGCTTAAGATTATTATTGCCTTTATAATAAATGTAGGACGTCGTCTTGAAGATGAGTTTATTTGTAAATACTAATAGATCTCGTAAGGTGAAAGCACCATAAAAAAGAGAGGAAATACGAGCGACTCCTCTGCTATCAATTACCGTGTGAAACAAATGTAGGATACGTGAACTACGTCCGCTACTACCCTTATGTGTATTTTTATGGGTAAATGCCCTTCAAAGTAATATCGCGTATATATTAAATATAGGACGTCGTCTTAAAGATGAGTTTATTTGTGCATACTAATAGATCTCGAAAGGTGAAAGCAACATAAAAAAAAGAGGAAACACGTGGGACTCTGCTGCTAACAATAGCCGTGTAAACAAATGTAGGATACGTGAACTACATCCGCTACTGCCCTATGTGTATTTTTATGGGTAAATTCGGCTTAAGATTAATATTGCCTTTATAATAAATATAGGACGTCGTCTTGAAGATGAGTTTATTTGTGAATACTAATAGATCTCGTAAGGTAAAAGCACCATAAACAAGAGAGGAAATACGAGCGACTCCTCTGCTAACAATAACCGTGTGAAACAAATGTAGGATACGTGAACTACGTCCGCTACTACCCTTATGTCTTTTTTTATGGGTAAATGCCCTTCAAAGTAATATCGCGTATATATTAAATATTAGACGTCGTCTCAAAGATGAGTTTATTTGTGAATACTAATAGATCTTGTAAGGTGAAAGCACCATAAAAAAGAGAGGAAATACGAGCAACTCCTCTGCTAACAATAACCGTGTAAAACAAATGTAGTACACGTGTGTTTCATTTGATACTACCCTTATTTGTATTTTTATGGGTAAATGCACGTTTAAAGTAATATCAAGTACATATTAAATATAGGACGTCGTCTTAAAGATGAGTTTCTTTGTGAATACTAATAGATCTCGTAAGGTGAAAGCACCATGAACAAGAGAGGAAATACAAGTGTTTCCTCTGCTATCAATTACCGTGTGAAACAAATGTGGGATACGTGAACTACGTCCGGTACTACCCTTAAGTGTATTTTTATGGGTAAATGCCCTTCAAAGTAATATCGCGTATATATTAAATATAGGACTTCGTCTTGAAGATGAGTTTATTTGTGAATACTAATAGATCTCGTAAGGTGAAAGCACCATAAGAACGAGAGGAAATACGAGCGACTCCTCTGCTATCAATTAACGTGTGAAACAAATGTAGGATACGTGAACTACATCCGCTACTACCCTATGTGTATTTTTATGCGTAAATTCGGCTTAAGATTATTATTGCCTTTATAATAAATGTAGGACGTCGTCTTGAAGATGAGTTTATTTGTGAATACTAATAGATCTCGTAAGGTGAAAGCACCATAAAAAAGAGAGGAAATACGAGCGACTCCTCTGCTATCAATTACCGTGTGAAACAAATGTAGGATACGTGAACTATGTCCGCTACTACCCTTATGTGTATTTTTATGGGTAAATGCCCTTCAAAGTAATATCGCGTATATATTAAATATAGGACGTCGTCTTGAAGATGAGTTTATTTGTGAATACTAATAGATCTCGTAAGGTGAAAGCACCCTAAACAAGAGAGGAGATAGGAGTATTTTATCTGCTAACAATAACCGTCTGAAACAAATGTAGGATACGTGAACTACGTCCGCTACTACCCTTATGTGTATTTTTATAGGTAAATGCCCTTCAAAGTAATATTGCGTATATATTAAATATAGGACGTCGTCTTGATGATCAGTCAATTTGTGAATACTAATAGATCTCGTAAGGTAAAAGCACCATAAACAAGAGAGGAAATACAAGCGACTCCTCTGCTAACAATAACCATGTGAAACAAATGTAGGATACGTGAACTACGTCCGCTACTACCCTTATGTGTTTTTTTATGGGTAAATGCCCTTCAAAGTAATATCGCGTATATATTAAATATAGGACGTCGTCTTAAAGATGAGTTTATTTGTGAATACTAATAGATCTCGAAAGGTGAAAGCACCATAAAAAAGAGAGGAAATACGAGCAACTCCTCTGCTAACAATAACCGTGTAAAACAAATGTAGTACACGTGTACTTCATTTGATACTACCCTTATTTGTATTTTTATGGGTAAATGCACCTTTAAAGTAATTTCAAGTACATATTATATATAGGACGTCGTCTTAAAGATGAGTTTATTTGTGAATACTAATAGATCTCGTAAGGAGAAAGCACCATGAACAAGAGAGGAAATACAAGTGTTTCCTCTGCAATCAATTACCGTGTGAAACAAATGTACGATACGTGAACTACGTCCGGTACTACCCTTGTGTGTAATTTTATAGTAAATGCCCTTCAAAGTAATATCGCGTATATATTAAATATTGGACGTCATCTTAAAGATGAGTTTATTTGTGAATACTAATAGATCTCGTAAGGTGAAAGCAATAAAAACAAGAGAGGAAATAGGAGTGACTCCTCTGCTATCAATTACCGTGTGAAACAAATGTAAGATACGTGAACTACGTCCGGTACTACCCTTATGTGTATTTTTATGGGTAAATGCCCTTCAAAGTAATATCGCGTATATATTAAATATAGGACGTCGTCTTGAAGATGAGTTTATTTGTGAATACTAATAGATCTCGTAAGGTGAAAGCACCATAAAAAAGAGAGGAAATACGAGCGACTCCTCTGCTATCAATTACCGTTTGAAACAAATGTAGGATACGTGAACTACATCCGCTACTACCCTATGTGTATTTTTATAGGTAAATTCGGCTTAAGATTATTATTGCCTTTATAATAAATGTAGGACGTCGTCTTGAAGATGAGTTTATTTGTAAATACTAATAGATCTCGTAAGGTGAAAGCACCATAAAAAAGAGAGTAAATACGAGCGACTCCTCTGCTATCAATTACCGTGTGAAACAAATGTAGGATACGTGAACTACGTCCGCTACTACCCTTATGTGTATTTTTATGGGTAAATGCCCTTCAAAGTAATATCGCGTATATATTAAATATAGGACGTCGTCTTAAAGATGAGTTTATTTGTGCATACTAATAGATCTCGAAAGGTGAAAGCAACATAAAAAAAAGAGGAAACACGTGGGACTCTGCTGCTAACAATAGCCGTGTAAACAAATGTAGGATACGTGAACTACATCCGCTACTGCCCTATGTGTATTTTTATGGGTAAATTCGGCTTAAGATTAATATTGCCTTTATAATAAATATAGGACGTCGTCTTGAAGATGAGTTTATTTGTGAATACTAATAGATCTCGTAAGGTAAAAGCACCATAAACAAGAGAGGAAATACGAGCGACTCCTCTGCTAACAATAACCGTGTGAAACAAATGTAGGATACGTGAACTACGTCCGCTACTACCCTTATGTCTTTTTTTATGGGTAAATGCCCTTCAAAGTAATATCGCGTATATATTAAATATTAGACGTCGTCTCAAAGATGAGTTTATTTGTGAATACTAATAGATCTTGTAAGGTGAAAGCACCATAAAAAAGAGAGGAAATACGAGCAACTCCTCTGCTAACAATAACCGTGTAAAACAAATGTAGTACACGTGTGTTTCATTTGATACTACCCTTATTTGTATTTTTATGGGTAAATGCACGTTTAAAGTAATATCAAGTACATATTAAATATAGGACGTCGTCTTAAAGATGAGTTTCTTTGTGAATACTAATAGATCTCGTAAGGTGAAAGCACCATGAACAAGAGAGGAAATACAAGTGTTTCCTCTGCTATCAATTACCGTGTGAAACAAATGTGGGATACGTGAACTACGTCCGGTACTACCCTTAAGTGTATTTTTATGGGTAAATGCCCTTCAAAGTAATATCGCGTATATATTAAATATAGGACTTCGTCTTGAAGATGAGTTTATTTGTGAATACTAATAGATCTCGTAAGGTGAAAGCACCATAAGAACGAGAGGAAATACGAGCGACTCCTCTGCTATCAATTAACGTGTGAAACAAATGTAGGATACGTGAACTACATCCGCTACTACCCTATGTGTATTTTTATGCGTAAATTCGGCTTAAGATTATTATTGCCTTTATAATAAATGTAGGACGTCGTCTTGAAGATGAGTTTATTTGTGAATACTAATAGATCTCGTAAGGTGAAAGCACCATAAAAAAGAGAGGAAATACGAGCGACTCCTCTGCTATCAATTACCGTGTGAAACAAATGTAGGATACGTGAACTATGTCCGCTACTACCCTTATGTGTATTTTTATGGGTAAATGCCCTTCAAAGTAATATCGCGTATATATTAAATATAGGACGTCGTCTTGAAGATGAGTTTATTTGTGAATACTAATAGATCTCGTAAGGTGAAAGCACCCTAAACAAGAGAGGAGATAGGAGTATTTTATCTGCTAACAATAACCGTCTGAAACAAATGTAGGATACGTGAACTACGTCCGCTACTACCCTTATGTGTATTTTTATAGGTAAATGCCCTTCAAAGTAATATTGCGTATATATTAAATATAGGACGTCGTCTTGATGATCAGTCAATTTGTGAATACTAATAGATCTCGTAAGGTAAAAGCACCATAAACAAGAGAGGAAATACAAGCGACTCCTCTGCTAACAATAACCATGTGAAACAAATGTAGGATACGTGAACTACGTCCGCTACTACCCTTATGTGTTTTTTTATGGGTAAATGCCCTTCAAAGTAATATCGCGTATATATTAAATATAGGACGTCGTCTTAAAGATGAGTTTATTTGTGAATACTAATAGATCTCGAAAGGTGAAAGCACCATAAAAAAGAGAGGAAATACGAGCAACTCCTCTGCTAACAATAACCGTGTAAAACAAATGTAGTACACGTGTACTTCATTTGATACTACCCTTATTTGTATTTTTATGGGTAAATGCACCTTTAAAGTAATTTCAAGTACATATTATATATAGGACGTCGTCTTAAAGATGAGTTTATTTGTGAATACTAATAGATCTCGTAAGGAGAAAGCACCATGAACAAGAGAGGAAATACAAGTGTTTCCTCTGCAATCAATTACCGTGTGAAACAAATGTAGGATACGTGAACTACGTCCGGTACTACCTTTGTGTGTAATTTTATAGTAAATGCCCTTCAAAGTAATATCGCGTATATATTAAATATTGGACGTCATCTTAAAGATGAGTTTATTTGTGAATACTAATAGATATCGTAAGGTGAAAGCACCATGAACAAGAGAGGAAATAGGAGTGACTCCTCTGCTATCAATTACCGTGTGAAACAAATGTAGGATACGTGAACTATGTCTGCTACTACCCTTATGTGTATTTTTATGGGTAAATGCCCTTCAAAGTAATATTGCGTATATATTAAATATAGGACGTCGTCTTGAAGATGAGTTTATTTGTGAATACTAATCGATCTCGTAAGGTGAAAGCACCATAAAAAAGAGAGGAAATACGAGCGACTCCTCTGCTATCAATTACCGTGTGAAACAAATGTAGGATACGTGAACTACATCCGCTACTACACTATGTGTATTTTTATAGGTAAATTCGGCTTAAGATTATTATTGCCTTTATAATAAATGTAGGACGTCGTCTTGAAGATGAGTTTATTTGTGAATACTAATAGATCTCGTAAGGTGAAAGCACCATAAAAAAGAGAGGAAATACGAGCGACTCCTCTGCTATCAATTACCGTGTGAAACAAATGTAGGATACGTGAACTACGTCCGCTACTACCCTTATGTGTATTTTTATGGGTAAATGCCCTTCAAAGTAATATCGCGTATATATTAAATATAGGACATCGTCTTAAAGATGAGTTTATTTGTGCATACTAATAGATCTCGAAAGGTGAAAGCAACATAAAAAAAAGAGGAAACACGTGGGACTCTGCTGCTAACAATAGCCGTGTAAACAAATGTAGGATACGTGAACTACATCCGCTACTGCCCTATGTGTATTTTTATGGGTAAATTCGGCTTAAGATTAATATTGCCTTTATAATAAATATAGGACGTCGTCTTGAAGATGAGTTTATTTGTGAATACTAATAGATCTCGTAAGGTGAAACCACCATAAACAAGAGAGGAAATACGAGCGACTCCTCTCCTAACAATAACCGTGTGAAACAAATGTAGGATACGTGAACTATGTCCGCTACTACCCTTATGTGTTTTTTTATGGGTAAATGCCCTTTTAAAGTAATATCGCGTATATATTAAATATTGGACGTCGTCTTAAAGATGAGTTTATTTGTGAATACTAATAGATCTCGTAAGGTGAAAGCACCATAAAAAAGAGAGGAAATACGAGCAACTCCTCTGCTAACAATAACCGTGTAAAACAAATGTAGTACACGTGTACTTCATTTGATACTACCCTTATTTGTATTTTTATGGGTAAATGCCCTTCAAAGTAATTTCAAGTACATATTAAATATAGGACGTCGTCTTAAAGATGAGTTTATTTGTGAATACTAATAGATCTTGTAAGGTGAAAGCACCATGAACAAGAGAGGAAATAGGAGTGACTCCTCTGCTATCAATTACCGTGTGAAACAAATGTAGGATACGTGAACTATGTCTGCTACTACCCTTATGTGTATTTTTATGGGTAAATGCCCTTCAAAGTAATATCGCGTATATATTAAATATAGGACGTCGTCTTGAAGATGAGTTTATTTGTGAATACTTATAGATCTCGTAAGGTGAAAGCACCCTAAACAAGAGAGGAGATACGAGTATTTTCTCTGCTAACAATAACCGTCTGAAACAAATGTAGGATACGTGAACTACGTCCGCTACTACCCTTATGTGTTTTTTTATGGGTAAATGCCCTTCAAAGTAATATCGCGTATATATTAAATATAGGACGTCGTCTTAAAGATGAGTTTATTTGTGAATACTAATAGATCTCGAAAGGTGAAAGCACCATAAAAAAGAGAGGAAATACGAGCAACTCCTCTGCTAACAATAACCGTGTAAAACAAATGTAGTACACGTGTACTTCATTTGATACTACCCTTATTTGTATTTTTATGAGTAAATGCACCTTTAAAGTAATTTCAAGTACATATTAAATATAGGACGTCGTCTTAAAGATGAGTTTATTTGTGAATACTAATAGATCTCGTAAGGTGAAAGCACCATGAACAAGAGAGGAAATACAAGTGTTTCCTGTGCTATCAATTACCGTGTGAAACAAATGTAGGATACGTGAACTACGTCCGGTACTACCCTTGTGTGTAATTTTATGGGTAAATGCCCTTCAAAGTAATATCGCGTATATATTAAATATAGGACGTCGTCTTAAAGATGAGTTTATTTGTGAATACTAATAGATCTCGTAAGGTGAAAGCACCATAAAAAAGAGAGGAAATACGAGCGACTCCTCTGCTATCAATTACCGTGTGAAACAAATGTAGGATACGTGAACTACATCCGCTACTACCCTATGTGTATTTTTATGGGTAAATTCGGCTTAAGATTATTATTGCCTTTATAATAAATGTAGGACGTCGTCTTGAAGATGAGTTTATTTGTGCATACTAATAGATCTCGTAAGGTGAAAGCACCATAAAAAAAAGAGGAAACACGTGGGACTCTGCTGCTAACAATAGCCCTGTAAACAAATGTAGGATACGTAAACTACATCCGCTACTGCCCTATGTGTATTTTTATGGGTAAATTCCGCTTAAGATTTATATTGCCTTTATAATAAATATGGGACGTCGTCTTGAAGATGAGTTTATTTGTGAATACTAATAGATCTCGTAAGGTGAAAGCACCATAAAAAAGAGAGGAAATACGAGCGACTCCTCTGCTATCAATTACCGTGTGAAACAAATGTAGGATACGTGAACTACATCCGCTACTACCCTATGTGTATTTTTATGGGTAAATTCGGCTTAAGATTATTATTGCCTTTATAATAAATGTAGGACGTCGTCTCGAAGATGAGTTTATTTGTGAATACTATTAGATCTCGTAAGGTGAAAGCACCATAAAAAAGAGAGGAAATACGAGCGACTCCTCTGCTATCAATTACCGTGTGAAACAAATGTAGGATACGTGAACTATGTCCGCTACTACCCTTATGTGTATTTTTATGGGTAAATGCCCTTCAAAGTAATATCGCGTATATATTAAATATAGGACGTCGTCTTGAAGATGAGTTTATTTGTGAATACTAATAGATATCGTAAGGTGAAAGCACCCTAAACAAGAGAGGAGATAGGAGTATTTTATCTGCTAACAATAACCGTCTGAAACAAATGTAGGATACGTGAACTACGTCCGCTACTACCCTTATGTGTATTTTTATGGGTAAATGCCCTTCAAAGTAATATTGCGTATATATTAAATATAGGACGTCGTCTTGATGATCAGTCAATTTGTGAATACTAATAGATCTCGTAAGGTGAAAGCACCCTAAACAAGAGAGGAGATACGAGTATTTTCTCAGATAACAATAACCGTCTGAAACAAATGTAGGGTACGTGAACTACGTCCGCTACTACCCTTATGTGTATTTTTATGGGTAAATGCCCTTCAAAGTAATATCGCGTATATATTAAATATAGGACGTCGTCTTAAAGATGAGTTTATTTGTGAATACTAATAGATCTCGAAAGGTGAAAGCACCATAAAAAAGAGAGGAAATACGAGCAACTCCTCTGCTAACAATAACCGTGTAAAACAAATGTAGTACACGTGTACTTCATTTGATACTACCCTTATTTGTATTTTTATGGGTAAATGCCCTTCAAAGTAATATCGCGTATATATTAAATATAGGACGTCGTCTTAAAGATGAGTTTATTTGTGCATACTAATAGATCTCGAAAGGTGAAAGCAACATAAAAAAAAGAGGAAACACGTGGGACTCTGCTGCTAACAATAGCCGTGTAAAACAAATGTAGTACACGTGTGTTTCATTTGATACTACCCTTATTTGTATTTTTATGGGTAAATGCACGTTTAAAGTAATATCAAGTACATATTAAATATAGGACGTCATCTTGAAGATGAGTTTATTTGTGAATACTAATAGATCTCGTAAGGTGAAAGCACCATAAAAAAGAGAGGAAATACGAGCGACTCCTCTGCTAACAATAACCGTGTAAAACAAATGTAGTACACGTGTGTTTCATTTGATACTACCCTTATTTGTATTTTTATGGGTAAATGCACGTTTAAAGTAATATCAAGTACATATTAAATATAGGACGTCGTCTTGAAGATGAGTTTATTTGTGAATACTAATAGATCTCGTAAGGTGAAAGCACCATAAAAAAGAGAGGAAATACGAGCGACTCCTCTGCTAACAATAACCGTGTAAAACAAATGTAGTACACGTGTGTTTCATTTGATACTACCCTTATTTGTATTTTTATGGGTAAATGCACGTTTAAAGTAATATCAAGTACATATTAAATATAGGACGTCGTCTTGAAGATGAGTTTATTTGTGAATACTAATAGATCTCGTAAGGTGAAAGCACCATAAAAAAGAGAGGAAATACGAGCGACTCCTCTGCTAACAATAACCGTGTGAAACAAATGTAGGATACGTGAACTACGTCCGCTACTACCCTTATGTCTTTTTTTATGGGTAAATGCCCTTCAAAGTAATATCGCGTATATATTAAATATTGGACGTCGTCTTAAAGATGAGTTTATTTGTGAATACTAATAGATCTTGTAAGGTGAAAGCACCATAAAAAAGAGAGGAAATACGAGCAACTCCTCTGCTAACAATAACCGTGTAAAACAAATGTAGTACACGTGTGTTTCATTTGATACTACCCTTATTTGTATTTTTATGGGTAAATGCACGTTTAAAGTAATATCAAGTACATATTAAATATAGGACGTCGTCTTAAAGATGAGTTTCTTTGTGAATACTAATAGATCTCGTAAGGTGAAAGCACCATGAACAAGAGAGGAAATACAAGTGTTTCCTCTGCTATCAATTACCGTGTGAAACAAATGTGGGATACGTGAACTACGTCCGGTACTACCCTTATGTGTATTTTTATGGGTAAATGCCCTTCAAAGTAATATCGCGTATATATTAAATATAGGACTTCGTCTTGAAGATGAGTTTATTTGTGAATACTAATAGATCTCGTAAGGTGAAAGCACCTTAAGAACGAGAGGAAATACGAGCGACTCCTCCGCTATCAATTAACGTGTGAAACAAATGTAGGATACGTGAACTACATCCGCTACTACCCTATGTGTATTTTTATGCGTAAATTCGGCTTAAGATTATTATGGCCTTTATAATAAATGTAGGACGTCGTCTTGAAGATGAGTTTATTTGTGAATACTAATAGATCTCGTAAGGTGAAAGCACCATAAAAAAGAGAGGAAATACGAGCAACTCCTCTGCTAACAATAACCATGTAAAACAAATGTAGTACACGTGTGTTTCATTTGATACTACCCTTATTTGTATTTTTATGGGTAAATGCACGTTTAAAGTAATATCAAGTACATATTAAATATAGGACGTCGTCTTAAAGATGAGTTTCTTTGTGAATACTAATAGATCTCGTAAGGTGAAAGCACCATGAACAAGAGAGGAAATACAAGTGTTTCTTCTGCTATCAATTACCGTGTGAAACAAATGTGGGATACGTGAACTACGTCCAGTACTACCCTTATGTGTATTTTTATGGGTAAATGCCCTTCAAAGTAATATCGCGTATATATTAAATATAGGACTTCGTCTTGAAGATGAGTTTATTTGTGAATACTAATAGATCTCGTAAGGTGAAAGCACCATGAAAAAGAGAGGAAATACGAGCGACTCCTCTGCTATCAATTACCGTTTGAAACAAATGTAGGATACGTGAACTACATCCGCTACTACCCTATGTGTATTTTTATAGGTAAATTCGGCTTAAGATTATTATTGCCTTTATAATAAATGTAGGACGTCGTCTTGAAGATGAGTTTATTATAAATACTAATAGATCTCGTAAGGTGAAAGCACCATAAAAAAGAGAGGAAATACGAGCGACTCCTCTGCTATCAATTACCGTGTGAAACAAATGTAGGATACGTGAACTACGTCCGCTACTACCCTTATGTGTATTTTTATGGGTAAATGCCCTTCAAAGTAATATCGCGTATATATTAAATATAGGACGTCGTCTTAAAGATGAGTTTATTTGTGCATACTAATAGATCTCGAAAGGTGAAAGCAACATAAAAAAAAGAGGAAACACGTGGGACTCTGCTGCTAACAATAGCCGTGTAAACAAATGTAGGATACGTGAACTACATCCGCTACTGCCCTATGTGTATTTTTATGGGTAAATTCGGCTTAAGATTAATATTGCCTTTATAATAAATATAGGACGTCGTCTTGAAGATGAGTTTATTTGTGAATACTAATAGATCTCGTAAGGTGAAAGCACCATAAACAAGAGAGGAAATACGAGCGACTCCTCTGCTAACAATAACCGTGTGAAACAAATGTAGGATACGTGAACTACGTCCGCTACTACCCTTATGTCTTTTTTTATGGGTAAATGCCCTTCAAAGTAATATCGCGTATATATTAAATATAGGACTTCGTCTTGAAGATGAATTTATTTTGTGAATACTAATAGATCTCGTAAGGTGAAAGCACCATAAGAACGAGAGGAAATACGAGCGACTGCTCTGCTATCAATTAACGTGTGAAACAAATGTAGGATACGTGAACTACATCCGCTACTACCCTATGTGTATTTTTATGCGTAAATTCGGCTTAAGATTATTATTGCCTTTATAATAAATGTAGGACGTCGTCTTGAAGATGAGTTGATTTGTGAATACTAATAGATCTCGTAAGGTGAAAGCACCATAAAAAAGAGAGGAAATACGAGCGACTCCTCTGCTATCAATTACCGTGTGAAACAAATGTAGGATACGTGAACTACATCCGCTACTACCCTATGTTTATTTTAATGGGTAAATTCGGCTTAAGATTATTATTGCCTTTATAATAAATGTAGGACGTCGTCTTGTAGATGAGTTTATTTGTGAATACTAATAGATCTCGTAAGGTGAAAGCACCATAAAAAAGAGAGGAAATACGAGCGACTCCTCTGCTATCAATTACCGTGTGAAACAAATGTAGGATACGTGAACTATGTCCGCTACTACACTTATGTGTATTTTTATGGGTAAATGCCCTTCAAAGTAATATCGCGTATATATTAAATATAGGACGTCGTCTTGAAGATCAGTCAATTTGTGAATACTAATAGATCTCGTAAGGTAAAAGCACCATAAACAAGAGAGGAAATACGAGCGACTCCTCTGCTAACAATAACCATGTGAAACAAATGTAGGATACGTGAACTACGTCCGCTACTACACTTATGTGTTTTTTTATTGGTAAATGCACTTCAAAGTAATATCGCGTATATATTAAATATAGGACGTCGTCTTAAAGATGAGTTTATTTGTGAATACTAATAGATCTCGAAAGGTGAAAGCACCATAAAAAAGAGAGGAAATATGAGCCACTCCTCTGCTAACAATAACCGTGTAAAACAAATGTAGTACACGTGTACTTCATTTGATACTACCCTTATTTGTATTTTTATGGGTAAATGCACCTTTAAAGTAATTCAAGTACATATTAAATATAGGACGTCGTCTTAAAGATGAGTTTATTTGTGAATACTAATAGATCTCGTAAGGTGAAAGCACCATGAACAAGAGAGGAAATACAAGTGTTTCCTCTGCTATCAATTACCGTGTGAAACAAATGTAGGATACGTGAACTACGTCCGGTACTACCCTTGTGTGTAATTTTATGGTAAATGCCCTTCAAAGTAATATCGCGTATATATTAAATATAGGACGTCGTCTTGAAGATGAGTTTATTTGTGAATACTAATAGATCTCGTAAGGTGAAAGCACCATAAAAAAGAGAGGAAATACGAGCGACTCCTCTGCTATCAATTACCGTGTGAAACAAATGTAGGATACGTGAACTATGTCCGCTACTACCCTTATGTGTATTTTTATGGGTAAATGCCCTTCAAAGTAATATCGCGTATATATTAAATATAGGACGTCGTCTTAAAGATGAGTTTATTTGTGAATACTAATAGATCTCGAAAGGTGAAAGCACCATAAAAAAAAGAGAAAACACGTGGACTCTGCTGCTAACAATAGCCGTGTAAACAAATGTAGGATACGTAAACTACATCCGCTACTGCCCTATGTGTATTTTTATGGGTAAATTCCGCTTAAGATTAATATTGCCTTTATAATAAATATAGGAAGTCGTCTTGCAGATGAGTTTATTTGTGAATACTAATAGATCTCGTAAGGTGAAAGCACCATAAAAAAGAGAGGAAATACGAGCGACTCTTCTGCTATCAATTACCGTGTGAAACAAATGTAGGATACGTAAACTACATCCGCTACTACCCAATGTGTATTTTTATGGGTAAATTCGGCTTAAGATTATTATTGCCTTTATAATAAATGTAGGACGTCGTCTTGAAGATGAGTTTATTTGTGAATACTAATAGATCTCGTAAGGTGAAAGCACCATAAAAAAGAGAGGAAATACGAGCGACTCCTCTGCTATCAATTACCGTGTGAAACAAATGTAGGATACGTGAACTATGTCCGCTACTACCCTTATGTGTATTTTTATGGGTAAATGCCCTTCAAAGTAATATCGCGTATATATTAAATATAGGACGTCGTCTTGAAGATGAGTTTATTTGTGAATACTAATAGATCTCGTAAGGTGAAAGCACCATAAAAAAGAGAGGAAATACCAGTGTTTCCTCTGCTATCAATTACCGTGTGAAACAAATGTAGGATACCTGAACTACGTCCGGTACTACCCTTGTGTGTAATTTTATGGTAAATGCCCTTCAAAATAATATCGCGTATATATTAAATATAGGACGTCGTCTTGAAGATGAGTTTATTTGTGAATACTAATAGATCTCGTAAGGTGAAAGCACCATAAAAAAGAGAGGAAATACCAGTGTTTCCTCTGCTATCAATTACCGTGTGAAACAAATGTAGGATACCTGAACTACGTCCGGTACTACCCTTGTGTGTATTTTTATGGGTAAATGCCCTTCAAAGTAATATCGCGTATGTATTAAATATAGGACGTCGTCTTGAAGATGAGTTTATTTGTGAATACTAATAGATCTCGTAAGGTGAAAGCACCCTAAACAAGAGAGGAGATACGAGTATTTTCTCAGATAACAATAACCGTCTGAAACAAATGTAGGGTACGTGAACTACGTCCGCTACTACCCTTATGTGTATTTTTATGGGTAAATGCCCTTCAAAGTAATATCGCGTATATATTAAATATAGGACGTCGTCTTAAAGATGAGTTTATTTGTAAATACTAATAGATCTCGAAAGGTGAAAGCACCATAAAAAAAAGAGGAAACACGTGGGACTCTGCTGCTAACAATAGCCGTGTAAACAAATGTAGGATACGTAAACTACATCCGCTACTGCCCTATGTGTATTTTTATGGGTAAATTCCGCTTAAGATTAATATTGCCTTTATAATAAATATAGGAAGTCGTCTTGAAGATGAGTTTATTTGTGAATACTAATAGATCTCGTAAGGTGAAAGCACCATAAAAAAGAGAGGAAATACGAGCGACTCTTCTGCTATCAATTACCGTGTGAAACAAATGTAGGATACGTAAACTACATCCGCTACTACCCTATGTGTATTTTTATGGGTAAATTCAGCTTAAGATTATTATTGCCTTTATAATAAATGTAGGACGTCGTCTTGAAGATGAGTTTTTTTGTGAATACTAATAGATCTCGTAAGGTGAAAGCACCATAAAAAAGAGAGGAAATACGAGCGACTCCTCTGCTATCAATTACCGTGTGAAACAAATGTAGGATACGTGAACTATGTCCGCTACTACCCTTATGTGTATTTTTATGGGTAAATGCCCTTCAAAGTAATATCGCGTATATATTAAATATAGGACGTCGTCTTGAAGATGAGTTTATTTGTGAATACTAATAGATCTCGTAAGGTGAAAGCACCATAAAAAAGAGAGGAAATACAAGTGTTTCCTCTGCTATCAATTACCGTGTGAAACAAATGTAGGATACGTGAACTACGTCCGGTACTACCCTTGTGTGTAATTTTATGGTAAATGCCCTTCAAAGTAATATCGCGTATATATTAAATATAGGACTTCGTCTTGAAGATGAGTTTATTTGTGAATACTAATAGATCTCGTAAGGTGAAAGCACCATGAAAAAGAGAGGAAATACGAGCGACTCCTCTGCTATCAATTACCGTTTGAAACAAATGTAGGATACGTGAACTACATCCGCTACTACCCTATGTGTATTTTTATAGGTAAATTCGGCTTAAGATTATTATTGCCTTTATAATAAATGTAGGACGTCGTCTTGAAGATGAGTTTATTATAAATACTAATAGATCTCGTAAGGTGAAAGCACCATAAAAAAGAGAGGAAATACGAGCGACTCCTCTGCTATCAATTACCGTGTGAAACAAATGTAGGATACGTGAACTACGTCCGCTACTACCCTTATGTGTATTTTTATGGGTAAATGCCCTTCAAAGTAATATCGCGTATATATTAAATATAGGACGTCGTCTTAAAGATGAGTTTATTTGTGCATACTAATAGATCTCGAAAGGTGAAAGCAACATAAAAAAAAGAGGAAACACGTGGGACTCTGCTGCTAACAATAGCCGTGTAAACAAATGTAGGATACGTGAACTACATCCGCTACTGCCCTATGTGTATTTTTATGGGTAAATTCGGCTTAAGATTAATATTGCCTTTATAATAAATATAGGACGTCGTCTTGAAGATGAGTTTATTTGTGAATACTAATAGATCTCGTAAGGTGAAAGCACCATAAACAAGAGAGGAAATACGAGCGACTCCTCTGCTAACAATAACCGTGTGAAACAAATGTAGGATACGTGAACTACGTCCGCTACTACCCTTATGTCTTTTTTTATGGGTAAATGCCCTTCAAAGTAATATCGCGTATATATTAAATATAGGACTTCGTCTTGAAGATGAATTTATTTTGTGAATACTAATAGATCTCGTAAGGTGAAAGCACCATAAGAACGAGAGGAAATACGAGCGACTGCTCTGCTATCAATTAACGTGTGAAACAAATGTAGGATACGTGAACTACATCCGCTACTACCCTATGTGTATTTTTATGCGTAAATTCGGCTTAAGATTATTATTGCCTTTATAATAAATGTAGGACGTCGTCTTGAAGATGAGTTGATTTGTGAATACTAATAGATCTCGTAAGGTGAAAGCACCATAAAAAAGAGAGGAAATACGAGCGACTCCTCTGCTATCAATTACCGTGTGAAACAAATGTAGGATACGTGAACTACATCCGCTACTACCCTATGTTTATTTTAATGGGTAAATTCGGCTTAAGATTATTATTGCCTTTATAATAAATGTAGGACGTCGTCTTGTAGATGAGTTTATTTGTGAATACTAATAGATCTCGTAAGGTGAAAGCACCATAAAAAAGAGAGGAAATACGAGCGACTCCTCTGCTATCAATTACCGTGTGAAACAAATGTAGGATACGTGAACTATGTCCGCTACTACACTTATGTGTATTTTTATGGGTAAATGCCCTTCAAAGTAATATCGCGTATATATTAAATATAGGACGTCGTCTTAAAGATGAGTTTATTTGTGCATACTAATAGATCTCGAAAGGTGAAAGCAACATAAAAAAAAGAGGAAACACGTGGGACTCTGCTGCTAACAATAGCCGTGTAAAACAAATGTAGTACACGTGTGTTTCATTTGATACTACCCTTATTTGTATTTTTATGGGTAAATGCACGTTTAAAGTAATATCAAGTACATATTAAATATAGGACGTCGTCTTGAAGATGAGTTTATTTGTGAATACTAATAGATCTCGTAAGGTGAAAGCACCATAAAAAAGAGAGGAAATACGAGCGACTCCTCTGCTAACAATAACCGTGTAAAACAAATGTAGTACACGTGTGTTTCATTTGATACTACCCTTATTTGTATTTTTATGGGTAAATGCACGTTTAAAGTAATATCAAGTACATATTAAATATAGGACGTCGTCTTGAAGATGAGTTTATTTGTGAATACTAATAGATCTCGTAAGGTGAAAGCACCATAAAAAAGAGAGGAAATACGAGCGACTCCTCTGCTAACAATAACCGTGTAAAACAAATGTAGTACACGTGTGTTTCATTTGATACTACCCTTATTTGTATTTTTATGGGTAAATGCACGTTTAAAGTAATATCAAGTACATATTAAATATAGGACGTCGTCTTGAAGATGAGTTTATTTGTGAATACTAATAGATCTCGTAAGGTGAAAGCACCATAAAAAAGAGAGGAAATACGAGCGACTCCTCTGCTAACAATAACCGTGTGAAACAAATGTAGGATACGTGAACTACGTCCGCTACTACCCTTATGTCTTTTTTTATGGGTAAATGCCCTTCAAAGTAATATCGCGTATATATTAAATATTGGACGTCGTCTTAAAGATGAGTTTATTTGTGAATACTAATAGATCTTGTAAGGTGAAAGCACCATAAAAAAGAGAGGAAATACGAGCAACTCCTCTGCTAACAATAACCGTGTAAAACAAATGTAGTACACGTGTGTTTCATTTGATACTACCCTTATTTGTATTTTTATGGGTAAATGCACGTTTAAAGTAATATCAAGTACATATTAAATATAGGACGTCGTCTTAAAGATGAGTTTCTTTGTGAATACTAATAGATCTCGTAAGGTGAAAGCACCATGAACAAGAGAGGAAATACAAGTGTTTCCTCTGCTATCAATTACCGTGTGAAACAAATGTGGGATACGTGAACTACGTCCGGTACTACCCTTATGTGTATTTTTATGGGTAAATGCCCTTCAAAGTAATATCGCGTATATATTAAATATAGGACTTCGTCTTGAAGATGAGTTTATTTGTGAATACTAATAGATCTCGTAAGGTGAAAGCACCTTAAGAACGAGAGGAAATACGAGCGACTCCTCTGCTATCAATTAACGTGTGAAACAAATGTAGGATACGTGAACTACATCCGCTACTACCCTATGTGTATTTTTATGCGTAAATTCGGCTTAAGATTATTATGGCCTTTATAATAAATGTAGGACGTCGTCTTGAAGATGAGTTTATTTGTGAATACTAATAGATCTTGTAAGGTGAAAGCACTATAAAAAAGAGAGGAAATACGAGCAACTCCTCTGCTAACAATAACCATGTAAAACAAATGTAGTACACGTGTGTTTCATTTGATACTACCCTTATTTGTATTTTTATGGGTAAATGCACGTTTAAAGTAATATCAAGTACATATTAAATATAGGACGTCGTCTTAAAGATGAGTTTCTTTGTGAATACTAATAGATCTCGTAAGGTGAAAGCACCATGAACAAGAGAGGAAATACAAGTGTTTCCTCTGCTATCAATTACCGTGTGAAACAAATGTGGGATACGTGAACTACGTCCAGTACTACCCTTATGTGTATTTTTATGGGTAAATGCCCTTCAAAGTAATATCGCGTATATATTAAATATAGGACTTCGTCTTGAAGATGAGTTTATTTGTGAATACTAATAGATCTCGTAAGGTGAAAGCACCATGAAAAAGAGAGGAAATACGAGCGACTCCTCTGCTATCAATTACCGTTTGAAACAAATGTAGGATACGTGAACTACATCCGCTACTACCCTATGTGTATTTTTATAGGTAAATTCGGCTTAAGATTATTATTGCCTTTATAATAAATGTAGGACGTCGTCTTGAAGATGAGTTTATTATAAATACTAATAGATCTCGTAAGGTGAAAGCACCATAAAAAAGAGAGGAAATACGAGCGACTCCTCTGCTATCAATTACCGTGTGAAACAAATGTAGGATACGTGAACTACGTCCGCTACTACCCTTATGTGTATTTTTATGGGTAAATGCCCTTCAAAGTAATATCGCGTATATATTAAATATAGGACGTCGTCTTAAAGATGAGTTTATTTGTGCATACTAATAGATCTCGAAAGGTGAAAGCAACATAAAAAAAAGAGGAAACACGTGGGACTCTGCTGCTAACAATAGCCGTGTAAACAAATGTAGGATACGTGAACTACATCCGCTACTGCCCTATGTGTATTTTTATGGGTAAATTCGGCTTAAGATTAATATTGCCTTTATAATAAATATAGGACGTCGTCTTGAAGATGAGTTTATTTGTGAATACTAATAGATCTCGTAAGGTGAAAGCACCATAAACAAGAGAGGAAATACGAGCGACTCCTCTGCTAACAATAACCGTGTGAAACAAATGTAGGATACGTGAACTACGTCCGCTACTACCCTTATGTCTTTTTTTATGGGTAAATGCCCTTCAAAGTAATATCGCGTATATATTAAATATAGGACTTCGTCTTGAAGATGAGTTTATTTGTGAATACTAATAGATCTCGTAAGGTGAAAGCACCATAAGAACGAGAGGAAATACGAGCGACTGCTCTGCTATCAATTAACGTGTGAAACAAATGTAGGATACGTGAACTACATCCGCTACTACCCTATGTGTATTTTTATGCGTAAATTCGGCTTAAGATTATTATTGCCTTTATAATAAATGTAGGACGTCGTCTTGAAGATGAGTTGATTTGTGAATACTAATAGATCTCGTAAGGTGAAAGCACCATAAAAAAGAGAGGAAATACGAGCGACTCCTCTGCTATCAATTACCGTGTGAAACAAATGTAGGATACGTGAACTATGTCCGCTACTACACTTATGTGTATTTTTATGGGTAAATGCCCTTCAAAGTAATATCGCGTATATATTAAATATAGGACGTCGTCTTGAAGATCAGTCAATTTGTGAATACTAATAGATCTCGTAAGGTAAAAGCACCATAAACAAGAGAGGAAATACGAGCGACTCCTCTGCTAACAATAACCATGTGAAACAAATGTAGGATACGTGAACTACGTCCGCTACTACACTTATGTGTTTTTTTATTGGTAAATGCACTTCAAAGTAATATCGCGTATATATTAAATATAGGACGTCGTCTTAAAGATGAGTTTATTTGTGAATACTAATAGATCTCGAAAGGTGAAAGCACCATAAAAAAGAGAGGAAATATGAGCCACTCCTCTGCTAACAATAACCGTGTAAAACAAATGTAGTACACGTGTACTTCATTTGATACTACCCTTATTTGTATTTTTATGGGTAAATGCACCTTTAAAGTAATTCAAGTACATATTAAATATAGGACGTCGTCTTAAAGATGAGTTTATTTGTGAATACTAATAGATCTCGTAAGGTGAAAGCACCATGAACAAGAGAGGAAATACAAGTGTTTCCTCTGCTATCAATTACCGTGTGAAACAAATGTAGGATACGTGAACTACGTCCGGTACTACCCTTGTGTGTAATTTTATGGTAAATGCCCTTCAAAGTAATATCGCGTATATATTAAATATAGGACGTCGTCTTGAAGATGAGTTTATTTGTGAATACTAATAGATCTCGTAAGGTGAAAGCACCATAAAAAAGAGAGGAAATACGAGCGACTCCTCTGCTATCAATTACCGTGTGAAACAAATGTAGGATACGTGAACTATGTCCGCTACTACCCTTATGTGTATTTTTATGGGTAAATGCCCTTCAAAGTAATATCGCGTATATATTAAATATAGGACGTCGTCTTAAAGATGAGTTTATTTGTGAATACTAATAGATCTCGAAAGGTGAAAGCACCATAAAAAAAAGAGAAAACACGTGGACTCTGCTGCTAACAATAGCCGTGTAAACAAATGTAGGATACGTAAACTACATCCGCTACTGCCCTATGTGTATTTTTATGGGTAAATTCCGCTTAAGATTAATATTGCCTTTATAATAAATATAGGAAGTCGTCTTGCAGATGAGTTTATTTGTGAATACTAATAGATCTCGTAAGGTGAAAGCACCATAAAAAAGAGAGGAAATACGAGCGACTCTTCTGCTATCAATTACCGTGTGAAACAAATGTAGGATACGTAAACTACATCCGCTACTACCCAATGTGTATTTTTATGGGTAAATTCGGCTTAAGATTATTATTGCCTTTATAATAAATGTAGGACGTCGTCTTGAAGATGAGTTTATTTGTGAATACTAATAGATCTCGTAAGGTGAAAGCACCATAAAAAAGAGAGGAAATACGAGCGACTCCTCTGCTATCAATTACCGTGTGAAACAAATGTAGGATACGTGAACTATGTCCGCTACTACCCTTATGTGTATTTTTATGGGTAAATGCCCTTCAAAGTAATATCGCGTATATATTAAATATAGGACGTCGTCTTGAAGATGAGTTTATTTGTGAATACTAATAGATCTCGTAAGGTGAAAGCACCATAAAAAAGAGAGGAAATACCAGTGTTTCCTCTGCTATCAATTACCGTGTGAAACAAATGTAGGATACCTGAACTACGTCCGGTACTACCCTTGTGTGTAATTTTATGGTAAATGCCCTTCAAAGTAATATCGCGTATATATTAAATATAGGACGTCGTCTTGAAGATGAGTTTATTTGTGAATACTAATAGATCTCGTAAGGTGAAAGCACCATAAAAAAGAGAGGAAATACCAGTGTTTCCTCTGCTATCAATTACCGTGTGAAACAAATGTAGGATACCTGAACTACGTCCGGTACTACCCTTGTGTGTATTTTTATGGGTAAATGCCCTTCAAAGTAATATCGCGTATGTATTAAATATAGGACGTCGTCTTGAAGATGAGTTTATTTGTGAATACTAATAGATCTCGTAAGGTGAAAGCACCCTAAACAAGAGAGGAGATACGAGTATTTTCTCAGATAACAATAACCGTCTGAAACAAATGTAGGGTACGTGAACTACGTCCGCTACTACCCTTATGTGTATTTTTATGGGTAAATGCCCTTCAAAGTAATATCGCGTATATATTAAATATAGGACGTCGTCTTAAAGATGAGTTTATTTGTAAATACTAATAGATCTCGAAAGGTGAAAGCACCATAAAAAAAAGAGGAAACACGTGGGACTCTGCTGCTAACAATAGCCGTGTAAACAAATGTAGGATACGTAAACTACATCCGCTACTGCCCTATGTGTATTTTTATGGGTAAATTCCGCTTAAGATTAATATTGCCTTTATAATAAATATAGGAAGTCGTCTTGAAGATGAGTTTATTTGTGAATACTAATAGATCTCGTAAGGTGAAAGCACCATAAAAAAGAGAGGAAATACGAGCGACTCTTCTGCTATCAATTACCGTGTGAAACAAATGTAGGATACGTAAACTACATCCGCTACTACCCTATGTGTATTTTTATGGGTAAATTCGGCTTAAGATTATTATTGCCTTTATAATAAATGTAGGACGTCGTCTTGAAGATGAGTTTTTTTGTGAATACTAATAGATCTCGTAAGGTGAAAGCACCATAAAAAAGAGAGGAAATACGAGCGACTCCTCTGCTATCAATTACCGTGTGAAACAAATGTAGGATACGTGAACTATGTCCGCTACTACCCTTATGTGTATTTTTATGGGTAAATGCCCTTCAAAGTAATATCGCGTATATATTAAATATAGGACGTCGTCTTGAAGATGAGTTTATTTGTGAATACTAATAGATCTCGTAAGGTGAAAGCACCATAAAAAAGAGAGGAAATACAAGTGTTTCCTCTGCTATCAATTACCGTGTGAAACAAATGTAGGATACGTGAACTACGTCCGGTACTACCCTTGTGTGTAATTTTATGGTAAATGCCCTTCAAAGTAATATCGCGTATATATTAAATATAGGACGTCGTCTTGAAGATGAGTTTATTTGTGAATACTAATAGATCTCGTAAGGTGAAAGCACCATAAAAAAGAGAGGAAATACGAGCGACTCCTCTGCTATCAATTACCGTGTGAAACAAATGTAGGATACGTGAACTATGTCCGCTACTACCCTTATGTGTATTTTTATGGGTAAATGCCCTTCAAAGTAATATCGCGTATGTATTAAATATAGGACGTCGTCTTGAAGATGAGTTTATTCGTGAATACTAATAGATCTCGTAAGGTGAAAGCACCCTAAACAAGAGAGGAGATACGAGTATTTTCTCAGATAACAATAACCGTCTGAAACAAATGTAGGGTACGTGAACTACGTCCGCTACTACCCTTATGTGTATTTTTATGGGTAAATGCCCTTCAAAGTAATATCGCGTATATATTAAATATAGGACGTTGTCTTAAAGATGAGTTTATTTGTGAATACTAATAGATCTCGTAAGGTGAAAGCACCATAAAAAAAAGAGGAAACACGTGGGACTCTGCTGCTAACAATAGCCGTGTAAACAAATGTAGGATACGTAAACTACATCCGCTACTGCCCTATGTGTATTTTTATGGGTAAATTCCGCTTAAGATTAATATTGCCTTTATAATAAATATAGGAAGTCGTCTTGAAGATGAGTTTATTTGTGAATACTAATAGATCTCGTAAGGTGAAAGCACCATAAAAAAGAGAGGAAATACGAGCGACTCTTCTGCTATCAATTACCGTGTGAAACAAATGTAGGATACGTAAACTACATCCGCTACTACCCTATGTGTATCTTTATGGGTAAATTCGGCTTAAGATTATTATTGCCTTTATAATAAATGTAGGACGTCGTCTTGAAGATGAGTTTATTTGTGAATACTAATAGATCTCGTAAGGTGAAAGCACCATAAAAAAGAGAGGAAATACGAGCGACTCCTCTGCTATCAATTACCGTGTGAAACAAATGTAGGATAAGTGAACTATGTCCGCTACTACCCTTATGTGTATTTTTATGGGTAAATGCCCTTCAAAGTAATATCGCGTATGTATTAAATATAGGACGTCGTCTTGAAGATGAGTTTATTTGTGAATACTAATAGATCTCGTAAGGTGAAAGCACCCTAAACAAGAGAGGAGATACGAGTATTTTCTCAGATAACAATAACCGTCTGAAACAAATGTAGGGTACGTGAACTACGTCCGCTACTACCCTTATGTGTATTTTTATGGGTAAATGCCCTTCAAAGTAATATCGCGTATATATTAAATATAGGACGTCGTCTTAAAGATGAGTTTATTTGTGAATACTAATAGATCTCGAAAGGTGAAAGCACCATAAAAAAAAGAGGAAACACGTGGGACTCTGCTGCTAACAATAGCCGTGTAAACAAATGTAGGATACATAAACTACATCCGCTACTGCCCTATGTGTATTTTTATGGGTAAATTCCGCTTAAGATTAATATTGCCTTTATAATAAATATAGGAAGTCGTCTTGAAGATGAGTTTATTTGTGAATACTAATAGATCTCGTAAGGTGAAAGCACCATAAAAAAGAGAGGAAATACGAGCGACTCTTCTGCTATCAATTACCGTGTGAAACAAATGTAGGATACGTGAACTATGTCCGCTACTACCCTTATGTGTATTTTTATGGGTAAATGCCCTTCAAAGTAATATCGCGTATGTATTAAATATAGGACGTCGTCTTGAAGATGAGTTTATTTGTGAATACTAATAGATCTCGTAAGGTGAAAGCACCCTAAACAAGAGAGGAGATACGAGTATTTTCTCAGATAACAATAACCGTCTGAAACAAATGTAGGGTACGTGAACTACGTCCGCTACTACCCTTATGTGTATTTTTATGGGTAAATGCCCTTCAAAGTAATATCGCGTATATATTAAATATAGGACGTCGTCTTAAAGATGAGTTTATTTGTGAATACTAATAGATCTCGAAAGGTGAAAGCACCATAAAAAAAAGAGGAAACACGTGGGACTCTGCTGCTAACAATAGCCGTGTAAACAAATGTAGGATACGTAAACTACATCCGCTACTGCCCTATGTGTATTTTTATGGGTAAATTCCGCTTAAGATTAATATTGCCTTTATAATAAATATAGGAAGTCGTCTTGAAGATGAGTTTATTTGTGAATACTAATAGATCTCGTAAGGTGAAAGCACCATAAAAAAGAGAGGAAATACGAGCGACTCTTCTGCTATCAATTACTGTGTGAAACAAATGTAGGATACGTAAACTACATCCGCTACTACCCTATGTGTATTTTTATGGGTAAATTCGGCTTAAGATTATTATTGCCTTTATAATAAATGTAGGACGTCGTCTTGAAGATGAGTTAATTTGTGAATACTAATAGATCTCGTAAGGTGAAAGCACCATAAAAAAGAGAGGAAATACGAGCGACTCCTCTGCTATCAATTACCGTGTGAAACAAATGTAGGATACTTGAACTATGTCCGCTACTACCCTTATGTGTATTTTTATGGGTAAATGCCCTTCAAAGTAATATCGCGTATATATTAAATATAGGACGTCGTCTTGAAGATGAGTTTATTTGTGAATACTAATAGATCTCGTAAGGTGAAAGCACCATAAAAAAGAGAGGAAATACGAGCGACTCTTCTGCTATCAATTACCGTGTGAAACAAATGTAGGATACGTAAACTACATCCGCTACTACCCTATGTGTATTTTTATGGGTAAATTCGGCTTAAGATTATTATTGCCTTTATAATAAATGTAGGACGTCGTCTTGAAGATGAGTTTATTTGTGAATACTAATAGATCTCGTAAGGTGAAAGCACCATAAAAAAGAGAGGAAATACGAGCGACTCCTCTGCTATCAATTACCGTGTGAAACAAATGTAGGATACGTGAACTATGTCCGCTACTACCCTTATGTGTATTTTTATGGGTAAATGCCCTTCAAAGTAATATCGCGTATATATTAAATATAGGACGTCGTCTTGAAGATGAGTTTATTTGTGAATACTAATAGATCTCATAAGGTGAAAGCACCATAAAAAAGAGAGGAAATACAAGTGTTTCCTCTGCTATCAATTACCGTGTGAAACAAATGTAGGATACGTGAACTACGTCCGGTACTACCCTTGTGTGTAATTTTATGGTAAATGCCCTTCAAAGTAATATCGCGTATATATTAAATATAGGACGTCGTCTTGAAGATGAGTTTATTTGTGAATACTAATAGATCTCGTAAGGTGAAAGCACCATAAAAAAGAGAGGAAATACGAGCGACTCTTCTGCTATCAATTACCGTGTGAAACAAATGTAGGATACGTAAACTACATCCGCTACTACCCTATGTGTATTTTTATGGGTAAATTCGGCTTAAGATTATTATTGCCTTTATAATAAATGTAGGACGTCGTCTTGAAGATGAGTTTATTTGTGAATACTAATAGATCTCGTAAGGTGAAAGCACCATAAAAAAGAGAGGAAATACGAGCGACTCCTCTGCTATCAATTACCGTGTGAAACAAATGTAGGATACGTGAACTATGTCCGCTACTACCCTTATGTGTATTTTTATGGGTAAATGCCCTTCAAAGTAATATCGCGTATATATTAAATATAGGACGTCGTCTTGAAGATGAGTTTATTTGTGAATACTAATAGATCTCATAAGGTGAAAGCACCATAAAAAAGAGAGGAAATACAAGTGTTTCCTCTGCTATCAATTACCGTGTGAAACAAATGTAGGATACGTGAACTACGTCCGGTACTACCCTTGTGTGTAATTTTATGGTAAATGCCCTTCAAAGTAATATCGCGTATATATTAAATATAGGACGTCGTCTTGAAGATGAGTTTATTTGTGAATACTAATAGATCTCGTAAGGTGAAAGCACCATAAAAAAGAGAGGAAATACGAGCGATTCCTCTGCTATCAATTACCGTGTGAAACAAATGTAGGATACGTGAACTATGTCCGCTACTACCCTTATGTGTATTTTTATGGGTAAATGCCCTTCAAAGTAATATCGCGTATGTATTAAATGTAGGACGTCGTCTTGAAGATGAGTTTATTTGTGAATACTAATAGATCTCGTAAGGTGAAAGCACCATAAAAAAGAGAGGAAATACGAGCGACTCCTCTGCTATCAATTACCGTGTGAAACAAATGTAGGATACGTGAACTATGTCCGCTACTACCCTTATGTGTATTTTTATGGGTAAATGCCCTTCAAAGTAATATCGCGTATATATTAAATATAGGACGTCGTCTTGAAGATGAGTTTATTTGTGAATACTAATAGATCTCGTAAGGTGAAAGCACCATAAAAAAGAGAGGAAATACAAGTGTTTCCTCTGCTATCAATTACCGTGTGAAACAAATGTAGGATACGTGAACTACGTCCGGTACTACCCTTGTGTGTAATTTTATGGTAAATGCCCTTCAAAGTAATATCGCGTATATATTAAATATAGGACGTCGTCTTGAAGATGAGTTTATTTGTGAATACTAATAGATCTCGTAAGGTGAAAGCACCATAAAAAAGAGAGGAAATACGAGCGACTCCTCTGCTATCAATTACCGTGTGAAACAAATGTAGGATACGTGAACTATGTCCGCTACTACCCTTATGTGTATTTTTATGGGTAAATGCCCTTCAAAGTAATATCGCGTATGTATTAAATATAGGACGTCGTCTTGAAGATGAGTTTATTTGTGAATACTAATAGATCTCGTAAGGTGAAAGCACCCTAAACAAGAGAGGAGATACGAGTATTTTCTCAGATAACAATAACCGTCTGAAACAAATGTAGGGTACGTGAACTACGTCCGCTACTACCCTTATGTGTATTTTTATGGGTAAATGCCCTTCAAAGTAATATCGCGTATATATTAAATATAGGACGTCGTCTTAAAGATGAGTTAATTTGTGAATACTAATAGATCTCGTAAGGTGAAAGCACCATGAACAAGAGAGGAAATACAAGTGTTTCCTCTGCTATCAATTACCGTGTGAAACAAATGTAGGATACGTGAACTACGTCCGGTACTACCCTTGTGTGTAATTTTATGGTAAATGCCCTTCAAAGTAATATCGCGTATATATTAAATATAGGACGTCGTCTTGAAGATGAGTTTATTTGTGAATACTAATAGATCTCGTAAGGTGAAAGCACCATAAAAAATAGAGGAAATACGAGCGACTCCTCTGCTATCAATTACCGTGTGAAACAAATGTAGGATACGTGAACTATGTCCGCTACTACCCTTATGTGTATTTTTATGGGTAAATGCCCTTCAAAGTAATATCGCGTATGTATTAAATATAGGACGTCGTCTTGAAGATGAGTTTATTTGTGAATACTAATAGATCTCGTAAGGTGAAAGCACCCTAAACAAGAGAGGAGATACGAGTATTTTCTCAGATAACAATAACCGTCTGAAACAAATGTAGGGTATGTGAACTACGTCCGCTACTACCCTTATGTGTATTTTTATGGGTAAATGCCCTTCAAAGTAATATCGCGTATATATTAAATATAGGACGTCGTCTTAAAGATGAGTTTATTTGTGAATACTAATAGATCTCGAAAGGTGAAAGCACCATAAAAAAAAGAGGAAACACGTGGGACTCTGCTGCTAACAATAGCCGTGTAAACAAATGTAGGATACGTAAACTACAACCGCTACTGCCCTATGTGTATTTTTATGGGTAAATTCCGCTTAAGATTAATATTGCCTTTATAATAAATATAGGAAGTCGTCTTGAAGATGAGTTTATTTGTGAATACTAATAGATCTCGTAAGGTGAAAGTACCATAAAAAAGAGAGGAAATACGAGCGACTCCTCTGCTATCAATTACCGTGTGAAACAAATGTAGGATACGTGAACTACATCCGCTACTACCCTATGTAAATTTTTATTGGTAAATTCGGCTTAACATTATTATTGCCTTTATAATAAATGTAGGACGTCGTCTTGAAGATGAGTTTATTTGTGGATACTAATAGATCTCGTAAGGTGAAAGCACCATAAAAAAGAGAGGAAATACGAGCGACTCCTCTGCTATCAATTACCGTGTGAAACAAATGTAGGATACGTGAACTATGTCCGCTACTACCCTTATGTGTATTTTTATGGGTAAATGCCCTTCAAAGTAATATCGCGTATATATTAAATATAGGACGTCGTCTTGAAGATGAGTTTATTTGTGAATACTAATAGATCTCGTAAGGTGAAAGCACCCTAAACAAGAGAGGAGATACGAGTATTTTCTCCGCTAACAATAACCGTCTGAAACAAATGTAGGATACGTGAACTACGTCCGCTACTACCCTTATGTGTATTTTTATAGGTAAATGCCCTTCAAAGTAATATCGCGTATATATTAAATATAGGACGTCGTCTTGAAGATCAGTCAATTTGTGAATACTAATAGATCTCGTAAGGTAAAAGCACCATAAACAAGAGAGGAAATACGAGCGACTCCTCTGCTAACAATAACCATGTGAAACAAATGTAGGATACGTGAACTACGTCCGCTACTACACTTATGTGTTTTTTTATGGGTAAATGCACTTCAAAGTAATATCGCGTATATATTAAATATAGGACGTCGTCTTAAAGATGAGTTTATTTGTGAATACTAATAGATCTCGAAAGGTGAAAGCACCATAAAAAAGAGAGGAAATACGAGCAACTCCTCTGCTAACAATAACCTTGTAAAACAAATGTAGTACACGTGTACTTCATTTGATACTACCCTTATTTGTATTTTTATGGGTAAATGCACCTTTAAAGTAATTCCAGTACATATTAAATATAGGACGTCGTCTTAAAGATGAGTTTATTTGTGAATACTAATAGATCTCGTAAGGTGAAAGCACCCTAAACAAGAGAGGAGATACGAGTATTTTCTCAGATAACAATAACCGTCTGAAACAAATGTAGGGTACGTGAACTACGTCCGCTACTACCCTTATGTGTATTTTTATGGGTAAATGCCCTTCAAAGTAATATCGCGTATATATTAAATATAGGACGTCGTCTTAAAGATGAGTTAATTTGTGAATACTAATAGATCTCGTAAGGTGAAAGCACCATGAACAAGAGAGGAAATACAAGTGTTTCCTCTGCTATCAATTACCGTGTGAAACAAATGTAGGATACGTGAACTACGTCCGGTACTACCCTTGTGTGTAATTTTATGGTAAATGCCCTTCAAAGTAATATCGCGTATATATTAAATATAGGACGTCGTCTTGAAGATGAGTTTATTTGTGAATACTAATAGATCTCGTAAGGTGAAAGCACCATAAAAAATAGAGGAAATACGAGCGACTCCTCTGCTATCAATTACCGTGTGAAACAAATGTAGGATACGTGAACTATGTCCGCTACTACCCTTATGTGTATTTTTATGGGTAAATGCCCTTCAAAGTAATATCGCGTATGTATTAAATATAGGACGTCGTCTTGAAGATGAGTTTATTTGTGAATACTAATAGATCTCGTGAGGTGAAAGCACCCTAAACAAGAGAGGAGATACGAGTATTTTCTCAGATAACAATAACCGTCTGAAACAAATGTAGGGTATGTGAACTACGTCCGCTACTACCCTTATGTGTATTTTTATGGGTAAATGCCCTTCAAAGTAATATCGCGTATATATTAAATATAGGACGTCGTCTTAAAGATGAGTTTTTTTGTGAATACTAATAGATCTCGAAAGGTGAAAGCACCATAAAAAAAAGAGGAAACACGTGGGACTCTGCTGCTAACAATAGCCGTGTAAACAAATGTAGGATACGTAAACTACAACCGCTACTGCCCTATGTGTATTTTTATGGGTAAATTCCGCTTAAGATTAATATTGCCTTTATAATAAATATAGGAAGTCGTCTTGAAGATGAGTTTATTTGTGAATACTAATAGATCTCGTAAGGTGAAAGCACCATAAAAAAGAGAGGAAATACGAGCGACTCCTCTGCTATCAATTACCGTGTGAAACAAATGTAGGATACGTGAACTACATCCGCTACTACCCTATGTGTATTTTTATTGGTAAATTCGGCTTAACATTATTATTGCCTTTATAATAAATGTAGGACGTCGTCTTGAAGATGAGTTTATTTGTGGATACTAATAGATCTCGTAAGGTGAAAGCACCATAAAAAAGAGAGGAAATACGAGCGACTCCTCTGCTATCAATTACCGTGTGAAACAAATGTAGGATACGTGAACTATGTCCGCTACTACCCTTATGTGTATTTTTATGGGTAAATGCCCTTCAAAGTAATATCGCGTATATATTAAATATAGGACGTCGTCTTGAAGATGAGTTTATTTGTGAATACTAATAGATCTCGTAAGGTGAAAGCACCCTAAACAAGAGAGGAGATACGAGTATTTTCTCCGCTAACAATAACCGTCTGAAACAAATGTAGGATACGTGAACTACGTCCGCTACTACCCTTATGTGTATTTTTATAGGTAAATGCCCTTCAAAGTAATATCGCGTATATATTAAATATAGGACGTCGTCTTGAAGATCAGTCAATTTGTGAATACTAATAGATCTCGTAAGGAGAAAGCACCCTAAACAAGAGAGGAGATACGAGTATTTTCTCTGCTAACAATAACCGTCTGAAACAAATGTAGGATACGTGAACTACGTCCGCTACTACCCTTATGTGTATTTTTATGGGTAAATGCCCTTCAAAGTAATATCGCGTATATATTAAATATAGGACGTCGTCTTGAAGATCAGTCAATTTGTGAATACTAATAGATCTCGTAAGGTGAAAGCACCATAAAAAAGAGAGGAAATACGAGCGACTCCTCTGCTATCAATTACCGTGTGAAACAAATGTAGGATACTTGAACTATGTCCGCTACTACCCTTATGTGTATTTTTATGGGTAAATGCCCTTCAAAGTAATATCGCGTATATATTAAATATAGGACGTCGTCTTGAAGATGAGTTTATTTGTGAATACTAATAGATCTCGTAAGGTGAAAGCACCATAAAAAAGAGAGGAAATACGAGCGACTCTTCTGCTATCAATTACCGTGTGAAACAAATGTAGGATACGTAAACTACATCCGCTACTACCCTATGTGTATTTTTATGGGTAAATTCGGCTTAAGATTATTATTGCCTTTATAATAAATGTAGGACGTCGTCTTGAAGATGAGTTTATTTGTGAATACTAATAGATCTCGTAAGGTGAAAGCACCATAAAAAAGAGAGGAAATACGAGCGACTCCTCTGCTATCAATTACCGTGTGAAACAAATGTAGGATACGTGAACTATGTCCGCTACTACCCTTATGTGTATTTTTATGGGTAAATGCCCTTCAAAGTAATATCGCGTATATATTAAATATAGGACGTCGTCTTGAAGATGAGTTTATTTGTGAATACTAATAGATCTCATAAGGTGAAAGCACCATAAAAAAGAGAGGAAATACAAGTGTTTCCTCTGCTATCAATTACCGTGTGAAACAAATGTAGGATACGTGAACTACGTCCGGTACTACCCTTGTGTGTAATTTTATGGTAAATGCCCTTCAAAGTAATATCGCGTATATATTAAATATAGGACGTCGTCTTGAAGATGAGTTTATTTGTGAATACTAATAGATCTCGTAAGGTGAAAGCACCATAAAAAAGAGAGGAAATACGAGCGACTCTTCTGCTATCAATTACCGTGTGAAACAAATGTAGGATACGTAAACTACATCCGCTACTACCCTATGTGTATTTTTATGGGTAAATTCGGCTTAAGATTATTATTGCCTTTATAATAAATGTAGGACGTCGTCTTGAAGATGAGTTTATTTGTGAATACTAATAGATCTCGTAAGGTGAAAGCACCATAAAAAAGAGAGGAAATACGAGCGACTCCTCTGCTATCAATTACCGTGTGAAACAAATGTAGGATACGTGAACTATGTCCGCTACTACCCTTATGTGTATTTTTATGGGTAAATGCCCTTCAAAGTAATATCGCGTATATATTAAATATAGGACGTCGTCTTGAAGATGAGTTTATTTGTGAATACTAATAGATCTCATAAGGTGAAAGCACCATAAAAAAGAGAGGAAATACAAGTGTTTCCTCTGCTATCAATTACCGTGTGAAACAAATGTAGGATACGTGAACTACGTCCGGTACTACCCTTGTGTGTAATTTTATGGTAAATGCCCTTCAAAGTAATATCGCGTATATATTAAATATAGGACGTCGTCTTGAAGATGAGTTTATTTGTGAATACTAATAGATCTCGTAAGGTGAAAGCACCATAAAAAAGAGAGGAAATACGAGCGATTCCTCTGCTATCAATTACCGTGTGAAACAAATGTAGGATACGTGAACTATGTCCGCTACTACCCTTATGTGTATTTTTATGGGTAAATGCCCTTCAAAGTAATATCGCGTATGTATTAAATGTAGGACGTCGTCTTGAAGATGAGTTTATTTGTGAATACTAATAGATCTCGTAAGGTGAAAGCACCATAAAAAAGAGAGGAAATACGAGCGACTCCTCTGCTATCAATTACCGTGTGAAACAAATGTAGGATACGTGAACTATGTCCGCTACTACCCTTATGTGTATTTTTATGGGTAAATGCCCTTCAAAGTAATATCGCGTATATATTAAATATAGGACGTCGTCTTGAAGATGAGTTTATTTGTGAATACTAATAGATCTCGTAAGGTGAAAGCACCATAAAAAAGAGAGGAAATACGAGCGACTCCTCTGCTATCAATTACCGTGTGAAACAAATGTAGGATACGTGAACTATGTCCGCTACTACCCTTATGTGTATTTTTATGGGTAAATGCCCTTCAAAGTAATATCGCGTATGTATTAAATATAGGACGTCGTCTTGAAGATGAGTTTATTTGTGAATACTAATAGATCTCGTAAGGTGAAAGCACCCTAAACAAGAGAGGAGATACGAGTATTTTCTCAGATAACAATAACCGTCTGAAACAAATGTAGGGTACGTGAACTACGTCCGCTACTACCCTTATGTGTATTTTTATGGGTAAATGCCCTTCAAAGTAATATCGCGTATATATTAAATATAGGACGTCGTCTTAAAGATGAGTTAATTTGTGAATACTAATAGATCTCGTAAGGTGAAAGCACCATGAACAAGAGAGGAAATACAAGTGTTTCCTCTGCTATCAATTACCGTGTGAAACAAATGTAGGATACGTGAACTACGTCCGGTACTACCCTTGTGTGTAATTTTATGGTAAATGCCCTTCAAAGTAATATCGCGTATATATTAAATATAGGACGTCGTCTTGAAGATGAGTTTATTTGTGAATACTAATAGATCTCGTAAGGTGAAAGCACCATAAAAAATAGAGGAAATACGAGCGACTCCTCTGCTATCAATTACCGTGTGAAACAAATGTAGGATACGTGAACTATGTCCGCTACTACCCTTATGTGTATTTTTATGGGTAAATGCCCTTCAAAGTAATATCGCGTATGTATTAAATATAGGACGTCGTCTTGAAGATGAGTTTATTTGTGAATACTAATAGATCTCGTAAGGTGAAAGCACCCTAAACAAGAGAGGAGATACGAGTATTTTCTCAGATAACAATAACCGTCTGAAACAAATGTAGGGTATGTGAACTACGTCCGCTACTACCCTTATGTGTATTTTTATGGGTAAATGCCCTTCAAAGTAATATCGCGTATATATTAAATATAGGACGTCGTCTTAAAGATGAGTTTATTTGTGAATACTAATAGATCTCGAAAGGTGAAAGCACCATAAAAAAAAGAGGAAACACGTGGGACTCTGCTGCTAACAATAGCCGTGTAAACAAATGTAGGATACGTAAACTACAACCGCTACTGCCCTATGTGTATTTTTATGGGTAAATTCCGCTTAAGATTAATATTGCCTTTATAATAAATATAGGAAGTCGTCTTGAAGATGAGTTTATTTGTGAATACTAATAGATCTCGTAAGGTGAAAGTACCATAAAAAAGAGAGGAAATACGAGCGACTCCTCTGCTATCAATTACCGTGTGAAACAAATGTAGGATACGTGAACTACATCCGCTACTACCCTATGTAAATTTTTATTGGTAAATTCGGCTTAACATTATTATTGCCTTTATAATAAATGTAGGACGTCGTCTTGAAGATGAGTTTATTTGTGGATACTAATAGATCTCGTAAGGTGAAAGCACCATAAAAAAGAGAGGAAATACGAGCGACTCCTCTGCTATCAATAACCGTGTGAAACAAATGTAGGATACGTGAACTATGTCCGCTACTACCCTTATGTGTATTTTTATGGGTAAATGCCCTTCAAAGTAATATCGCGTTTATATTAAATATAGGACGTCGTCTTGAAGATGAGTTTATTTGTGAATACTAATAGATCTCGTAAGGTGAAAGCACCCTAAACAAGAGAGGAGATACGAGTATTTTCTCCGCTAACAATAACCGTCTGAAACAAATGTAGGATACGTGAACTACGTCCGCTACTACCCTTATGTGTATTTTTATAGGTAAATGCCCTTCAAAGTAATATCGCGTATATATTAAATATAGGACGTCGTCTTGAAGATCAGTCAATTTGTGAATACTAATAGATCTCGTAAGGTAAAAGCACCATAAACAAGAGAGGAAATACGAGCGACTCCTCTGCTAACAATAACCATGTGAAACAAATGTAGGATACGTGAACTACGTCCGCTACTACACTTATGTGTTTTTTTATGGGTAAATGCACTTCAAAGTAATATCGCGTATATATTAAATATAGGACGTCGTCTTAAAGATGAGTTTATTTGTGAATACTAATAGATCTCGAAAGGTGAAAGCACCATAAAAAAGAGAGGAAATACGAGCAACTCCTCTGCTAACAATAACCTTGTAAAACAAATGTAGTACACGTGTACTTCATTTGATACTACCCTTATTTGTATTTTTATGGGTAAATGCACCTTTAAAGTAATTCCAGTACATATTAAATATAGGACGTCGTCTTAAAGATGAGTTTATTTGTGAATACTAATAGATCTCGTAAGGTGAAAGCACCCTAAACAAGAGAGGAGATACGAGTATTTTCTCAGATAACAATAACCGTCTGAAACAAATGTAGGGTACGTGAACTACGTCCGCTACTACCCTTATGTGTATTTTTATGGGTAAATGCCCTTCAAAGTAATATCGCGTATATATTAAATATAGGACGTCGTCTTAAAGATGAGTTAATTTGTGAATACTAATAGATCTCGTAAGGTGAAAGCACCATGAACAAGAGAGGAAATACAAGTGTTTCCTCTGCTATCAATTACCGTGTGAAACAAATGTAGGATACGTGAACTACGTCCGGTACTACCCTTGTGTGTAATTTTATGGTAAATGCCCTTCAAAGTAATATCGCGTATATATTAAATATAGGACGTCGTCTTGAAGATGAGTTTATTTGTGAATACTAATAGATCTCGTAAGGTGAAAGCACCATAAAAAATAGAGGAAATACGAGCGACTCCTCTGCTATCAATTACCGTGTGAAACAAATGTAGGATACGTGAACTATGTCCGCTACTACCCTTATGTGTATTTTTATGGGTAAATGCCCTTCAAAGTAATATCGCGTATGTATTAAATATAGGACGTCGTCTTGAAGATGAGTTTATTTGTGAATACTAATAGATCTCGTGAGGTGAAAGCACCCTAAACAAGAGAGGAGATACGAGTATTTTCTCAGATAACAATAACCGTCTGAAACAAATGTAGGGTATGTGAACTACGTCCGCTACTACCCTTATGTGTATTTTTATGGGTAAATGCCCTTCAAAGTAATATCGCGTATATATTAAATATAGGACGTCGTCTTAAAGATGAGTTTTTTTGTGAATACTAATAGATCTCGAAAGGTGAAAGCACCATAAAAAAAAGAGGAAACACGTGGGACTCTGCTGCTAACAATAGCCGTGTAAACAAATGTAGGATACGTAAACTACAACCGCTACTGCCCTATGTGTATTTTTATGGGTAAATTCCGCTTAAGATTAATATTGCCTTTATAATAAATATAGGAAGTCGTCTTGAAGATGAGTTTATTTGTGAATACTAATAGATCTCGTAAGGTGAAAGCACCATAAAAAAGAGAGGAAATACGAGCGACTCCTCTGCTATCAATTACCGTGTGAAACAAATGTAGGATACGTGAACTACATCCGCTACTACCCTATGTGTATTTTTATTGGTAAATTCGGCTTAACATTATTATTGCCTTTATAATAAATGTAGGACGTCGTCTTGAAGATGAGTTTATTTGTGGATACTAATAGATCTCGTAAGGTGAAAGCACCATAAAAAAGAGAGGAAATACGAGCGACTCCTCTGCTATCAATTACCGTGTGAAACAAATGTAGGATACGTGAACTATGTCCGCTACTACCCTTATGTGTATTTTTATGGGTAAATGCCCTTCAAAGTAATATCGCGTATATATTAAATATAGGACGTCGTCTTGAAGATGAGTTTATTTGTGAATACTAATAGATCTCGTAAGGTGAAAGCACCCTAAACAAGAGAGGAGATACGAGTATTTTCTCCGCTAACAATAACCGTCTGAAACAAATGTAGGATACGTGAACTACGTCCGCTACTACCCTTATGTGTATTTTTATAGGTAAATGCCCTTCAAAGTAATATCGCGTATATATTAAATATAGGACGTCGTCTTGAAGATCAGTCAATTTGTGAATACTAATAGATCTCGTAAGGAGAAAGCACCCTAAACAAGAGAGGAGATACGAGTATTTTCTCTGCTAACAATAACCGTCTGAAACAAATGTAGGATACGTGAACTACGTCCGCTACTACCCTTATGTGTATTTTTATGGGTAAATGCCCTTCAAAGTAATATCGCGTATATATTAAATATAGGACGTCGTCTTGAAGATCAGTCAATTTGTGAATACTAATAGATCTCGTAAGGTAAAAGCACCATAAACAAGAGAGGAAATACGAGCGACTCCTCTGCTAACAATAACCATGTGAAACAAATGTAGGATACGTGAACTACGTCCGCTACTACACTTATGTGTTTTTTTATGGGTAAATGCACTTCAAAGTAATATCGCGTATATATTAAATATAGGACGTCGTCTTAAAGATGAGTTTATTTGTGAATACTAATAGATCTCGAAAGGTGAAAGCACCATAAAAAAGAGAGGAAATACGAGCAACTCCTCTGCTAACAATAACCTTGTAAAACAAATGTAGTACACGTGTACTTCATTTGATACTACCCTTATTTGTATTTTTATGGGTAAATGCACCTTTAAAGTAATTCCAGTACATATTAAATATAGGACGTCGTCTTAAAGATGAGTTTATTTGTGAATACTAATGGATCTCGTAAGGTGAAAGCACCATGAACAAGAGAGGAAATACAAGTGGTTCCTCTGCTATCAATTACCGTGTGAAACAAATGTAGGATACGTGAACTACGTCCGGTACTACCCTTGTGTGTAATTTTATGGTAAATGCCCTTCAAAGTAATATCGCGTATATATTAAATATAGGACGTCGTCTTGAAGATGAGTTTATTTGTGAATACTAATAGATCTCGTAAGGTGAAAGCACCATAAACAAGAGAGGAAATACGAGCGACTCCTCTGCTATCAATTACCGTGTGAAACAAATGTAGGATACGTGAACTATGTCCGCTACTACCCTTATGTGTATTTTTATAGGTAAATTCGGCTTAAGATTATTATTGCCTTTATAATAAATGTAGGACGTCGTCTTGAAGATGAGTTTATTTGTAAATACTAATAGATCTCGTAAGGTGAAAGCACCATAAAAAAGAGAGGAAATACGAGCGACTCCTCTGCTATCAATTACCGTGTGAAACAAATGTAGGATACGTGAACTACGTCCGCTACTACCCTTATGTGTATTTTTATGGGTAAATGCCCTTCAAAGTAATATCGCGTATATATTAAATATAGGACGTCGTCTTAAAGATGAGTTTATTTGTGAATACTAATAGATCTCGTAAGGTGAAAGCACCATGAACAAGAGAGGAAATACAAGTGTTTCCTGTGCTATCAATTACCGTGTGAAACAAATGTAGGATACGTGAACTACATCCGCTACTACCCTTATGTGTATTTTTATGGGTAAATTCGGCTTAAGATTATTATTGCCTTTATAATAAATGTAGGACGTCGTCTTGAAGATGAGTTTATTTGTGAATACTAAAAGATCTCGTAAGGTGAAAGCACCATAAAAAAGAGAGGAAATACGAGCAACTCCTCTGCTAACAATAACCGTGTAAAACAAATGTAGTACACGTGTGTTTCATTTGATACTACCCTTATTTGTATTTTTATGGGTAAATGCACGTTTAAAGTAATATCAAGTACATATTAAATATAGGACGTCGTCTTAAAGATGAGTTTCTTTGTGAATACTAATAGATCTCGTAAGGTGAAAGCACCATAAAAAAGAGAGGAAATACGAGCGACTTCTCTGCTATCAATTACCGTGTGAAACAAATGTAGGATAGGTGAACTACATCCGCTACTACCCTATGTGTATTTTTATGGGTAAATGCCCTTCAAAGTAATATCGCGTATATAATAAATGTAGGACGTCGTCTTGAAGATGAGTTTATTTGTGAATACTAATAGATCTCGTAAGGTGAAAGCACCATAAAAAAGAGAGGAAATACGAGCGACTCCTCTGCTATCAATTACCGTGTGAAACAAATGTAGGATACGTGAACTATGTCCGCTACTACCCTTATGTGTATTTTTATGGGTAAATGCCCTTCAAAGTAATATCGTGTATGTATTAAATATAGGACGTCGTCTTGAAGATGAGTTTATTTGTGAATACTAATAGATCTCGTAAGGTGAAAGCACCCTAAACAAGAGAGGAGATACGAGTATTTTCTCAGATAACAAAAAACCGTCTGAAACAAATGTAGGGTACGTGAACTACGTCCGCTACTACCCTTATGTGTATTTTTATGGGTAAATGCCCTTCAAAGTAATATTGCGTATATATTAAATATAGGACGTCGTCTTGATGATCAGTCAATTTGTGAATACTAATAGATCTCGTAAGGTAAAAGCACCATAAACAAGAGAGGAAATACGAGCGACTCCTCTGCTAACAATAACCGTGTAAAACAAATGTAGTACACGTGTACTTCATTTGATATTACCCTTATTTGTATTTTTATGGGTAAATGCACCTTTAAAGTAATTTCAAGTACATATTAAATATAGGACGTCGTCTTAAAGATGAGTTTATTTGTGAATACTAATAGATCTCGTAAGGTGAAAGCACCATGAACAAGAGAGGAAATACAAGTGTTTCCTCTGCTATCAATTACCGTGTGAAACAAATGTAGGATACGTGAACTACATCCGCTACTACCCTATGTGTTTTTTTATGGGTAAATTCGGCTTAAGATTATTATTGCCTTTATAATAAATGTAGGACGTCGTCTTAAAGATGAGTTTATTTTTGAATACTAATAGATCTCGTAGGGTGAAAGCAATAAAAACAAGAGAGGAAATAGGAGTGACTCCTCTGCTATCAATTACCGTGTGAAACAAATGTAAGATACGTGAACTACGTCCGGTACTACACTTATGTGTATTTTTATGGGTAAATGCCCTTCAAAGTAATATCGCGTATATATTAAATATAGGACGTCGTCTTGAAGATGAGTTGATTTGTGAATACTAATAGATCTCGTAAGGTGAAAGCACCATAAAAAAGAGAGGAAATACGAGCGACTCCTCTGCTATCAATTACCGTGTGAAACAAATGTAGGATACGTGAACTGCATCCGCTACTACCCTATGTGTATTTTTATAGGTAAATTCGGCTTAAGATTATTATTGCCTTTATAATAAATGTAGGACGTCGTCTTGAAGATGAGTTTATTTGTAAATACTAATAGATCTCGTAAGGTGAAAGCACCATAAAAAAGAGAGGAAATACGAGCGACTCCTCTGCTATCAATTACCGTGTGAAACAAATGTAGGATACGTGAACTACGTCCGCTACTACCCTTATGTGTATTTTTATGGGTAAATGCCCTTCAAAGTAATATCGCGTATATATTAAATATAGGACGTCGTCTTAAAGATGAGTTTATTTGTGCATACTAATAGATCTCGAAAGGTGAAAGCAACATAAAAAAAAGAGGAAATAAGAGCGACTCCTCTGCTATCAATTACCTTGTGAAACAAATGTAGGATACGTGAACTACATCCGCTACTACCCTATGTGTATTTTAATGGGTAAATTCGGCTTAAGATTATTATTGCCTTTATAATAAATGTAGGACGTCGTCTTGAAAGTGAGTTTATTTGTGAATACTAATAGATCTCGTAAGGTGAAAGCACCATAAAAAAGAGAGGAAATACGAGCGACTCCTCTGCTATCAATTACCGTGTGAAACAAATGTAAGATACGTGAACTACGTCCGCTACTACCCTTATGTGTATTTTTATGGGTAAATGCCTTTCAAAGTAATATTGCGTATATATTAAATATAGGACGTCGTCTTGAAGATCAGTCAATTTGTGAATACTAATAGATCTCGTAAGGTAAAAGCACCATAAACAAGAGAGGAAATACGAGCGACTCCTCTGCTAACAATAACCATGTGAAACAAATGTAGGATACGTGAACTACGTCCGCTACTACACTTATGTGTTTTTTTATGGGTAAATGCACTTCAAAGTAATATCGCGTATATATTAAATATAGGACGTCGTCTTAAAGATGAGTTTATTTGTGAATACTAATAGATCTCGAAAGGTGAAAGCACCATAAAAAAGAGAGGAAATACGAGCAACTCCTCTGCTAACAATAACCTTGTAAAACAAATGTAGTACACGTGTACTTCATTTGATACTACCCTTATTTGTATTTTTATGGGTAAATGCACCTTTAAAGTAATTCCAGTACATATTAAATATAGGACGTCGTCTTAAAGATGAGTTTATTTGTGAATACTAATAGATCTCGTAAGGTGAAAGCACCCTAAACAAGAGAGGAGATACGAGTATTTTCTCAGATAACAATAACCGTCTGAAACAAATGTAGGGTACGTGAACTACGTCCGCTACTACCCTTATGTGTATTTTTATGGGTAAATGCCCTTCAAAGTAATATCGCGTATATATTAAATATAGGACGTCGTCTTAAAGATGAGTTTATTTGTGAATACTAATAGATCTCGTAAGGTGAAAGCACCATGAACAAGAGAGGAAATACAAGTGTTTCCTCTGCTATCAATTACCGTGTGAAACAAATGTAGGATACGTGAACTACGTCCGGTACTACCCTTGTGTGTAATTTTATGGTAAATGCCCTTCAAAGTAATATCGCGTATATATTAAATATAGGACGTCGTCTTAAAGATGAGTTTATTTGTGAATACTAATAGATCTCGTAAGGTGAAAGCACCATAAAAAATAGAGGAAATACGAGCGACTCCTCTGCTATCAATTACCGTGTGAAACAAATGTAGGATACGTGAACTATGTCCGCTACTACCCTTATGTGTATTTTTATGGGTAAATGCCCTTCAAAGTAATATCGCGTATGTATTAAATATAGGACGTCGTCTTGAAGATGAGTTTATTTGTGAATACTAATAGATCTCGTGAGGTGAAAGCACCCTAAACAAGAGAGGAGATACGAGTATTTTCTCAGATAACAATAACCGTCTGAAACAAATGTAGGGTATGTGAACTACGTCCGCTACTACCCTTATGTGTATTTTTATGGGTAAATGCCCTTCAAAGTAATATCGCGTATATATTAAATATAGGACGTCGTCTTAAAGATGAGTTTTTTTGTGAATACTAATAGATCTCGAAAGGTGAAAGCACCATAAAAAAAAGAGGAAACACGTGGGACTCTGCTGCTAACAATAGCCGTGTAAACAAATGTAGGATACGTAAACTACAACCGCTACTGCCCTATGTGTATTTTTATGGGTAAATTCCGCTTAAGATTAATATTGCCTTTATAATAAATATAGGAAGTCGTCTTGAAGATGAGTTTATTTGTGAATACTAATAGATCTCGTAAGGTGAAAGCACCATAAAAAAGAGAGGAAATACGAGCGACTCCTCTGCTATCAATTACCGTGTGAAACAAATGTAGGATACGTGAACTACATCCGCTACTACCCTATGTGTATTTTTATTGGTAAATTCGGCTTAACATTATTATTGCCTTTATAATAAATGTAGGACGTCGTCTTGAAGATGAGTTTATTTGTGGATACTAATAGATCTCGTAAGGTGAAAGCACCATAAAAAAGAGAGGAAATACGAGCGACTCCTCTGCTATCAATTACCGTGTGAAACAAATGTAGGATACGTGAACTATGTCCGCTACTACCCTTATGTGTATTTTTATGGGTAAATGCCCTTCAAAGTAATATCGCGTATATATTAAATATAGGACGTCGTCTTGAAGATGAGTTTATTTGTGAATACTAATAGATCTCGTAAGGTGAAAGCACCCTAAACAAGAGAGGAGATACGAGTATTTTCTCCGCTAACAATAACCGTCTGAAACAAATGTAGGATACGTGAACTACGTCCGCTACTACCCTTATGTGTATTTTTATAGGTAAATGCCCTTCAAAGTAATATCGCGTATATATTAAATATAGGACGTCGTCTTGAAGATCAGTCAATTTGTGAATACTAATAGATCTCGTAAGGAGAAAGCACCCTAAACAAGAGAGGAGATACGAGTATTTTCTCTGCTAACAATAACCGTCTGAAACAAATGTAGGATACGTGAACTACGTCCGCTACTACCCTTATGTGTATTTTTATGGGTAAATGCCCTTCAAAGTAATATCGCGTATATATTAAATATAGGACGTCGTCTTGAAGATCAGTCAATTTGTGAATACTAATAGATCTCGTAAGGTAAAAGCACCATAAACAAGAGAGGAAATACGAGCGACTCCTCTGCTAACAATAACCATGTGAAACAAATGTAGGATACGTGAACTACGTCCGCTACTACACTTATGTGTTTTTTTATGGGTAAATGCACTTCAAAGTAATATCGCGTATATATTAAATATAGGACGTCGTCTTAAAGATGAGTTTATTTGTGAATACTAATAGATCTCGAAAGGTGAAAGCACCATAAAAAAGAGAGGAAATACGAGCAACTCCTCTGCTAACAATAACCTTGTAAAACAAATGTAGTACACGTGTACTTCATTTGATACTACCCTTATTTGTATTTTTATGGGTAAATGCACCTTTAAAGTAATTCCAGTACATATTAAATATAGGACGTCGTCTTAAAGATGAGTTTATTTGTGAATACTAATGGATCTCGTAAGGTGAAAGCACCATGAACAAGAGAGGAAATACAAGTGGTTCCTCTGCTATCAATTACCGTGTGAAACAAATGTAGGATACGTGAACTACGTCCGGTACTACCCTTGTGTGTAATTTTATGGTAAATGCCCTTCAAAGTAATATCGCGTATATATTAAATATAGGACGTCGTCTTGAAGATGAGTTTATTTGTGAATACTAATAGATCTCGTAAGGTGAAAGCACCATAAACAAGAGAGGAAATACGAGCGACTCCTCTGCTATCAATTACCGTGTGAAACAAATGTAGGATACGTGAACTATGTCCGCTACTACCCTTATGTGTATTTTTATAGGTAAATTCGGCTTAAGATTATTATTGCCTTTATAATAAATGTAGGACGTCGTCTTGAAGATGAGTTTATTTGTAAATACTAATAGATCTCGTAAGGTGAAAGCACCATAAAAAAGAGAGGAAATACGAGCGACTCCTCTGCTATCAATTACCGTGTGAAACAAATGTAGGATACGTGAACTACGTCCGCTACTACCCTTATGTGTATTTTTATGGGTAAATGCCCTTCAAAGTAATATCGCGTATATATTAAATATAGGACGTCGTCTTAAAGATGAGTTTATTTGTGAATACTAATAGATCTCGTAAGGTGAAAGCACCATGAACAAGAGAGGAAATACAAGTGTTTCCTGTGCTATCAATTACCGTGTGAAACAAATGTAGGATACGTGAACTACATCCGCTACTACCCTTATGTGTATTTTTATGGGTAAATTCGGCTTAAGATTATTATTGCCTTTATAATAAATGTAGGACGTCGTCTTGAAGATGAGTTTATTTGTGAATACTAAAAGATCTCGTAAGGTGAAAGCACCATAAAAAAGAGAGGAAATACGAGCAACTCCTCTGCTAACAATAACCGTGTAAAACAAATGTAGTACACGTGCGTTTCATTTGATACTACCCTTATTTGTATTTTTATGGGTAAATGCACGTTTAAAGTAATATCAAGTACATATTAAATATAGGACGTCGTCTTAAAGATGAGTTTCTTTGTGAATACTAATAGATCTCGTAAGGTGAAAGCACCATAAAAAAGAGAGGAAATACGAGCGACTTCTCTGCTATCAATTACCGTGTGAAACAAATGTAGGATAGGTGAACTACATCCGCTACTACCCTATGTGTATTTTTATGGGTAAATGCCCTTCAAAGTAATATCGCGTATATAATAAATGTAGGACGTCGTCTTGAAGATGAGTTTATTTGTGAATACTAATAGATCTCGTAAGGTGAAAGCACCATAAAAAAGAGAGGAAATACGAGCGACTCCTCTGCTATCAATTACCGTGTGAAACAAATGTAGGATACGTGAACTATGTCCGCTACTACCCTTATGTGTATTTTTATGGGTAAATGCCCTTCAAAGTAATATCGTGTATGTATTAAATATAGGACGTCGTCTTGAAGATGAGTTTATTTGTGAATACTAATAGATCTCGTAAGGTGAAAGCACCCTAAACAAGAGAGGAGATACGAGTATTTTCTCAGATAACAAAAAACCGTCTGAAACAAATGTAGGGTACGTGAACTACGTCCGCTACTACCCTTATGTGTATTTTTATGGGTAAATGCCCTTCAAAGTAATATTGCGTATATATTAAATATAGGACGTCGTCTTGATGATCAGTCAATTTGTGAATACTAATAGATCTCGTAAGGTAAAAGCACCATAAACAAGAGAGGAAATACGAGCGACTCCTCTGCTAACAATAACCGTGTAAAACAAATGTAGTACACGTGTACTTCATTTGATATTACCCTTATTTGTATTTTTATGGGTAAATGCACCTTTAAAGTAATTTCAAGTACATATTAAATATAGGACGTCGTCTTAAAGATGAGTTTATTTGTGAATACTAATAGATCTCGTAAGGTGAAAGCACCATGAACAAGAGAGGAAATACAAGTGTTTCCTCTGCTATCAATTACCGTGTGAAACAAATGTAGGATACGTGAACTACATCCGCTACTACCCTATGTGTTTTTTTATGGGTAAATTCGGCTTAAGATTATTATTGCCTTTATAATAAATGTAGGACGTCGTCTTAAAGATGAGTTTATTTTTGAATACTAATAGATCTCGTAGGGTGAAAGCAATAAAAACAAGAGAGGAAATAGGAGTGACTCCTCTGCTATCAATTACCGTGTGAAACAAATGTAAGATACGTGAACTACGTCCGGTACTACACTTATGTGTATTTTTATGGGTAAATGCCCTTCAAAGTAATATCGCGTATATATTAAATATAGGACGTCGTCTTGAAGATGAGTTGATTTGTGAATACTAATAGATCTCGTAAGGTGAAAGCACCATAAAAAAGAGAGGAAATACGAGCGACTCCTCTGCTATCAATTACCGTGTGAAACAAATGTAGGATACGTGAACTGCATCCGCTACTACCCTATGTGTATTTTTATAGGTAAATTCGGCTTAAGATTATTATTGCCTTTATAATAAATGTAGGACGTCGTCTTGAAGATGAGTTTATTTGTAAATACTAATAGATCTCGTAAGGTGAAAGCACCATAAAAAAGAGAGGAAATACGAGCGACTCCTCTGCTATCAATTACCGTGTGAAACAAATGTAGGATACGTGAACTACGTCCGCTACTACCCTTATGTGTATTTTTATGGGTAAATGCCCTTCAAAGTAATATCGCGTATATATTAAATATAGGACGTCGTCTTAAAGATGAGTTTATTTGTGCATACTAATAGATCTCGAAAGGTGAAAGCAACATAAAAAAAAGAGGAAATAAGAGCGACTCCTCTGCTATCAATTACCTTGTGAAACAAATGTAGGATACGTGAACTACATCCGCTACTACCCTATGTGTATTTTAATGGGTAAATTCGGCTTAAGATTATTATTGCCTTTATAATAAATGTAGGACGTCGTCTTGAAAGTGAGTTTATTTGTGAATACTAATAGATCTCGTAAGGTGAAAGCACCATAAAAAAGAGAGGAAATACGAGCGACTCCTCTGCTATCAATTACCGTGTGAAACAAATGTAAGATACGTGAACTACGTCCGCTACTACCCTTATGTGTATTTTTATGGGTAAATGCCTTTCAAAGTAATATTGCGTATATATTAAATATAGGACGTCGTCTTGAAGATCAGTCAATTTGTGAATACTAATAGATCTCGTAAGGTAAAAGCACCATAAACAAGAGAGGAAATACGAGCGACTCCTCTGCTAACAATAACCATGTGAAACAAATGTAGGATACGTGAACTACGTCCGCTACTACACTTATGTGTTTTTTTATGGGTAAATGCACTTCAAAGTAATATCGCGTATATATTAAATATAGGACGTCGTCCTAAAGATGAGTTTATTTGTGAATACTAATAGATCTCGAAAGGTGAAAGCACCATAAAAAAGAGAGGAAATACGAGCAACTCCTCTGCTAACAATAACCGTGTAAAACAAATGTAGTACACGTGTACTTCATTTGATACTACCCTTATTTGTATTTTTATGGATAAATGCACCTTTAAAGTAATTCAAGTACATATTAAATATAGGACGTCGTCTTAAAGATGAGTTTATTTGTGAATACTAATAGATCTCGTAAGGTGAAAGCACCATATAAAAGAGAGGAAATACGAGCGACTCCTCTGCTATCAATTACCGTGTGAAACAAATGTAGGATACGTGAACTACGTCCGGTACTACCCTTGTGTGTAATTTTATGGTAAATGCCCTTCAAAGTAATATCGCGTATATATTAAATGTAGGACGTCGTCTTGAAGATGAGTTTATTTGTAAATACTAATAGATCTCGTAAGGTGAAAGCACCATAAAAAAGAGAGGAAATACGAGCGACTCCTCTGCTATCAATTACCGTGTGAAACAAATGTAGGATACGTGAACTACGTCCGCTACTACCCTTATGTGTATTTTTATGGGTAAATGCCCTTCAAAGTAATATCGCGTATATATTAAATATAGGACGTCGTCTTAAAGATGAGTTTATTTGTGCATACTAATAGATCTCGAAAGGTGAAAGCACCATAAAAAAGAGAGGAAATACGAGCAACTCCTCTGCTAACAATAACCGTGTAAAACAAATGTAGTACACGTGTGTTTCATTTGATACTACCCTTATTTGTATTTTTATGGGTAAATGCACGTTTAAAGTAATATCAAGTACATATTAAATATAGGACGTCGTCTTAAAGATGAGTTTCTTTGTGAATACTAATAGATCTCGTAAGGTGAAAGCACCATGAACAAGAGAGGAAATACAAGTGTTTCCTATGCTATCAATTACCGTGTGAAACAAATGTGGGATACGTGAACTACGTCCGGTACTACCCTTATGTGTATTTTTATGGGTAAATGCCCTTCAAAGTAATATCGCGTATATATTAAATATAGGACTTCGTCTTGAAGATGAGTTTATTTGTGAATACTAATAGATCTCGTAAGGTGAAAGCACCATAAGAACGAGAGGAAATAAGAGCGACTCCTCTGCTATCAATTACCGTGTGAAACAAATGTAAGATACGTGAACTACGTCCGGTACTACACTTATGTGTATTTTTATGGGTAAATGCCCTTCAAAGTAATATCGCGTATGTATTAAATATAGGACGTCGTCTTGAAGATGAGTTTATTTGTGAATACTAATAGATCTCGTAAGGTGAAAGCACCCTAAACAAGAGAGGAGATACGAGTATTTTCTCTGCTAACAATAACCGTCTGAAACAAATGTAGGATACGTGAACTACGTCTGCTACTACCCTTATGTGTATTTTTATGGGAAAATGCCCTTCAAAGTAATATTGCGTATATATTAAATATAGGACGTCGTCTTGATGATCAGTCAATTTGTGAATACTAATAGAT
>CAKNEZ010000001.1:0-128087 GCA_930367205.1 Acanthosoma haemorrhoidale | reverse complement strand
TTGAACACATAAAAAGAACATGTGGCTGGGATAATAACATAACATAATAGTACCTTCTTCCTGAACCCAGTGTTACCAGCATCACACCATTAAGTATTTCAGCAAAAATAACAAGTTTTAGCAATTTAATTGATTAGTTTTCAAATGAAATAAAAAAGAAGAGAGACTTGATTCTGTGATCTAGTTCCCTAAGAATAATAACAAAGAAACATTTTAATGCTTTGCAGAAACTAAATTACAGATTCACATAAAAACTACACTGCAAAAATTTAATTTCAATGGTTATTTAGATAAAATATAAAATAAATGGTCAATATTTATAAGGCTTTTTGTAAATTGTTTTTTCCTCAGTTTGTTAATGAATATATAACACTTTCCTAATTTCTTACAACAGTCTAATGTATAACACTCTCCTAATCTTTGTGTATCAAATTCTCATACAATACAAACCCAACACTTGGAGTATGGAGCACTTATGAATCATAATGGCGTACATTTTATTTATTTATATATATATACTATTATCTATTTGTAGTTAAATTATTGTTATCGTTTAAAAATATGTGGGGGAAGAAGAATGTGATTTCAGACTGAGGATTTTTTTTTTCTATTTGGGACAAAAATTGCATAAAAACTCCATCCTTCTTCTATAACAGTTTATTTTAAATAAATGTATTATGTCGTTTAAATGTAAACATTAATTTAATTTTACAATTTAGGAGTGTACACATTTGTTAATTAACAACTTGTTTTCTTTCTCTTGTTTTGTTTTCAGTTGTCCCCTATTTTGGACTTTTACCCAATGGATTATATGATTGATTCAAATCAGGAGCATTGCACTGGGCGAGGCGTGGCATTGTTACCATTTGTTGATGAAACTCGATTAAGAAAAGGACTCACTTCCATTTATAAAGATTTGTCGGAATCAGAAGGTGAATTGGGCAACTTTTTATTATAACTAGTGTATTTACCTGTTTGATTTTCTTTATTTTAAAAAAAATATTAAAGTTTCTTTAGTTATGAATAAATCTTCAACCAGCAGTTTTAAGTTAGTTATGTAACTTTACTTTGTTATTTAACGTTACTAATATTGCAGACTGTACTTGTTGATTTATTTTGTTTTCATAGTAAATCAACGATTACTGTTTCATGCAGCTCCCTCCTACAATGTGGCGGATGGTTTTCATAAAAGTTCCAGTTGATGTGAATCCTTTTAGAAGGTCCCATGCAAAAAATGTCACCTTTTTATGAGATGAAATATAATCTTTAAGAATTTATTATTAAATTACAGGAAATGGGTATCATAACAAATTTTTTAATTTCCAGTTACTTTTTTCTAAATTGCCATTATTGTGCACTGATTCTGCTGTAAAGCCAGGCATCAACAACGCGAGTTTCTTTCCTTCTCATTTCCTGAAATTTAAGTTCAAAGGACCATGCAGTCTGTGTCATGTGGCTTACAGGTAGTGACGCATTGTAGTGAAACTAGGGTAACAGGTGATTAGTTGTACTAGGTTAGTTGACTAGGTAACCTAACGAAGGATGTTAAGAATTTAAAAATGTTAACGAGGTGTTTTGACCAAAACACTTTAGTTTAGTAATCAATGACTAAAGCTGACACTTGAAACGGTGTATTACTTAAAAGTTTTCTGCAGAATTTGAAAAATTGTATTCATTTTTTATTGACTGTAGCAATTCTTGTTATATCAACAAAGATCAATGGAAATACGATTATGGATTCACTTTTACAACATAAAAAGATGGTATACACGTCATGTAATTAATTATTTCAGTGCATTTTATGATACAAAATATTTTAATAAAATTTTAAATTGTCAAAGTTTTTAGATCTTTTCAAGAACAACATAGTTGTGAGTCTGTAGGATATGTTCTTTAAAGTCCGAAATTTTAGAGATTAGATTGGGACTTTTATCCCAGGTGGGGAACTGGCCACGTTTTGGTTTCACTTGGCTGTGTGTACTACTGTATAGCAGATCTGTTACATTGTTGTGAGCTCTAAATTCTTAATAAACATTCTATTAGCTAGGCTACCATTGTCTACTTATTTCAATGATTATATGTAAAAATAGATAATGGACAATAGTTTTCTGTCATTTTGAAATGATAATACATGAACAATTTATTTATTATGTTCATGACAATTTTAATCTAATTTACCTTGTAAATATTTAAAATACTTATCTTCTATATTATTTTCAAAGGTATTTTTTGTTTTTATTTGAATGAAAATGGCAAAGCTGCTTATGTTGATAAGGTTAATATTAATATAATAAATCAGAAAACTGAAGTTTATTTATTTGACATTATTTGTTTATTTTAAATTAATAGATTTCAGATTATCACTTCATAAGTAATATATTGTTGTTAATTATTTTAGTTAAAAGGGATAAATTAGGACATAATCGCTTATATTTGGGCACGGGAACAGATTGTTTTTCATACATAAAACAACTGGACACAACAATATACCATAAGAGAACAAAACATTTATTATCTGATGGAGTGTATGGAAATGTGCACTTCAAACAAGAGGAATTTTTCCAGGGGAAGTATGTTTCTTTTCTATGTTTAAATAATTTAAAGTTGTTGTCTATTAATTGCTTATTATAATAATGCAAGTTGGTCTGATTTCTTCAAAACTTTAAATAAATATCATTAAATACAACTGGACAAACTACTAGTAGTATTTTTGTAGCCTGTGTGCATGAGCATGAGTGAGCTAAAAAATATTTATAAAACAGCTTCATTATATGCTTCATATCCACAGCTGATAACCTCTTCTTTATTGTAATAGCGCTTTTGATAGTTCTAAGTTGTCATCTTTAGTTATCCAATTGGTTATGTTGGATATATAACTCATCTGAAACAATAGTATATTTTTATCTATTTAACCAAGGCTGCTACATCCACGGTCCTCACTTTACAAAATTTAAAGAAGAGGTTATCAGTTGTGGAAAGACAATAAAGCTGTTTTATAATTATACCATTCCACAATCCAGTAGTAATTTTGTTATTAAAAAATAATTCATAATTAATAGTCTTGTTTTGAAACATTGCCATCTAAATAGAAAAACCCAATAACAAAAAATTGAAACACTGGGTGTTCACAATTACATACTGAACTGATTACTACTTGCTCACTTCTTTGAATAGTATAATTTAAATATAATAAAACCTGTCCTACCTCCATTACCTTACTTATACATTTTACATTGCTTTTATTTAAAAGATAATGTTTATTTTATAGAGTTTTGCTTATGGTTTTAAATGTAAAATAGAAATTATAAGCTTCTAGTTTTTGTTTGGGCAAATCATCTTTAAATTATGTGGCCATGTAATTAATTAACTCAATAACTGTTAAATTACATTCTTTATTAAGAATGCGAGTATGATGATATGATATTTTGTGGTTAAATTTGAACTTTGAAAGGAAGGTAATTGCATGATTCACAATTTTTTTGGAAATCTACAAGCTTGCAAATGTAATTCAATCATATCACCACACCATAGAATGTAAAATAATCTTTAATTAAATTACCTGGTATTTATTAAACATGTCATGTTAAAAATGAATTTTTGGTGATGGAACTGTGATATCTCTAGACTGCAACTTGTGTCAAACAAAACTATTAGAAATGTTGTACAACAAACAATAAATTGATACAAAAAAACTCAGTTGGTATGACCTTTTAAGGTGCAGGGAAATAAAGCATAAATGTAAGTTAAACGAAGAAGAGCACAGATTTATTTGGATACATACGGACAGTACACACACACTCATGGACGGTCACAATAGGAATCCAAGAGGCACATGCCAACCTGATCACAAAAACGCAACAGTGCCGTCCTTATCGTTACAACTAAATATAAATCATATAAAACAACTAATAATACAAACGCGGAATTATACCAATATGACCATGTTAAGAGAATTGAGGGTCATCATTCAAAAAGACTCTTTTACCATGTGGAAAAGGAAAAGAGAACAACCATCAAAGAGATGGATGCACAGTCTGGAGGAAGCAGTGGTGGCATTCGAGAGGATAGCGGGAATAATAGTGACAAGACAAGAGGGCATGATAGGCCAGAAATTGGGGTTGCAAAATATAACTTCTTGTAAAAACAAATTGTTGTACATTCCGCTTTATTTTAAAATATATTTTTACTTTGTTATCATGAATGGGAAAAGGACATTCATAAAAATGCACTAAGAATAACAGTTCATTTAACAATGATCAAGTTAATATTATCTTAGGGTTCAAAGTGGTTCTAGTGCATTATGTTATTATTTTAAATGTTTCATAATTACAATTTTCTAGAGAGTTGTATACTTAAAATAATACCTACCCAATACAAATAAAAACATTAATATTCTGCATTGTTGGGTCAAGGGTTGTCTTGTACTGCACATGGCTCTAGCTGCCACACCTAAACTCAGGCTTAAAGAGACTAAGATAACTAAGCTCTAAAGAAGTAAGGCATGAATGTAAGATCACTAAGTTCCGAGAAGTAAGAACTAAGATCTCACTTCCTTCTGAACACTGGTATTTATAGACAGCATACCCCCATCACATCAAAGTAATTTTTTCAAAGGGTCCTGGCGTTTTTTAGAGCTACTTGTTTTACAGTTATAACCCCACAAGGTATAACAACACACTGGATAGAGTTTATTTCCTAATACCTGTTTCTCAGTGGGTTTCCCGAAAGGTAGATTTGCAGTAACATGTGTATTTTCTTCTTCCTGGGAAATGGGTGATCTTCATTCCTGATTTCTTCCTTCTATGCTGGCTCCCACTTGCTAGTCTAGCACATGTGATCTTCTCCAACACCCAGTCGCATGGCTGCTGAACAACTTAGCTGACTGAATGAAAATGATAAAAAAAAAAACCTCTGTCTCATAAAACCTGCTATTTGTGGGCAGCCTACCCCACCAAAAACAGTGGTTTTTTGAGTAGGTCCTTATAAACAGGGTTTATCTGATTTTATACTTATGGTCTACACAATGCCTATTCCAGCTTTTCCATCTAAACACATAGTAATTTTAAAATAAACCTTAATTTTACCATACAAATATTGTTACGATAGATCTATCAACAACTCGAACTCAATATCTCTCTTATACATTTATAAGTAATTTTACTGTTAAAAAGTTTGTGATATGTGTTCTGACTTCTTTATTGTCTTTGGCTGCAAATGAAGTTGTGAAAATTTTTCTTGGTTGTTTTTGTTAACCTAACAAATTCAGTTCCAGTTACATGTAGCAACAAGCAGTTGATCACATTGCCAGGGGGTTTGCCATTTATAGGTTACTAACCTTTTCTAACACCAATGGCATGGTGAGGTAATTTTATTACAAATCCATGTCCGTCCAATGGCGACCTTGCTTGGACAATTGCTTGGTCCTAAAGGATATAAGCTTATGTCTACCCAACTAATAGATAGATATAGATTCATGTTCTAGAATGATGTTGAAGTCCTTTGAATAGTTAATTTTTTTATATTTAATTTTAATATTGTGCAATGAATTTCACATTGATTCAGAAAATCGTAAGTTAGGTTTGAATATATTTATTTTTATGGTTTATGCATTATTTGAGCAGAAAGTGGAGAAGGTAAAATAAAATATTTAACACTGTCTCTTTATATAATTTTAATTAAAAAAAATACATAAACATTTGTGAAGTGGGGATATAAAACATGAATTAAATTTAATTTTAAAGAAACATTATTATTGTCTCAACAAAATGATATAGTATACATATCACCATATGTACCTTCCTGTTTAATCAGAATTATGTGGTTGTTTTTCTTCATTCCAATCTATGCATAATCATTAATAAATTATTCAAATGCTTTAATATATAGGAATACCAGAATAGAATGTATTCTGTTTAAGTAATGTTAATTTTTTGTAAGCTGTTAAAAATGTTCATGTGGCGCATATTTTGACCACATATAATAGGCAGATCTTGACAAAATATCTTATAAAGCAAGGTAGAGCGGTAGAACAAAAAAAAGACACTGTATTATAGATTACACTCCATATAATGGAAGCAAAATTTTCAAGTATCATCCATAATGATTGACTCCTTCTTGACTATTTTATATTCTTTCTTCCTCACTTCAGTCCATTTCACCTATGGTTAGCTAATCGATGATCTTATCACTAAACATATTTAATACTTGTAGTATAAAAATCCTTCAACAAAAAAATTTAATAACACAAGACGTTACATTGTGAGTTATCACAATGTCTAGGTTATAATTTAGGTTGATAAGCTAATTTGTTTATATTTTACTGAAAATAACATGGAAATTGCTTTTAAAATCAAGTTAATATCTATAAATTCCAAATATATAATTTATTCTCTAATAAATTATCTTGAATTTCTGTAATTAATTAAGTGATACATAAACATTTGTAGGGCATGATTAAAAAGATAACTGAGGACCATATATACTCTAAAAGGAATCGAGTACCATGTTGATTCAATGTTTTATTTCCATTCTAATAATATGATGATATAGTTATAAATCCATTTTGTTTACAGAACAATTTCGTCTCCAGTCAGCGGTCTAGACACAGTTATGGAAAACAACACTATTTGGTTTGTATTTTATTTAGCATGTTAGGCTTGTTATAAATGCATTTAAAATACTTTTTTTTCCCTAACCTACTTAAAACATCCTATCTTAATCTTTCATGTAGATATATAGGCAGATGTATGATTTGTTTATACTGTTATGTTGTGACTCATGGGAAGTTCTTAGCATATTAAAATTTGTACTAATTATCATACTTTTTGAGTTCTTCATTAATTTTTTGTCATTTAATTTAGCTTGCTCCAGTTTAAATAGTGTCTTCTATTGATCATGTGTCTTCTATTGAAAAAATGCTGCCTGGTTGGTTTCCTTGATATTGCCTGCTCCCTTCACTTAATAGCAACCATCCCACAATGATCTTATATGTGAATTCGAGGGCTCTAACGATAAATATCTTTGACTATCCGCAAACGGCAAAGTATTCCTATATTCTATACTCTCCACCATCTGTTATTAACCTCTCTTCTGAAACCACTCTAACTCACTCCTAATGATGATCTCTGCTGTTCCACTTCTGAACACACTCCTCTAACGTCAACTGGCCACACCCATATTTTCCCTCACTTGTTTGAATTCGCACTTTCCCATACTTTTCATGTTTCTTCCTCCAAATTACTCCTTAGAAATAACATTGAAATATTATAAAGATTATCCGTGTTATAACGATTTTTCTTCTACAAATCTTTTCTTCACACTGAACATTATTTATTGCCATTCCTGAATTATTTTTATTCCTGTGAACTTTTTTTGGGTTTTTTTTATTTTTGCTCGGGAGTAAATTGTGACCTCCAACGTCAAAAAAATACATGCATTTTTTTACATGGAAATCCCATAAAAAATTTGTTAACAAAAGAGAAAAATAAAACTTCTATAAAAAAAATCACTGTTACGTAACTCTAAAACGTAGCAGCTGTTTTTGTCTTTTTCATGGAATGTTCAGATTTTTTATCTGAGATTCGGATGAATAATCTCCAGTTGGATTTTCAAAATTGACTCCCATTTCGATGCCATACGAGAGCAAACTTTTGAAATATTGGAAAAAATAAACTGTGCTCTCATGCAAAAGCTGACTAGGAACAAATTTTAATATTTGTTAAAAAATCTATGCAAAATTTTAAAAACAAAGAATTTTCCAGCCGGTGAGTTTGTTTTCTTTAAAAAACAATAAATGGTATCACATGAATAGGAAAGAAACGCGATGCTTTAGAGATAAGACTGGAACACGAGTAGTGCTAATAAATAAGGTCACTTATGGCCTTCTCTCATGTTCCTTATTATAGAGATGCCTAAAGTTTTGTAAATGAACATGTATATCATTGGAAAATTAGATTATAGAGTTTTAACCAAATTATTAGTTCAATATTTTTGAAAATAAGTGATAGTTTTTTAAAAAAGTAATATTTCAATGGTATCACTCAATATATATATATATATATATATATATATATATATATATATATATATATATATACATACACTATTTATTAACTACTTCATAAATTTATGTGTTTGTTCTAGTGTTGCTTTTGATGATCCTCGGTATCCAGATGATTATGTATTTAGGGCTGTGCGAAACCCTGCATCTAGGTAACTGAATTATTGTGCAGGATTACTTAATTCATATTAGGGAATTATGGTTGGCTTCTTATTTTGTTGTTGTGATTTTGTGCCCTTACAAACTCCACCTAAGGCCTAAAGGGTGGGCTTTCATGCCAGAAGCTACTTCTTCCCCCAAGTCTACTTCACAAAATTGTGAGTGATGAAAAATTCAATGTAGATCTAAGAATTTGAGCCCAGAACCATCACCATCACAAATAATGGTGCTGCCACCAGTTTTAAGATCTGTCTATTCAGATAAAAATAACAAAAGCCAGATACAAAAGTAAAGAAATAATCCATTCAGTTTTGTAACTGGTCATCAAAGTGGACTTTTTGTTGTTTACTTATAGCAATGAATGAACAGTTGATATATATATATATACATCAATATATGAATAATACACTAATAAGCATGGGTAAAAGAAGCCTTTGAGTTATAGGACCATTGCAACAACAAATAATTCAGCAAAAAAATATCCTTAATGATGGATATAAAAGAAAGGGTTGTAATTATCAAGCTTTTTTTTGTTACACATGAATTCTAATTAATAGGTGTCTAATAGATTACCTTGAATTCCCTAACCCATGTTGGTTTACAATTCAAATTAATTGTAATTTAAATAAAAAATATGATAAATTAATTGATAATCATCAATGCGACTATTGGCAACAATAAACACTTGAACCAGGTAATTTAACCTAATATTCCCTCATTTATAAAGACCAAGTCATTCATTCAGTGGCAGGTTTTTTAGATTGTAGGGAACTAGGAGAATTTCTTATTGTAATGTTTTTCATTATACCTACTCTGGCTACTTCATATTTTTTTTTTTCCAGGGAACCTCCAAGAGTACTTAATAAACGAGTAAATTGTGAATATTAGGGTAGAGGTTGGACATCATACTCATTGGTAAGTTTTATTAATGTAAATAGTTCATAAATTTCAAACTGTATAAGTGTATGAACTTATTGGTAGATGAATTTACCAGGCTTGACTATATTTGTATGCTTGCGTATTTATCTGAAGTCTTGATTAGTCCATAAATGGTCAAACTTACTTGTCAAACCCTTATTCTTCAAAATACTTTTCTGGCGAGATCAGAAAACTGTCAAAACCTTCTTCAATTCCCCAATCTCTCTTCAAAACTAAGCTACTTCACCCAGTCCAAAATACGTAATGCCCAATCTAAATTCTACCATGAGTCCTTATCATTTTCCTAGTATGGTTACCAATCTCTTTAAGGGGTTCATAGATTTGTAGTAAACCATCAGATTGTTTTGTTTATGTTTAGATGGGTTAAAATTTAATATTGTCCTTTTTTGGTCAGTCCCAAATGGATTGCTAGTTTTGGTTTTTTTATTACTATTATAATAATATCGAGTATTCTTCAGTTGGTTTGGTCTTAGGAATTTTGTAGTGTCTGCTTGGAAGGTGGGTGGTATTTCATTGTTCTCTCCTTGGAAGTAAGATAAGTTGTGAATTTTGACCAATTCGGGTGAGGTAACTTATTTGTGGTTGTTTTTTGCTAATTGTATGTATGGTCTATGTTGGTTGTGATAGGCAAGATCCTGGTTTTTATGTGAGTGGTATGCTATTTCTTTTTGGTTATGATTAGGATGTCCATTATCCATTGGGCTTTGGTTGATGACTGTTTATTTTGTATTTGATTGCATCTTCCCCGATTCTATCAATCGGATTCCTTTTGATACCAAGCCCACCGATGTTCTAACTACAGGTAGATGACAGTATACTCCTGTATGTTTTAAAGAGGAGAAGTAGAGAAACCAAGGTGATGGTATTGATTCCTCAGGGCTGCTTGGATAGGTATATATGGGATGTAAGGACATAGAGGTACATAAGTACTTAATCCTTCACTTTCCTAATGATCTGGATTTTCACGCTGTAGTCTTTGTATTACTGAAGATATTAAGGGTGATCATTATAACTATCTAACTTATTGACATATTGACCTGACTGACATATATTCATAAAAGAGTGCAGCTAAAACAAATAAATTTGAAGAATTGAGAAAATCGGAACCAGATATATTTAAGTAGAAGGGTGATTAGTACAGGATAATAGATTGGTGTAAACATGACATATGATAGTTTGCTTGTGGCTGGCAGTCATTGCTTACACAGTTCTGGCTTTTGTGTGCAGAACTTTCAAATTGACACACATAACCTCCCCTCGCAATGTTTGTTAGCAGGTCACCCGGTTCAAATTAAACTCTATTATATTGGCTACTGGGTATTACATAATACCTGGGTGCACCCAATATCTTCTTTATTAATATGTCTATAAATTCAAAAAAGAATAACCAATGGTTGGCAAAAGTGCTGGTCTCTGAAGTATGTATTGAAGGGTAATTTTGACCTATACCATAGAGCAATAACATTTGTATGTCATACATGAGGTCTTAAAAAACAATATGAAGAAAAAAATTAAAAACCTGGCAACATTTCTTGGAAAGAAGTATGCCTAAAACAATACCGTGTCAGAGTTTTGAAATGAGTTAAAAGTAGTATTAAAAGTTAGGACATCATCCTACAGGATAGAATTATAAATAGAAGTGGGTTCGACATCTAACCCACCGATGTCCTAACTGCAGGTGTAGATGACAGTATAGTCCTGTATGTTTTAAAGAAGAGAGGTAGAGAAACCAAGGTGATGGTATTGTTTTCATCAGGGGGGCTAGGATATATATGGGATGTAAAGACATGGAGGTACATAAGGAAGACACAAGTCCTTGATGAATTATAAATTTAAATTGCCAAATAAGTATATTACTATGATCTATCTTTGCTTTAATTTTACTTGCTTGTTTATAAGTATTAAAAGGACATTTTCAAAATGAATAACAATTTATTTTACAGGCTTTATTTAACTGATCTCAGGGTGTTGGTTATAGTGTTTACTTCCGGATATTTATATATTTCATAATAGCATAATTGGCTATAGAAATTTAAATAATATTTACCTAATCAGAATCACAAACAATGATATAATAAGTGGATAGATTCTTGGCTAGTGCTGGTTGGTTAGCTTCTTTCCTTAGGGATTCTCACAAACTTGCTTCTAACTAACTTCAAATCATCTGTCGCTTTTCTCTGAAGGTCTAGCAATAGCTAAACTGCTTTTTCTGGTCTCACAAAAACTCGTTCTACCTGGTCTCGCAATATACCCCCCCCCCCCCACCAACCATCCTATGTCTACCCATGTCAATTACCCCACACCTGGGCTGATACCTGAGACTGTACTGCACTGTCTTTCTTACTATTGGTTCATATTAAAATAAAATTCAATTGATCATAAAAATCTCCTTTCAATATTCTGCCAGAAAGAAAAAGTGGTGTACAATTCAAAACTACAACTGAGATGAATGAAGCTGATTGTACTAACTTCTACAAAAATGGCAACAACCTACTCAATAAAATTTTTTCCAATAAGACAATCTGTTCCCGTCATAAGGGACTGTTAGGTCTCAAACAAAACAAAACTGTATATTTTTGACCAATTATAATTACATTGTTTTGTGGTATGTGTATGACCTTACTTTATATATTATTTGTGGCTTACAATATTCTGATTACTATCCCATAAAAGCCGGAGTTCCACAGGGTAGTGTTCTGGGTCCCATCCTCTATAACCTATACACCGCCGATGTCTCCTCTACCCCCAATACGTTCGTGGCCACATTTGCAGATGACAGTGCAGTTTTGTCATCCCACATATAGCATCCCTTCACCTTCAAAAACAGCTTGATGAGATCGAGCATTGCTGCAACCAATGGCAGATTAAAGTTAATGAAGCATAATGTTCCCACATCACCTTCGCCCTCTGCCGCAAGTCTTGTCCACTAGTTTCTTTTAATTCCATTCCTCTCCCTGTATCCGAGTTAGTACGGTATTAAGCTTCCATCTCGACAAACGGATGATCTGGAACCTACATACGAGGTTAAAAAGACAAGAACTAAACGTTTTGGACAATTGTACAGACTACCCTAAAGGACATCCCATCTCTTAATAGAAAATAATTACTAATGTACAAAGTTATACTTAAGCTTTGGGGGACAGCAAAAAAGTCGAACCTCAAGCGTATCCAATCCTTTCAATCAAAAGTCCTGAGAACAATAGTAAATCCCCCTTATTATTCCAGCAACAAAACCCTTCCTAACGATCTTAATATACCTTACGTTCTCGAAGTCATCCCTTCCAAGTTCATAAATTTCATAGTAGCCTATCCAACCACCCTAATCCCATTGCACTGCACCACACAACCCTATAATCTTCCTCGGAAACTGAAGAGGCAGTGCCCTCGTGACCTGCTATAAATGTGTAGCAGTGGTAGTCCTGGCAATGGCCAGCTCTCCAATAATGTCCTGAGCGTCAGCGGCTCTCGTGCTCTTGGTCAGCCTCCGCTTTCTCGTATCCGGTGACGCGGCTGACGGAGGAGCGTGGGGGACTTCTCAATACTCTGCTTCCTTTTTCGCATGCGAAGGAAGTGACAACCATGTGGATTTGGGAGGTCTCTGGGCTATTTGTAAATACTGTATGAATGAGCGAGTGAATGAAAATTGTAAATATGGTATGAATGATAACATTTATCACAATTATTTATTGCCCAATGAGGCAGATTAAAATTTTATCATAATAAAGTTGTTGTTAAATTGTTATATATTATTTTTTTAGCAGTTATAGATTATTTGTTGCAGGGGCCAGAACTCTTCAGATTGAAAATCAAGGTGCTGTACAGGAACATCATGATTTAGACAACAACAACCAAGACAAAAGAAACATTTAAAAATTGTTTAAATAAAAGATTTTTTTATCTTGTCTATTGTAAAATTATTTTATATTTCCAAGCTTTTGCTTATGTAATATATTTTAATGATAATCTGATTTGCTAAAAGTTTACATTCTTTATAGTATAGGAAAAAAAGGACATTTATAAAATATTTATAAAGAATAATTTTTTTTTTGTAACATTTAATTTAAAGTAATCTCAAGGTATTACTGGTTCTAGCGCATAATTGTGTCTATTTCCTAGTTCACTGCACAAACTATATGTATAATTAAAATAATACTTACCAAATCAGTTAAAACCATGTTTTATAATTACATGGATACATTGACAGAAATTAACTTTATGGCCACATAATGTCACTTTTATTTATCCAAGATTTATTGGAAAATTATAGGAATTTTACATAAAATTAATTTCTGTCATCCTCAAAACTTTTTCAACAAGTTAAACATCGGGATTTACGCTTTTTGAAGTTCTTCTGCATAAAAGGATTCTTGTATCGGTTGCTTCTTTAAATCTTCTACAATGTAAGTGATTGGTTGTGTGTGCTGAACTTGAAGATTCTTCAACATTTCTGCAGTCCAATTCGAGTTATATCCCCTCGAAAAGACTTTCCTCTGCTTTGATATTCGTACAAACCCCCTCTCTTTAAAGTGGAGTTTTGGCATTTTAAACTTTGAAGAATAAGTGGCCAACAATTTATTTTCCAGTTTTTCGATTTAGCATCATAGGTCTCATGGCAACTTTACTGTGATACAAAGAATAGTAATCAACCAGAAATTGAAGTCAAATACTAATGTAATTGTAATTACCTTTTAAACTAAACCCTTTGAGCATTCTTTCCTTCAGACTTCTATTAAATCTTTCCAGAATGGGGTCGCTTTTATATTGCTAAAAGTAATGACTGAAATTTTCCCCCCCCCCGTCAGTTTTATCCACAGATTGACGAACGTTTGATAATCTTTTACTATGAACATTATATATATATAGATTATATTATTTCCTAACCTAATTGCGTTCTTGTTTACGACATTACAGCCGTTAATGGGCGAGGTGAAATTCATAAGCCTGTTACCACCCCACCTATATAATGTCTAGGCCAATTTTTCAAATTTGTATAAAACAAGCTTAAGGTATCCGTATATATTTTGGCGACCGTATCGCCGAGTCTACCGATCTACCTGTTAAAATTTTTGATGATAAGAATCTTGGCATCAATGTGTTAAGGTGTAAGGTCGTAGTTTGTGTGTTTGTTGCCCAAGTCAAAAGAAACTGTGCTGTGTCGTGTTTATTTGTTGGGATTGTCGTGATTTTTTAGTGTTTTTCGGACTAACATATGTGTCGAACAATGTCGTTCCGGACATCTGTAGAAAAGCTCACGGGTCGTGAGAACTATGACACCTGGAAGATCACTGCCCAACCGTATTTAATAGAAGTGGAATTATAGGATTATATGGATGGTACCGAAGATGACGAGAAAAATGACAAAAAGTGTCGTGTGAAGATAATTCTGCTCATAAAACTTGTAAATTGTGTACACGTCCAGTCTACTACAACAGGTAAAGTATTCAGGGAGAGTCTCGTCGCTGCTACGATGATAAAGGACTTACATGGCGCGTAGGGCTACTATAGACCCTCATCTCAACTAAATTAGAAAACTGTGAGTGAGTAGAAAATTACGTTGATAAAATTATTACGCTAGCTCTGAAATTAACCAATATTGAATTAAAAGTTGATGATGAGCAGGTAGGCACCTTTCTTCTTGCGGGTCTTCCAGAAAAATATACCCCTATTATTATGGGCATAGAAAGTTTAGGATGAACATTTACGGGAGATGCAATAAAAACAAAATTGCTACAAGATGTTTCGCATCCTAATTCAAAGTTAGAACATCCTGGTGATTTTGCTATGTTCGGTTATGGCTCGGGTCGTCTCAGTTCCGAATGGCTGACTAAAGGAAACAATCCACCCAGTGCCAATTCAGAAAATGGTTCATACAGAAACAGCTCGCAGGGAATAACTACTCCCAACTTTATAAATAGGCCACGCTGTTACCGATGCAATATGATTGAATATATAGCACGCAACTGTGATGTTTCTTTTGATGGAGTGCATCCGGGTCATGAAAAGAGACAAAGCTCAAATAATCGTGCGTGGTGCACGTTCTGTGATTTCCAAGTTAGCTGACGAATGGTTTTTAGACTCAGGAACTTCTGCACACTAAACTATGAAAATTGATTAAAGAAAAAACTAAATTCTTAATAAAACACAGTTAGAGGTAAAGTGGGGAACACAATTTTTATGACAGTTTTAAGGACTGTGCAAGTGCAGTTCAAAAATAAAACATTACATATTGTTAATCAGAGCAACAAGATCTTTTATTTGATATCGCACTCAACATGAAAAAAAAAAAAAAAAAAAAATTCCAAGTAATAAATTCCAATAGTTTGTTTGGAGCTCTAAACTGAGAAGAACAAGGGGGTTGTCAGGTTATAAATTGAACACTTGCAGATGTAGTTTAGAACTGTAATGTTAAACATATGTACACATTAGCTCGTGCTACAAATATTACAATAAACAAATAAAACTTAAAACTAACCTGAATTAATACAATTGTCGATAATAAGCGTTGATCATTGTCTTAACAAGAGTACTGTTATTCGCCAGGTTACAGCTTGGAGCGTCCTTTGATACTAGAGCGCTCTGTAGGGACACCTAACATATGTGCCGAAGTTTGGCGGTACAACTTACATATATGATAGGGTTTTAGTGGACAAAGCTTGATATAGATGATGATCCCGATGAAATATTGCCATCTTGTGGAGGGAAATAGCTATTCTGAGACTCCATAGTGATATTAAATGCATGAGTTTCTTGGTATCTCAAAAACAAATCGGGGGAAACAGAAGTTTTTGTTTGTACTCTGAGTGATGTAATATTTTTATTTCATGATAAATAATAACATTTAGATTTTATTTAAATTGATAAATGAATTTTGCCATGTATCAGATGTATTAGACATTAAAACAATTTGTAGCTATAGACAGTGCATTGGGGTCTACATGCTTGGGTTTCAGACTATTGTGCCCGGCAAGACCGTAGTTTGATAATAGAAAGCACTTGAAGTTATTATATAGAAAAGTATATTATTTGAGAAGTCAAACAAGCCATAGAAATAAACATTTCTACTGTTTGATGAGTTGTATTTGGAGCAGGGGCTCTTCGGCACCTCGCTGGAGATCAGGGGGGTTCCGATAAAGCCTGGGGAGTCACCTGCGGTTGCGACCAATATCGGGGCCAGTCTCAGCGTGAAGCTCACTACAGATGACCTGGACACAGTCAAGAGGAGAAGACATCAGGGTAGACCCGCATCCATAGTCAGGTTTGTGCGCTAGTCAGTCGGGAATGATTTGATCCGACTAAGACGAAGAGGACTTTTCCATCCAGCACCTACTACGGGACGATGAGACGTTGATCTACATCGGGGAGGAGATGACTCCTCCGGACAACCGGCACCTCTACAGGTTGGCGAGGCAGATGAGACTGGGAGGGAAAGTGAAGTTCATCTGGTTCTCTGACAGATGAGTCACGTACAGGTGGGGTAATGGTCTACCGGGTGGTGTTCTTGGGGAGCCGGGGGACCTCTATGTCTTCCCCCCAACCGTTCTCTTTTAGTTTTAGTTTTAATTTCATTTTTCTGGAATAATAGCCACAGTTATTTCTACATGCCACAAATATTCTGCTGCACCTTACTCTATGTTACCAGGCCTCCCTCTACCACGCCTGTCTCCATCCCCAAACCTGCTTTTCTGTTTTTTACTCCTTCCAGTCTGTCTTGTTTCCTAAAACTCCTCTTTTCATTAAATCATTATTTTTTGTACTTACTCTGTATCTATTTAATTTTATTTACTTTTTTCCAGAACAATGTTGTTGCCATCGTTGCTTCTTCCCACTAGTCACAGTATCTGCCAATACTCCCTCATCAGCATGACTGATGTTTAACCACCTGTCACATAAATTTCCAATTCCTACCTGTCCATTATGATGGATTCTTATATTTTACTAAAAACTTTTTTCACATTATGGCTTTATCCGAAAAACAGCTGAAATCATCCTACATTCCTTCCTCATCTTTCTCTGTCCCCAACTATTATATCTTTCTCCTCCGCTATTTAAAAGATCTGTTCTTTTCCCTACATCTATTCAGTGCTACTCATCACACTTGCGAGTCTGATACCTGGCTGGATCTCCATGCCATAGACTCCTCTGCAAATCTTCTCTCCTTTTCTCAGCTGCCTGTTGCGTACCTGTCCTCTCATGACCTAATCCAAATTTCCTATAATATCCAGACCCCACGTTTTCCTCCTTCATAACCTGTTGCAATCTGAATGCCTTCTCCTCTGAAAACATTTTACTGGATCTCAAAGCCCTGGATTGGAATACTATCCACTCCTGTTTCATAATTGACTCCATAGTAGACATTCTCACTGCCAACTTCCTTAATATCTTTAAGGTCTACGTACCCCTAAAAACCTCTACCTTTCATCGCTGGCCTAATCTGTGGATATGCTAGGTGATCAGGACTTGCAAACAAAGTGTGAGGCTTCCCAAAGGCGCTTCAGGCACACAAAACATGTAGATGACTATCAGGCATTCAGGTTACTCCACAACTTGACCCAGGCGCCAGTCTGGCAGGCGAAGTCTAAGTACTTTTATGAAGCCCTCTCTTCTGCTCCTGATTCCAAATCCAAATGGCAGCTCCTTTGAAAACTTTCCCTCTGGGACTTCCTCCTCAGAAACATTCCCCGTTTCACCTGATTATGATAACTGAGATTTCATCTAGTCTCATATTTTGTGTCTGTCATCTCAATCACTTAACCATCTCCCTAATTTTATAGTCCTTGTGTGCCTTCATTTAATGGTTTTTGACCTCATAACATTTTAGGTACAGATTAGTACCACATCAGATCTTAGTGATGTGTTAAGTGAAGTTGCTTTGATCACTTTCTTAAAAGACCGATTTTCCTCTGTAATTAGGCTTGGAATTTGTGGAAATTTTTTGTAATCCTTACATTTGAAAAATTTCTAAGCTCTAAAAACTTTTTCGAAGTGGGTTTCTCTTTGACCTCTTTTAGAGAACACTGCTTGGGAGCATCTTACAAGAATTCTTCTGTTACAAAAATTGCTCTGAGCCACCTTGAACTGGCATTGCTTTTTTGCTTGCAATCCTTGATTTCTTGTTCTTTCTCAACACAGACTTCTAAAGCAATCTCCAGAATAATGCTTTTAAACTTTACCTATATATCATTTATATTTTCACTAAAGTCTACATTTCTGAAACAGGTTCAATGTACAGGTATTTTTTCATGAATTCCTCTAAGCTTCGCAAATCCTCCATTTATGAAAAAAATTAAAGAGAAGGTATAGGAGTCAATTCAAGAGAAGATGCACTAAAAATTCATAATTTTAAAGTTTTTTATGATAATCATCATCAAAATGACGGTATATAAATAGAATTAATTTTATAATCATAATAGATGTGTAGATTTTTCTTTTTTTTTTTTTGGATGAAATTAGGAAAACGTCTGATTTTATGGACCTACTCTTCTTTTTGATTTCCTACCTATTTAGAGAAAAAAATTATTTGGAAGCTAGCTGTAGTATGGTCATCATATAACGGACTGATGAAGCAAAGTAGGTGAAAATATTTTTTAAGCCAGAAACCAAGTTCATTTTCGTTTTTCGGACCTTAAAAAAACCCATAATTACAAAACCTGAAAAAAATCTAAAAATTAAATTTTTTGGCTCAAATCCCATTTCCTTCATTTTTTGCTTGTGAACCAAAAAAATGGCTTTAACCGTAAATCGAATTTCCCGATCCACACCAAGGGATCTAGAGACCTATTAAACTGCATGTAATGAAATGAATGACATCAACCAGTTCTCTGCAAATAAATTATAAATGGAAATATTAAATAAAACGTTTTAGGTCTTTTTCATTATTTCATCATTACTTTTTTTACTTATAATTACATCAATCCTAAGAGTTTTTGACTTATTCTGGAAAAGAAGAAATTAATCTTTACACAAGTGGTATTAACGCTGGATGTGCACATCATTTAGTCAAATTATGAAGGTTTAAGTGGAATAAATGACATCGACAATAAAATTTTGCTCCCCTGCCAAATCAATCCCAAAAATTGTTATTTTTTGATTGCAACAAAATTTGTACCTGCGGGTTTTGTCAGGGGCGCTGAAATCGAACACAAACTTATTTTTTTTCTAAAGATTTAATTTTACTTAATTGACTTTAAGGGTCTCCTGGTTCGTTGTACCTTTACTATTAGCTATGCTCATTTAATAAAATGCAGTATATTTTTTTTTCGTATTCTACGTAAAAAATAAAATTGGATGATGTATGTTTGATAACCTTATTTTACACCAGAACACAGACACAGTAAAATAAAAATTTGGTTTTTATACTAAAATTATATTAAGTTGATAATAAAAATTGAGTTTTCATACCTAATTAAAGTTACATTTTTGAAAATTTAACATTTTAAATTATTTCAAAGATTAATATTTAAATTTACAACATTCTAGCTGCTTGCGTATCTTTTATTATTATTGATGTTAACTTAAATTTTAATTGAGTGTAACAATGTCTAAGCTAAGTTTTTATCTAATGTGTAATTTTGTCTTACATATTTAGATTTGTTTATTACATATATTTGGTCAAAATAAATGCTTATTTCGATGTATTTTTGTATACAAATAAATATCCTCCCATAATGATAACAAACATATTTGGTACATTAATTTTTTAGCTCTCAGAGCTTAAATTTGATTTTTTTTTATTCTAATTTAACTATAAAATATTTATTTTTTATTTACAGAAAAACATTTAGTTAGGCAAGCATCCACTACTGAATATTTACCTGGAATGGTACACTTAGAATCTCCTGTTGGATTGCTTCCTCAATTCCCTTCATGGTCACTATTATGCCGTGGACCATCTAGTCTTTATTCTCATAATTTAGGACTTCATGATTATCGCAGGATCATCTTATTTACTACCTTGGGATGTGTCCTTCAGGTGATTTAGGTTAAATGTAAAATTCAAATGAAATATTTATCTTATGAGAGTATATTTAATGTTGTAATAACAACCTTTAGTCTTCAAATAAAAAAGAAAAGCTAAATAGAAAAATACAAAATAATTATTAATAAGATAAAAACAAAACAAATATGTTAATGCATGTACATATGTATTTTGGTTCTAAAATAAATGTCAACTCTATTGCCTTATCAAATGTTGACTTATTTGGGCAGTGCCAATTATCATTATTACCCAATTAATAGTAATAATCAGCACTTGATAATAGCAGCATAAGCTACCGAAACATTTATGTATACAACTATAATAATTGTGAGTTGATCATTGTGTTGACATTTATTTCATCAATATAACTGACAACCAGCAAAAATACCCCAATAAATCTTATTGTATCTGGTTATTTTTGTGTTATTTTGGATATATATGTATGTTTAACTATGATGATTTTTGTATGAATATATTATAATAATACAATAGTATTCATTCATCTCTCTGCATGTTACTATAAAGGTCCCAGAACTTTAACATCTCATAGAAGGTGGAATTATGCTCCATTATTTAGATTCTTCATTGACATCATTTGCCTGTTCAAATTATTTGTAGGCTTCGTGCTCTTTTAGGTGATACATTGTTGTCAACTGTGAACAGTAAGAAGAAACTTGGGGTAAATGAGTAAAATTTGGGTTTGTTAAAAATGAAACAGGGCTTTTGCATAAATTACTACTGCTGGGCTCATCTATTTTTAGGCTATTCCTGGCTAAATCAACCAGTCACTGGAGTTCATCAGTCACCATTTCAGATTTTTATAAACATTTCAGGGAATATTTTCTTCAATAATGTAAATGAGAATATATTTTTCGATTTTTTTTATCTAATTGGATTTTGGTGAAATCCATTTTTAAATTTTGGAAAAACTGGTTTTATGCTTGCATAACCTTTTTCAATTTTTAATATCTCAAGTTCTATTAGGCCTAGAGAGTTGTTTGACCTTTATTTTAAATTTAATTAAATAAGGTTTAATTTGATATATGAATTGACTATGTTCAGTGAAAATAAATTTGTTATTTCAAAAATTATTTTTAACAAATATTTGAGATTGTGTTTTTTATCTAAATTTTGAGTAAAAAGATACAGGTCTTTTGTAATATGATAAGCTTTAAATCCTGAAACTGTTAGAGTGGGATCTTAAGTTATGTATTTTTTTATCATTTATTGATTTTTTGTTGTATTAGTTTGAGCATTTGCCTATTCATAAATATTTACTTTCCAGAGAAAAAGATATTTTTAAAAATGAAGCAACAGAGGCTTTAAAACGAACATCAGACACTCTTCAGATAGTTGCAAAAAATATTTCAGGAAATAAAAAGAATCGCTTTTCTAAAGGTAAAAAACAAATTTTTGCTTACATTGATATATTTATTATTTTCATTTCAGTTCTGTGCACACTTTACTACTTTTAAGGCTTTAACTGTCATATGTCCGTGGCCGCAGCAGGCTACTGGTGCTGCAGAGTGGTAATAATTTACCATGCCCCTGTAAAAAATTGTTTTTCTTCTCCAATTTAGAGTGCCCATTTAATATTTGTTCTATATAATGATTTTTAAATCATTAGCCTTTTATCTTCTTCTATAATTAAATAAAAAGTAGTAAACTAATAAATAACTATTTATAATGCTAGTCTGTATTTAATTAGCCAATGAGAAAATATACCGGAAGGTTTGGGACCCGCACCCGGCTATATAAAAAAAATTAACTTTTTTTAAGAAACTTTTTATAACACAAAAAAATCACTAATATAATCTACAACTTAAAGGAAATGTAAACCATGAACTGAATGTTGAAAGCTAAGGTATAGGATTAGATCAGGTTGTTGTCAGACCTTTCAAAAATTACTAATGAAATGCCTCTGAAATTTCTGACACCAACTGTGGGTATGCTCAATAGGTTTTTAAGAATTTATGGGGGGTGGGGTGTCTCATCTAGCACCACGATCTCTCCACTTGGTTTCTTCATTGCTACAGAGCAATAACAGTATATTCTGTATATAGATTTTTTATTGGGTTTCTATTTGTCATGTTAAATTCCTTCGGTACGATTTTAATATAATTATTCTGTAATATGGTAATTGTCACAACATTCTTACAAAACTATATTTGTTTAGTAGTAACATGATAATGTTTAAAACCTTTCATGTTATTTATTAGTTTCTTTTATCCTTTTTATTACTACAATTTGTTATTAGTTATTTATTTACAATATTTCTGACTTAAGGTCCTATTTCTTGATGATTTTTTTTTTAATTCAGCATTATTATTACCCTACTTCCAAAAATTCTATTCTGAGAAAAATTTGGCTTTTGTTCCTATCCAAGCCTCAAAAAGTGTCTTTTCATATAAGACAGATGAAGGAGACTTTTTAGTTAAGTATAATATTATATTTACCTCTGCCCAATACATTTTAGGTAGATAAGCATAAAAAAAATAAGCTGAGGTTTTTCTACAATAGTACATTGAGCTTTTCAGCTAAACAATTTTATTATGGTATGCCTATTATTGTCACTTGATATATTATACCATTTTTGGAAAGAAATGTTTTAACAGATACATTCACATTTGTTTGTCATTGACTGACCTCAAAATCTTTATTAGCTATGTATACATCTTTATATTTTACAAATCATAGAATACATGATAAATTGACAATGTGAATTAAATAAGTTCATTTATCACAATTACTTATTACCCTACTGGTGCAGATTCTTTTCTTTTTTTCTCTCTCTCTTCAATAATGATTTCATCTTTAACTCTCCTGATAACTTTTAATTAATTTCAGAATTCATGAGTGTAAAGATATTTATTGGGATTGAATATGAATGTATTAGAGGACACAGATTTATGAGCTCGGCACCTGGAGTGGTTCTGAAAGCCACAACCAATGGTGTTATAAAAGAAGATGCAAGCAAAATCACCGAGGGAAACATGCCTTTGTTTTTACCTTGCCCCTGTGGGTTAGTGCATAATTTATAATTACTTTTTATTTATTTTTTCAAAGTATAGTTAGCTTACTCTTTCTCTTTTTCTGGTGGGTGGCTATTTATGTATGTTTATTTAGAATTAATTAATTATAGAAGTTAAAACTAGAATTTTGAATTGCTATTAAAATTATTATCAGTAATTTTGGCTTCTTTTGCATATTTGGTATGCTTGGAAATTACTTTGTTATCAAGTTACTTAACTTGAAGTTTGTTAAGTTACACTATAAAATCGATGTTTAGTTAATTTGATCCAGTTAAGTATCAATTTCCATTTCAGAATTCATATTTATAGCAGGATATACTTTTATTATAAATGCTTGGAAATACAGTAAAAAATTCTTGCACAATGTGCACAGGTTATGGATAATTACTCTAGTCTAGTGCTCTAATCTAATAGATTTGAACTATATGTCTTTCATGCTCAGAGAGATCAAGACTATTCAGATACTCCAAAAATAAATTATCAAGAATCAGTACAAGCAATTTTACATTGGTATGTTTAGTTCATCTGAACCCTAACCACCCCTCCAGAAACATAAAATCTGATCTGTGCCTTGTGGTCTTCTCTTCTACCTCCTGGGTGGCTCTCTGACGATCTCTAACCTGGCCCTTATTGAACTGGTTGCCTCGTCAGCATATGTTGCCTGTGGTAAAAGATGAATTTGAAGTCCCATTCCCATGATGCGAGGATCGGTGTACCTTGAGGTGCTCAAGTTTCATACTTCTGGACTTGTGGTCTGGACTGGGAACTGGTGCCACTGCACTTGGTTTGGAATTCTCTATTATCCCCATTCTCATCAACACCCCATTGGCAGATGTCCCTTCTTCAGTTGCATTCATTTTGTTGTTCCAAATGCATAAAGTTTACTAATTGGACAGTAATGAGGATATATCATATGCTGCTGCGGCTTATGTACTGTTGAGTGGTGATTTTTAAAAAAGAAAACAGTGAAGCTCAAATGTTATTGGTTAATGGTGCTATAGAAGGTAATTATAATATACCTAAATACAACACTGAAACTAATAAAATAAATATAAAATTTCAATTAGGTCTAATAGGTAAATTAGGTAAATAAATAAATTAAACAAACTGGAGGCAAACTAACTTTGGTTTACTTGTTTGCAGATGCTATAGCTGTGCAAATTAAAAACTTCCTGAAAGCAGATATCATATGTTCTTTTTAATTCCTTTCAAAGAACATTCCATACTTTTATTATTTTAAGTAGGTTTCTAATCATCATATAACTGGTTCTTATCTTTATGTCCTTGATGTTTTGGATTCCATATAATAGGTTCTCCCTTGTACAAATTCACAAACTATTACAACTTCATTACTCCACTTCATCATGAACTACTTGACAGCGAACTTCAACAAACTCAAAACAGGTCATAGGAATGAGTGCACAAGCCATACTGGCTTTTCATCCGCAGAAGCACAAGGCCTTTGATGTTGGAAGCATTTACCAACATTCTACAGGATAGGTCAGGCCACCTCCAACCATGACAGATCTTAGCATTCCCACAGCACGATGTAAGACAGGCTTTCCTAAAAGATCTCAACTCCATATTGAGACAATAGATAGATGGCTATCCCTTGATATATTATTAAATATTCATTATTTTTCTTGTTAATCTTCGTTGATGATTCTAACCACTTAATAATTGAAAATATATTAGAAATTTAATTCATGTTAAATGTTTAGACTGAAAAATAAAATAATACGTTTGTCTATAAAACTGATTACTGTAATCCATCTGTAGACAAGTTTTATTAACCATGGCCTCCCTTATACATGAATGGACGAATATAAATTTAAAATAAGAAATTTTGCTATTTGTTTAAAAGCAGTTGTGGCCTTTCAATTATTTAAAATACAGTTAGAAGGGAAATAATTAATTTTGCATCAAAGAAAAATTAATCAATTTCTGAAATATGATGTAGTAGACAAGTCTGAAGATTTTAAACATTCACTGAAGCCGTGTTTACATTAGTATAAGTCTTCCTCAGAATTGGAGAAATTACAGTTGAGCCGAATGAGTCAAAACTACAACAAGAAAAGAGACACAGGCTTGATGCAAGAAAATTAACAATAATGTGTTGTATATTTAGAAATATTATTGTGAAGGCAGTGGACCTCTGCATTTGTTCCAAATGCATAAAGTTTACTAATTGGACAGTAATGAGGATATATCATATGCTGCTGCGGCTTATGTACTGTTGAGTGGTGATTTTTAAAAAAGAAAACAGTGAAGCTCAAATGTTATTGGTTAATGGTGCTATAGAAGGTAATTATAATATACCTAAATACAACACTGAAACTAATAAAATAAATATAAAATTTCAATTAGGTCTAATAGGTAAATTAGGTAAATAAAGGGGTGGGGGCATGAGCCCTTGCTCTGGTGGTGACTACTTTGGTCTAGTGGGTTGGGTGGGGACTGTTGTGGACATGGGTGTATGTACCATGCCTCTCCCATGTGCATCTGTAAATATCCAAAGGGTACCCTTTTGTTAATTACAGTGTGACAATCTTCTTGAATGCATTTACTATCTTCACTCCCTCTCTTCCCAATATAACATAATGTTAACACCACTTCGCACCACTCTCACCTTCAAACGACAGAAGAGATTACTTCTACAATCTCTAGTGCTGGAAATTTGTGCCGAAACTGTGACTCTCCATGGAGTGAATTGTTAATGCCTCCTTTCTAAACTACTGTGTAATAACTAAAAAAAAATAACTTCTTTAATTTTTCTGTAATAAATATTTATTTGTCATAATTAAATGAATTCCATAAATTTATATGAGAAATGTTAATGGATTTTTATTTACAGGAAGATTATTGCTCAGTTAATGCGTGTACATATAGTTACACCAAAAGCTCCTGTTTTTGTTACGATAGATCCTAAAGTACGACCAGCACCGCTACCTTGTCCAACATTTACAACAGGTGAACAAAAGCCTATTGCACTAACTCAAAGTGCATATTGGATTCTTAGACTTCCGTATCCTTTTAATGTTTTAATTAGAAAACATCTGGGGGTGGCATATAAAATGTTTTTTCTTAAAAATTATACTTAATTATACTTATAAGATGTGTTTGATGTGAGCAAATTCTTTTGTATACATAATTCATTCATTATGTCTGATCCAACAATAACAGAAGGCACAATATTTAATATTTGAATATTGAATAGTTTTTTAATATTAAAGAACTTAACTTGCTCACATCAAAAAAGCAACGTAGATACTTGTAAAATTTGCTTTATTTGACGACTTCTTTTTTTTCATTCTCTCTTTTCTCAATAATAATAATAATACTCTTTATCAATAATCTCTGTTAACAATAACAATAATACTAAATTTTACACAAGTTGGATTATGTACCACAAATAATATTTATGAATATTTTTTCCATTTTTAATGTCTTGGCCTCCATTAAATATACATGAAATGGCATAAATTAAATAAGGGAAGTTGATAAGATCTGTGAAGGTATTTCTGTGTTTAGGAATAAAATAACATAAAGGTACCATTAAGATACACAAAGCTTTATTTTAAAATAAATTTCCAATGCTACTAACCACCCAGCTTTTTGAAGTTATATTCCCATTAAACCTAGAAATGAATCAATTGCACTTCTGCAGACATTTAGCATGCAGCAGAGTCTATCCAAAATAAAAACAATGATACTAAAAGGAAAGATAGTTATTTCCAAGTGTCTAATGAGCAAACCTTGGCAAGACTGTTGTAATAAAATTGATAACTTGTTTTCCTGAATCTATTACTAGATATGTCTATGCATCGGAGAGGAAGTGTTTCAGTGTACCAAGTCGTTTAAAAAACATAAGGTATGGTGAACTTCTTGGACCTATGTTTGGAATCACACATGCTTCTAGTGTTTAGCTCTTTAAACTCAAGAAAGATAAATTGGTAAAGTGTTTTTTTTTTTTTTTTTTTTTTTTTTTTTTTTTTTTTTTTTTTAATTTCAAAACCTTAACAAAACAATACAATGTGAATTATTTTTTTTCCTCGGATGTAAAGTTAGTTTATATAGATTATCAATTGTGTTTGATCTATCTATCCATCTGAAATATTTTTAAAAACAAAATAAGGTCTAATGTTTATTTTTTTAGTGGCATAGCTTTTCTTTAATATTCACTCAAAAATTTAAGTATGTGTTAGACAAAAGAAACTTAAATGTTTTATGCATTAATCTTAAAAGTGTTATGGTTTGCATTGTGGTTACAATATAAAATATTGTATTTTTATTGAACATTAGCTTAAAATGTTATTTTTAGTTGAAGCAGATAATTTATTTAGGTCCTTTTCAGATTGAAGATTTTTTTTTAAGTTTGTAAAAATGCAATAAAATTATTTAATCTCATTAAATTTATCATTTAAATCCAATATTCCTTTTAATAAAGATATTTTATTAGTCTAAAAGTCAATGTTAAAAAGAAGTGTCATTGAGGCATATGAAATAAAATGTGCTAAGATTCTAGAACATAGATTGTTGCCTGCAGAGCATGCTTGGGACTAGAGTGTAGTTGTATATACTATGTTTCTAAATCTAAATGCTGTAAATTTTATTAACAAGGGGAAATTACGGTGTTGGGGTCACCAATTTCACTGCAACTTTTTTGGGTGATACTAGCTCAAAAAATATTTGACGTGTTCAAGTGTTCCTAAAATTGCACCCTAGGAGCCGAGAAAATCAAAATTTTATGTTAAAAAACTCATGTTTTAATCATCTCTCTGTTCTGCGTGTAAAATAATGTATCATATATCATCTGATTTGTGTTTTTTGCATCAAGTTATAAAGTTATAAAAACTAGGCGGCACTTCAAGTAAAGTAAGTAAAACAAATTTTTTGGAAAAAAATAAGTCTACATTCGTTTCGCGCATCTACAAATACAAATTTTTGTGGCAATCAACAAGGTTCACTGGGGGGGGGGGCCAAAATTTTTTCAACGGTGTCTTTTATATTCACCTGTTCCTGTACAATATCCTCCATCATTGTAAATATCATCCAAGCCAGTGTAAATACTTACTTGTAAATAGAATTGAATTTAGTTAAAATTTTCTTGAACTTCCATTCACAATCTTCTTTTAGATGACTATGGTTAGGAAAAAATTGCACTTCACAGATAGCCATAACCTTCATAACTTGTCCAAATTTAGAGGAAAAATTTTAATTTTTGATTTTCTCCAAAATCATTTTAGGTGCTTTTTTTTTTGGGGGGGGGGGGCTTTTTCGGGTGCTAAAAACGATAACGAATGTTGTTTCTTTTTTAAAAAAAATTTCACCTACTTTGCTTAATCAGTCTGTTATTTATTTACAAATCATTTAAATATGTGTTAACTAAACTATTATATCTGTTTTTGACACTTAACTTTGTAAAGTCCATTTCTTTCAAAAAATCAAAAACTGTTTAAAAAGACAAAATTGCCTTGCAATTTTAAGAGAAGATATAGAAGTTAATTCAAAGGAAGATACAAATTCATTATTTCTTAGTTTTTATGACAGATAATATCAAAATGAGTTTATGCAAATAGAATTAATTTAGATCTGATGTGTTTATTTTATCATGAATGGATGATCAGGAAAATCTAGTTGATTTTATTTCACTATTCTTCTTTTTGAACCTCTTAAAAACCTGTTAAAAAAAAAATAGTATGGTCATCACATATTGAAATGATTTGTGAATAAATAATGTTTCAGATATGTCCTCTTTTTGAGAGGACTCTGTTGATTCAATATAGCTCCAAAATCTCCTCCACCATTACTTTCCTTTCTTGCAATTTAGACGATCTGATTGAGCTAAAAATGATAGCTGTATTTTTAGCTACTTGCAACAGGTTATGCAAAGAATTAAATATTATTGGAGTATACAATCAATATAAAAGTCAAGACTGGACAGTTGAGTACTGTTACTCTACATTTGATATTCTGCAGCTAGAAAAAACATATATATTCTAAAAGGGTCCTAGCTCCTCAAATGAAGCGCCTTAGCGATTTCAGATTAAGTGACTGCATCTGGAAGGCTAATGTATGAAATCCCTATGCAGGCATTAGTAGTAACTGGTGATGTTATATTTTTGTCAGTCACGTAATAGACTTCAATGATAAATTACTCTATGCACTCCAAGAGACATAATTGACTATTTGTCAGCACATTACTTGTTAGCAAATATGAATTAATGGTTTATGACAGATGTATAGGATCCATCACTTCCTGATAGCAGATTGGGCATTTCAGGCTGTCCATCCCTTATTAATGTTATTGTAGATAATCTTGACAAGTTTTCTTTGAAACATTTCAAGCTGTTCTAATTCACGGTAACACTTACACCAAGTGGTTTCTGACTGCCCAGTGTAGTCTCAACAATTTATGATGAATGATCTCTGACTCAATAATTTACACTTGTGATGTAATGTTACGGTTGGTATGAATTTATAACTAACTAATCTGTTTTAATTGATTTTATTGCTTATATTTAAAAGCGAAAAAAATAATATAATCTATAGTGATGGGTAAATGCCTTAATCAGGTATGACCTGAGTGACAGTGACGAATTCGAGGGCTGTGGAGAGAGAAAAGAAGCCGCAGCCACTGACTAGCTTGTCATTTTTTGCTTGAGATTTTGCTCAGTGTTGTTTCAAGAAATCCGTAATAGATGGATCTACTTGTTGGTTTTTGGGAACCGGGAAGGAGGTAGCCCATGACCATCCCCAAGCTGAGATATCCCAGGACCTTTAACACCTGAAAGCAACTAATGGGGGCACCTAGAGCAACCTAGGTTTAAACCAAACCTGCAGGCGGGTGACGCATGCTAAGCCGTTATCTAAATCGAGGCTCAAGCTGCCAGTGTCACAAGTACGCACATCGTTTCAATACCAGGATAAAGGCAGTCTCAAAAAAATTCGCCAGATGAATTCCCTAACTAAACATGGGGTAGGTGAATTGACATTCGGACAAAAGCAGCTGAATATAGAAGTTAGCCCCACAGTATTATAGTTCCTATCAGGAAGTCCGGAAGGTGCTGTTCAATAACATATATGCTTGCTTGCTTGGCACTGAACAAGAACCCTGTTTTTGAGGTGGGAGTATGACTTATGGTGACTATTTTGTATATATTTCTAAGGAACCAATCTGTTTTAATTTATTTTAGTACTTATATTTACAAGTGAAAAATGTTATAGTCAGTATAGAAACGGGTTAATGTATTTATCGGGTGTAAAGGGCAGTGATGCAGTGATGAAGGTAGAATTGAAGTGAGTGACTGACATTTTGGAGAGAGGAGAAATACCACGGCCACGCTGCCCCAGATTACTTGGATAGGAGGCAGGCCTGCTACAAGCTGTAGTAGTGAACGTTTGACCCTTCATGGTGAAAGTTTCTACAAAGAACTTGCCTAGCTAGGGATATATTCTTTGCTGCCCCTTAAGGAGATAAGGTAAACGGTTCTTCTACTTAAATCCTCTTACCATTTATCACCACTACCCATGGCAATTATAAACTGAATATCCGTCCCAAATCCTTAACTACCCCTAAATTCAAGTTAGGTTCAAGATGTTATATTTTACAAGCAATAGTTTTGTGTAATAACTATCCACGCTGATGTCAAATCATTTGGCATCTGGGTGTACTGATATAGCTAACAGTAATGAATATTTTGATCAATATATAATGCTAAAGGAGCCAATTAAAGTTAAGGTTGTGGAGATGGGAGACGTCTAGAAATTACACAAGAAGGTAATATCAGTGTTACTTCCTGTTTATGGCAGTAGTTCGAAAGCTGGCTTTAAAAAATGTTATGTATGTGAAGGTAAATTTGTTAAGTTATTCAAAAATCACAGATAGTCATTCGAACATTCAGCAAAAATTTACGACTCTAATAAAAGACTAGTAACTGTAGCTGAGAAAGAAGATGGATTATACAAAGTCACTACATCGATTCCCAAGACAGAGGTATGTGCAAATGTTACACAGAGGCATATTAACTTTAAACAATTAGACATAATGTGTAAAAATGAAATTCTTGAAGGATTACCTAAAGAAATAGAATATGTGAAGAGTGCTATTTCCATTGATAATAAAATGCACAATCTGGCTTTTAATAACAACTGAAAAAGGACAGAGGACATATTACAAATGGTTCACACCGATTTGAATGGGCCCCACACAAATATGGAATATGTGAGTGAAGTGCTTAACCTAGTGGTAAAGTTATGAAGGATTTGAGATGTGATAATAGGAAATTGTTAACTGAAGGTATATTTTCGAAGAATATCTCATAAGGTGTATTTTTTTTTCAATTGTAAGTCAAAGTTCTGTTATTTTAATTAACTTGCAGCTTTTATTGCTTCTGGCCAAAAACGTCTCTCTTATTTTTTTTTTATTTTTTTATTTTTTTTTTTTTTTTTTTTTTTTTTTTTTTTTTTTGGCAGGAGCTTCTGCTTCATTCCTTGTTTTATTATTTCCTGGCCCATTTTTTGTGGCCTCTCCCTTCTTTTCTGTGTCACTCTTGCTGTTTTCTAAAGTATGCAGCTCCTTAATTGGCGCATCGTTTTCTTCCTGATCATCACTGCCCTTAGCTGCCTTAAGATTCTTTTTTCGTTTTTTTGGAGACCCATCATTAACTAAAACCTAGAAACCCAAAGAGCACTAAACAAAGTGACTCAGCTTGAGGTTGATGCTACAATTGATGTCAGGGAATCTAAAAAGGCTAAAAAAGAATACCTTGAGCGTTGGGAAGGTTACGGGCCCTCAGATGGCTCATGGGAACCTGAAGTGCCCATCGCTTCTTCACTTTTCATTTTTGATTTCCTTACTATTATCTTTAAAAGCGGCAATCTTAACATCTTCGATAATATCAACATGTCTTAGAATGATCACATGATAATCTATCAAAGATCTGTAGCCAACTTGAGTATATCTAAGTAGTACACCAAATTCAGCTCTTTTATCCCACTTTGATCTCTTTTCTTCAGGGATTCTGACATAAGCTTTACTTCCTTACATTATAAGATTGATAACTGAAGGTTTCTTTTTAAGAATATCTCATAAGGTGTTTTTCTTTCAATTGTATTAGTCAAAGTTTTGTTCTTTTAAATAAGCAGCAGCATTCATTGATTCTGGCCAAAAACGTCTCTCTTTAGCTTTATGGCACCCATTCAGCTTCATCCCCTGTTGTATTATTTGCTGGCCTCCCCCTTTACTGTGTCACTTTTACTGTTTGCTTAGCATCGGCGTTTTTTGCTTCTGGCCAAAAACATCTCTCAGCCATTGCTTCTGTCAACAGACATCTTGCCATGACCATCACAATAGAAGGACAGAGGAAATATTACAAAAAGTTTACATCAATTTGAATGGGTCCCACACAACTGCTGGAAACTGTGATCAAAAATATTTTTTAAGTTTTGTTGACCATAACTTGTTGGTGAAACTCTTTTTTATCAAGTCAAAAGGTTGAGTGTTTGAATGTTCACATGTGAATGAAATGCATAACATACTGGTAAAATTATGGAGTTGAGATGTGGTAATAGAGAGAAACAGTTCATAAATTCTAGGCTCTGACAATTTGGAAGAGAAAAAGGAATTACTTATAAAACCATTCCCGGCTTAGGTAAATGAATTTAACGACACTGCAGAAAGATATAATAGATTATTAATGGTCATGGCAAGATGCAATAAAAGGGGGAGGCCACAAAAAATGGACCAGCAAATAAAACAACAGGAAATGAAGAAGCTCTTGCCACAAAAAAAAAAAAAAAAAAAAATGGTGCTATCAAGCTAAAGAGAGACGTTTTTGGTCAGAAGCAATAAAAGCTGCATGTTAATTAAAATAACAGAACTTTGACTTACAATTGAAAAAAAAATACACCTTATGAGATATTCTTCGAAAATATACCTTCAGTTAACAATTTCCTATTATCACATCTCAACTCCTTCATAATTTTACCACTAGGTTAAGCACTTCACTCACATATTCCTCTGAACATTCATCAACTTGACCTTTTGACTTTATAAAAAAGAGTTTTACCAACTTAACTTGATCTGGTCATCAATAAAACTTAAAAAAATATTTTTGACCACAATATCCAGCAGTTGTGTGGGACCCATCCAAATCGTAAGCAGGAATACAATGCACCAAATGGGAAGCAGCAAAGTTTTGAAAACAGCAAGAGTGACTCAGAAAAGAAGGTGGAGGCCACCAAGAATGGGCCTGTATATAATACAGCTCAAGATGAAGCATAATCCCCATAAAGCTAAGGACTCGATAATCTCCACCTCCTCCAGTCGCAGTAAAGACCCCAGACAGAAAAGCTGCGAGAAGAGAGTTTCATAATCCTTCTTACTGGGAGGCATCACTAGATGTTCATTCTGTCATATCATTTTTTTCACTGTATGTATTATTTAAATTCTGTATACTACTGTGAATAAATTAATATGACTACTATATGACAAATTTGGTAATTATATATACTTATACGTATATTTGAAATATACATGTTTTTTTATATAATGCATACTACACTCATTTACTCTGGTTAAAAACACAATTTAGAAAACCAGCCTATATTGTAGTGGATAATGGTTTTAATTACAATAAACACCACATCTTAGAAGATTTGGGATCAGGTGCACTTAAGCTCAACTTGTCATTAACATAACTGTGGTCAAGGCTCTTATTGATGATGGAAGTCTTTTTTCAAAGGGAAGAGGGGATGAGAACCTTAGCGACGCGACCATGGCATCAAGCTTTTCCAATCTTCTTTTTCTCAATGGAAGACCCTAACCTAATATAAATTCAAAATAACACTATAATATATATATGATATGAGGATGGGTTTATCAGCAATCTTCTCAAGTATATGTGTCTGAATTTTAGTTTGGAGTTGTAACTGACAGGCTTATGCTCGTGATGATGTTGATTACAAACTTTTTTTTTTATAGAAATTTAAAATGTGTGCAGCTGTAGTTATCTAAACCGGTTACATTCTAATCCAAAAGCAGTGGGTACTAGACACTAAGTAACTAATTTTGGTTATAAGGATAAGTTACTTATAATATTTATAAACGAAATTACTAGTGATGGAAATGGATAAAAAAAAAATAGTCGAGTATTCTGCAAACATGATTTTAATACACAAAGAATAAACGGAAATAGTTGTACATATTTTGGAGTTATGTTCAGTTTATTAGCCTAATGTACAAAAATAAGTTTTCTAGTGTAAATAAGCTTACTTGCTGATTATGTTTCGCAGAGGTGTTAATTACAGAATAGTTACGAGTATAAATTCTATAAGTATGGGTATTTATAACAAGTAGTACACAAATTAGAAAACTTCAACCTGATTTCTTAAATTATACACAAAGGGTAAGTTTCACCAAACATTAAAATTTTCTATGTTAAAAATTAAAAACAAAACAATTAAATGAATAATTTTGTTTAAGAAATTTTCTCGTAATCGGGAATATGTTAGACAAGACGGTATCAGACCTCTTACTTCTAAGTAACCCAAGTTCCCATATTGTTGACTGGTTTAAAATATTTGTATTATAAAAGGTAGAAAGAAACTCATTAAGAATAATAGTTTATTTTTGAATGCTTACAAAACAAAACTTTAAATCTCAGGGTTCAGTATGGTCCCAGTGATTAATGTTACTATTTCAAATTTTTCATATTAACATAAATGGTTCGAGAGTTTTATATAGTTATAAATAATAGTTACCAAATATAGATAATAATATGGATATTCTTCAATGATAGGATGGATGGTTGTCTTCACTCTTTCTTTCTTCTATTCCATGTTGGCTTTCTTTGTCTAGCCTATGGTTCTGCTTTATCTTCTATGTATGTGTGTATCAAATTGACTGCACTTGTACATGGGAATTAATCACCACAACCAAATCTGTTTTATTTAAATATTTAAAAAAAGTCATTAGTCTGATACTGTTTTTGTAAAAATAATACAAATTAATGGTAACAAGATCTTTAATTTGATACTCTTAATCAATCAAAATTTAACTACCAAGTAATTAATTAATACATAATAATTTATTTTGGAGGCATTTAATAAAACAAAAATCTCTCTCTGTAAAACAGAGATTGAGATAAAATTTAATACAATTTTAATGACCATGGTGGTTTTTGCTCTGTGTCTGCTGTGCTATGTGGGGAATTATATTTATTAATTTCATTTTTCTGTTTCTTAGTATACTCAGATTTAATAACAAGAGAGTGAAAATTTGATGTATTATAACCTATTAACACTTTGAGATTACAAACAAAGTGGTAAACAAACTTTATCTTGCACTGAAATAAAAAAAACAAATAATGATTAATAAATCCAGCTATTCAAAAGAAAATATTGACCAAATTTGATGTATAATTAAGTGTATGAAATAAGAAAAAATATATGTAGCTACCTTAGAGATTATGTCACTATCATAATAATAGCGAAAACCCCAACTTAGTTTCTGATTGTTCATAGTTGGCTTTTTTTTTCTCAATCACCATAAATGGGTAACCTTTTACAGATTTAATCAATTTAAATTCACCTTCAATAACAATAAATCCATATGGTACTCAGATAGAAAGGAAACCTTAGAAGACTGGATATAATTTCCACAAATCTAAGAGAATTGGAAGTCTATACTGTACACAATATCTGATGAAAAATAGTAGAACATACATTTACAAACCACCACACTTTATGAGAATGAGCCCAACTTAAGTTAATTCACTCCATTGGACTAAAGTTTATTTGAAAAATACAAAATTACAGTCTAAGAAATTGTGATTTTTCTTAAATCTAATGATATAGATGAACCTATGTGAGTTTATTTATTGTCAATTGAGCTCAATCAAAGGGTGAAGAATTGTTATCTTGAATGCATATACAAATAGTTGAAGGGACCGATGAAAGATGATAATTTTGAGATGTTAAATAAATGTATGAATGAGATAAACATTACGTTATTTCTATCAAGGTAACCCAACGGTAAGTGTCAACCCAAAATTAGTAGAGAATAAATAAAAAATTAGTATTTTATAATGTAGATGAATGACCAAAACCATTATAGAGAAAAAATAAATGTAAATAAGCAAAATAGGTTAATGAATGTCATAATGAAAATTAACGCACATAAGAATAGAACTAGTAAAAATTGTACAGGTTAGAAGAAGACAAACATCACCCACATAGATGGATATTCATAATCAACCCAGTGCAAAAAAAATAAATCAGCAAATAATATTACCAACCCCAAATTACAAGATAGAGGGAAAAAAACATTGCATTTGTTGTATTATATGGAATTATTAATTAAGTCTCCAGTCATTGTTTATAACTTTATTAAATACAATCAAGTTAGGAGCATAACAACACATTCACATGTTTATTATATCTCTGAAGGTTCAACCGCTGTCACAAACAGTGTTACCACATCTCCCTCCTTTTATTTAAATTCCAGATTAACAATTATGTACAACAAAATAAAATAAATTTTCAAAATAGACAAAATACAATAACACCAATTTAACTATTAAAGTTCATTCTTCCACTAATCTTCTAGGTTTAATAATTCATCTTCCATATCTAGACATAGCTTGAGGTAGAGCTGGGTTATGGGTTTCAGAGGTGAGCTCAGGACTCTCTTCTGGATGTTGAGGTGATTGAGCTGGAACCAGTTGAGTCTTAGTATTCAATTCATTACTTTCGGTAATGTTATTTTCCAAAGTGGGATAATTATTTTGTTCTCCATTAATAGCAAAAGGATTTCCGTAGACGGACTAAATTCCTAACTAATGTTTGACCATCCTCAGTTCTTACTATGTAGGATCTAGGCGCATTGTTAGATTTAATAATCTGAGCTGGCTCCCATCTCCTTCCTCTTCTATGGACTACACTTTCACCATCATTGAAACCTGTTCTCTGCTGTGATGTTTTATCGTAGTATAGCTTAGACTTTTGCTGTTTTAGCTTCTTATCCTCCTTCACCCCAACGACATATGGCAGAAGGTTTTCTTCAATAGTTGGGATGACTGTTCTTAGCTGTCTGCTCATCAGTATTTGTGCTGGGCTTACTGACAATCCTGTGATTGGGCAGTTTCTAAACTCCATTAATCCTAGATTGAAATCTTGTCCAGATTTGTAACATTTTATCATGAGGCTTTTGCAAATACCTACTGATTTCTCCACCATTCCATTTGATTGTGGATAGTGTGGGCTAGTTAATTTTATTTCCCATCCTTGAAAAAAATTGCTTGAACTCAAAGGATGAGAAAGGCATATTATCAGCCACAATTTCATCAGGTATTCCATGTGTTGCAAATATTGGTTTAAGAGCCTTTATTGTTTCTGATGCTGTTTTATATGGCATCTTTACTACATCAAACCAGGCTGATAAATAATCCACAATTATTAAGTAGGAATAGTATCCTAATTGGAAGAGATCCATACCGACCCATTAATAAGGTCTTGATGGTACCGGGTAAGGCAATAAAGGTTCCTTTATATTTTTATTCCTATAAGTTTCACATATTTTACATTTTAATACATACTCTTCAATATTTGAGTTCATTTGCGGCCAGTAAAATATTTGTCTTGCCCTTGCTTGTGTTTTGCTGACTCCTAAATGCAGACTATGAAGCTTCTCCAACATTTTTTTTCTCAAGGAAATAGGCACCAACACTTTTTGGCCCACAAATACTAAGTTTCCACTAACACAAATTTCATCTTTAAATTTGTAATATACTTTTATTTCTTGAGGCACATCTTTACTATTGGCAGGTCATACCTTCATGTAATACTGCACTAGGCTTTGTAATGTCTTATCCTTGGCGATTTCTTCTTCGAGAATCTTTTTTCTTCTAGGTGTGACCTGCAATTGATAATTATTAGATGCTACTTCATGAACTATCTCACTAATCTAATCTTATTCAGAATTGACATTCTCCTCATTTTCACAACCTCTTGACTACAAATCAGCAATATATAATTCCTTCCCAGGCACATATCCCAAATCTAAGTCATATTTAATTAATTTAAGAATCATCCACTGCAATCTGGGTGATGGTATTTCTCCAACATTCTTTTTAAGTAGAGTCACAAGAGGTTTTTGGTCTGTTCTGGCACAAGTTTTACGCCCATAGATGTATAAATGGAATTTATATGTTGCAAAAAGAAGACTTAATAATTCGTTTTCAATTTGTGCAAAATTCTTTTCTGTTGGTGACAACGAACTTGACGCATAGGATATAGGTTGTCCCTCCTGCATTAAACAGCATCCTATTGCATCCTTAGATGCATCACATTCAATAGTAATTTCCTTAGATGTGTTAATACTAGAATTTTTGTAATTAATTCTTTTATATTTTTTAGAAGCATTGAATAAGCTTCTGTCCAAATAAATTCCACATTAAATTTCAAAAGGGTACGCAATTTAGAAGTTAAGTCAGCAAAATTTGGAATAAAATTTATTATGTAATTAAGCATGCCCAAACTTCTCTGTAATTCCTTCTTATTACTAGGGTTCTCTAAACTTTTAATAGCTTCTATTCTCTGTGGGTCAATTTTCATCCCATTTTTTTCAAACTCAAACCCCAAAAATGTAACTTAATTGGTTTTATATTGAAATTTACTAGGATTAAATTTTAAATTACTTGACCTGGCCCTTTCTAATACTTTATTTAGCACTTCATCATGTTCTTTTTCTGTCTCAGTTGGATACACCGAATGGGAGTCTGAGAAATGTATAGCATACAAAAGGTGTTGAAAACGCACAGAAGTTAGACGATTCTTTGTCCAGTTGAATATTATAAAAGCCCTCCTTAAGATCAAGTAAAGAAAACCAGCATTTACAAGCTAACTGAGAAGTTACTTCTTGCAAGGTAGGTATTAACGCAGGTGTTTTAATGATGGCTTTGTTCTGATCAGTTGGGTCCAAACATACTCGAAGACCTCCATCTAATTTTTCGATTACCACAAGATTGCTGAGCCATGTCACTGGACAATCCACTTTTTCAACAATTTTTTCTCTCTCCAAAAGATTTAACTTTTCTTGCAACCTGTCCCTAATAGCTAAAGGTACTCTTCTAGGAGGTCTGATAACTGGTGCTACAGTTTTATCCATTTTAATGAGACACTCATAATTTTTTATCAGTCCAGTTCCATGAAATATGTCTTCATTTCTCTTCAAAATTTCCACTTATCACGATCAATTTGATTATCAACTGTAAGATCATTTATTCTTTTAATTAAGTTTAATTTAACACAACCATCCAACCCCAGTGAGGGTTTAATTTTATTATTGTTTGCATCATTCACTACAACAAAACTAAGTTGGCAATTCCTCACATTATTGGCACTACATTTCAATTTAATAACTCCTAAAGATTTTAACTGATTGCCTCCAAATACCTCCAGCATTATTTGTCTATTATTACACATATTGTCAGTACTTACTCCTAATTTGAACAGACAGCTTATTGGCATTACATTAATCTCAGCTCCTGTATCAAGCTTGAACTCCAATTCCTTGTTATTAATATTTAAATTTTGTGACCACTGTAAACTATCAATTTTAAAACTTTTCTTTAAGCTCTCAACTAATTCACAAGAGTCAATAAGGGAATCCGCTTAGTCCTGTTTACTTTCATACTTATTTTGCTGTACTAAACTTATATTTTTCTTGTTTTTAAAACATGCAACTGCAAAAGGATTTGGCTTATTGCATAAACTGCAATACTTTCCATATGCTGGAAAATTATTGGCTCTATGTTTATTTCCACACTTCCGACACTAATAGTATACTGCATCAATATGGATGTTCACACCACTGTGATTCCCGTATTCAGGCCTAAAATTATTATGAGGTTTCCTGCCCTCATGATTAGCTGTATTATAATTAGATTTATTATTACCTCTTTTTAATCCATGTACTTCTACGGAAATCTCTTGTATAACTCTCACTTGTTCCTTTGTAGTTTCAGATGCTTTTACAAAATCAACCACTATAAGTAAATCTAGTTCACTTTTTCTTAATATTCTTTCCTGTAGCCCTTGATCTGTTAAGTGTAAAGCAATTTGATCCCTAATTAAAGATTCTAACTGATCACTGAATCCACAGTTTGCTCCAATATTGGGAAGCACTGTCACATAATTGTCAATAGTCTGACCATAAATTCTCAATGTTTTAAAGAATTTATGCCGCTCAAACAACATATTCTTCTTTTCTTTACAGTAGTTTTCATATTTAGTAATTACAGCGTCATGTCGACGTTGCAGTAGATAGTCCAAACGTATTAAAAATAGCCAAACCTTCATCACCAATCAAGTTAAGTAAAATTGCTATTTTAACTTTATCTGCCTTTTTACCCTTTTCAGTTGCTAAAAGATAGTATCCCAATTTTTCCAGTTTTCTGCAATACTACCAGAAAACGTTAATTCAGCGGGTGGTTTAAACTCCTCACACAACGCGGTTGGTTGTAATGTACCACTATGACACTTATTCACTTTATTAAATAACTAGGATTTCACCTGTCACCATGTTGTATTATGTGGAATTATCAATTAAGTATCCAGTCATTGTTTATAACTTTATTAAATACAATCAAGTTAGGAGCATAACAACACATTCACATGTTTATTACATCTCTGAAGGTTCAACCGCTGTTACAAACAGTGTTACGACACCATTCATACCAAAGAGGAACAAAATCCATTGTACAGTACATAAAAAAAAAAAAATGAAATAAACAAAACAGGTTAATGATTATCAAAATGAAGAATAATCCACAAAAGGAATGGAAATCCACGGTCCATCCAGTGCAAAAAGCATAAAGGGGGAATAATCCCTACCTTCAATTTATTTAATTTAGACAAACCAATCTACCAGGACTAGCAGCAAACCTTAAGCAGGATTCCTATTCACAAGTGATGTATCGATCGCCCAGGAGCTTGTGGGAGAATAAAATCTACCTGATTGGGAGCCAAAGGTAGGTGTGATGAAAATGATTAAACTGAAAAGTTAAGGGACAACTGCAATCTCTCATTTAGGTTTATTGATTTCCGGTAGATGCTGCTTACTCTTCGGCAGATCTTGCGTTTCGTCGACGTACGGGTGTTGGTTGATTGTTTACTGAACCAGTGGACTCAAATTTATCTACCACACTGTGAATAGTCCTCTCGGTAGGACGGTTATGGCGACCACAGAACGTTGCTCGAACAGAACACCCATATTGATAAAACAATTTTATCATTTGCACGTGTTGTAACGGCCTTATTTATCGCTTTGGTTTCGTCCATCCAGTGCTGACGGATTAACTTAAGCCTTTTGAGATTGTTGTGGTTGTAGGGAGTCAAGTGGCGAGTGTGGAGATAGAAGGACTTATAAAAATCTCTCTCTCTCAGTTCTTACCGATATTAACGTGTTGTATTTTGTTTCTTTTAAAACAAAATAAAGAAGTGTTCCTTAGAACAGTGAATATCAACATTTATCATTTAATTACCCTGGACCTAACAAAAATATTACAGTACAGTGTTGTTGAACGCTATATCGGTCCATGGTAATTTGGCAAAACAGACTAAATAAATGACAGCCAATTTGACAGATGAAGCTTCAACAATTTAGCCGCTATCAACTGTTAAAGTTCGAAAGTCCCTATTGGAAGACGCTTTATTTATGGTTTTATACATTGGTGATATTTGAAATATGTTTGCCAATGTAAAGAATGATTATAACACATTACTCTATACATTATTACAGTTCATAGGTCACATTTGAAATGTTTAAACTAATTAAAATTTTGATCGATGAATCATGTGCACACTAAATATATAAAAATTGTCGATATTAAATGGACATAATTTAAAAAAGAAAATTGCTATTTATATTTTTAATAATTACTAGATAATAAATGCTAGAAAGATAGTGACAGAGCCAAAGCCCAAACCCATGCCAACCTGATCGCCAGGTGCTCTGAGCCATTCCGGTCCGACTGTACACAACCCCATCCAATATCAGAGCTCATTATTTACGCTCTCGCGAACCTTACAAGAACATTGCTGGAAGCGAAGACTTACAAAGGGACTACAGTAGAGTTTAAATATAATAAATAATTGAATTAATATAATCTACTAAATACTAATAATTATTGGCCAAAGAAAAAACTCTAGGTTCGGGGCTTGAATCCCAGTCGGACCTACCCAATATTCCGTTGGGTGCTTTATCAACTGAGAGCGAGAAGACCTATCTAATCTGAATTCTATTTGGCCAAATCTTCCAAGCATCACATTATAGTAGGTACTAAGGCAATAATATCTGGTTGGACACTTTACCAAAAATAACTTCCATACACAAAGATACAACTACTAAACTATAAAGAAATTAAATTCTGTAAGTTACATCAAACTTTTTTTGAAATAGGTTTTTGCCTGCTTCACACGACTGTGCGATGGTAGCCCATAATTGTCATTATTGAACCCGAGAAAAACATACTTGCTACATATTACCCCTGGTTCATTTTAAGGTGCAGGGAAATAAAGTATAAATGCAAGTTAAACGAAGAAGAGCACAGATTTATTTGGATACATATATGGGCAGTACACACTCATGGACGGTCACAATAGGAATCAATGAGGCACATGCCAACCTGATCACCAAAACGCAACAGTGCCGCCCTTACCGTTACAACTAAATATAAATCATATAAAACCACTAAGTAATAATACAAATGCGGAATTATACCAATAGTTCATACTGTTTTAAAGTAGGACTCGTTTGTCCAGCCATCTTTGCTCTTCACTCTTGAACGAATCTCTAAGTTTCTATCTTACATGGCTACTTCATCCTGTTGTGGCGTTCATTTGTTCAGTGCCGGTTTGTTAATAAGTGATATTGAGTTAAATTAGAAATGGAGGTGCCAGCATTTTTAATTTGGCTAAAAAATAAATACCCATTAGTCACTGTAGATTGCTTGGAAAAGCAGGTATTTTAGTTGAATATATGTTTTTTGTGTTAGTTTTAATTTTAGTACGTTATATGATATAACTTATGGTCTCAATCACGAGTATTTACCTATTATGAAAATCATTTCATTGAAACCCTTGCACTTTATTAATTCTAGTTTGAAATTAGCCATTTCCCTGTGATCAATGCAAGTCTTATTTTCAATTTAAGAAAAAAAAATTGTTATGCTTCATTGTGGTTGTTAATAAATGTAAGGGTTATTTTCAATATTACAGAAGTTGATTTACCACATCAATACTTCTGTGCAATTATTGACTTGAGTATGAAACATGGAGACAAAATATGGATCTTAATAAAATGGGGTGTGCTCTGGGGTTGCCAAAGTTTAGTAATGGTCTAGCAGCTATGACCCCAAGCCTCTGCCTTGCTGTCTATGTTTGATGTGGTGACAAATAAGTTAAGGGTTCGGAATAAAAGTCTACATTTTAAGAAATTGGGTCAATCAAACGACTATTCAATGAATAGAAATAATTTAGTGACAGGTCTTTTAACATTTCAATGCCAGGGACTACTTGGGTCTACCAACACTTTTTATAACTGACCTCTTGATGTTTAATCAATTTTAAACTGAGCATAATTAAAGGTCACTATTTTATGTTTTGTCATTTCTTAATAGTGGGTGAAGTTTAGCTAGTGTCTGAATGAGGATTAACATAAGAATTGGAAGCTGTTTAGGAGGAAGATAAACAGTCTTAAAGGTAAACACTGAAAAGAAAGTCCAAGATGAAAATGGGGACATATCAACTGATCCAAAAATTATTCTTTAGCAGGTGGTTCAGAAACTGTGAATGTCATTGAATCACCTACCGAAAATGATTCTCACATAGTTTTATGTGGTGGAGTAATACAGGGGAAAGTCTGATGCTGTGGAAAAAATGAAATTTGGAAATGGCAAACCAGATATATTATCAGAAATGCAACTCATTTGCAGGCAAAAGAGAGGTAGGTAATAGGGTAAAATGATGTCCAACACCTTTTATTCAAGGGTGCGTATCCCCCAACTTTCCTATATGGAGTAGACACCTGCAGTCTCATTTTATTCAAGCAAACAGATTGATTGCAGTTAAAATGAAATCCCTTCGGGTAATGGCTAAAAAAACTAAGTGGGATTGTTTCAGGAATAAAACGATAAGAAAAGTTCTACAGGTTGCTGCCCTGAAGAAAATTTTTTAAACAAACACTGAAGTGGCTTAAACATATTTCTTAAATGGATGAAAACCAAAAACCAAGGATACTTATGGAGGCAAGGCCCATTAGAACCTACCCTTGAGGGAGACCTAGAGAAACCTCGCATGGTCATATTGCTGAAATCAGACTGAAAAGTCAGGAAATGAAAGCCCTGACAAGTGACAAAGATAGTTGGCAGGATTGGAACGAGGTGTCTTTGTGCTGAAAGCCACAAAGGGAGATGGGAATGAAGAAAAAGTAATTTGTTATTTGTAATCACTATTAGTTAGCATTATAAAAATTCATTATTATTCTCAAATCTAAATAAAGTACAGGAAAGTAATGGGAAACATATAATATTAATAAAAGGTGGGAATATCATTGGCAGGGGTAGGCGGTACTTAGGGAATGCTCTGAGGTACCTACTTCTTTTACTCTCATGTTAGAAGAAAGGGACGGGTTAAGTCATGCAGACAATCCATGGACCAGTTCGGCAGTCAATGTGCTAAAAAAATTTCAAGACATGTCAGTTTTCTTGTATTTTGTTCTTTTAGTACTTCATTCTTGTATTTTGTTTTAGGGTTAATTTTTATTTTTTTCATTTTAAACATATAAATATGCATTTGGTTTTTATTTTTTCAAATTCTATTGTTTGTTGTATTTTTACTTGTTTGTTAACCATAAATACTTTGGTTTAAAGGCAAAAGCTGGCAAAGATGTGGATTCTTCTGTTATGAATCCAAATGGGGTGGAATTTCATAATCTTTATATTGATATGAATGGATTAATATTCCATTGTACACATCCAGAAAACAAGTATGTATGATAACTATGTATATATTATAACAATTTACCGTATTTGTGAAAACATGAACCTGGTGGTTAATAATAAAAACCATGGTGGGCTGGGTTCATTATTAATTAGATGAAATGTCTCGATGTGAACACCTAATCTAGCTCACTTTTTAATATGCACTGGGTTCTTCTCGGCTAGGTAAGAAAATTAGGCCCTTGGCTGACCAAGCACACTTGGCTAACACATGAAATAATTATTTGTATCTAACAACAAATATACATATATACTTTATGTTGCTGCATCAACACTAATATATCACATAAAACACAATTTTCTTACTACACCAATTTGGGAAGTACCTCACACTGACCAGGAATTGATTGTAATTGTCTTCGGGTGTTTTTGAAGTGGAGTTATTTTTGGACATTAGACCAAATAAATCTGGGGATTTAGTCTAGTACTCACATGAAACTGATGAACAATGCGAGTTTGATTCTTATCTGGGATTTAAAAAAATCTATTTTACTTCATAGCAGCAAAGCAACTTTCCGACTCCTGCTATACAGGTAATCTAATTAAATCCCCCTTCTAGTCATAAGTTTTTTTTCCCCACAATGGTCACTCTTATGACTTGCATCCTTCAGGTTTTATTTACAGCTATGTTTTAGATAGACATCATTTATGGAGCCTAAGTTACCTGGGTGTGCAATCTTTTATAATACCCATTACACTGGAAGGTAATTTTATCCCAAAATAAAATCATCTTCCAAGTGACTAGGACTTAGTTGGAGCCCAAACAGTAGTGGGTGTTGAGCATTCTATTTTATCATTCATCTATTTTATCAGTGAGGAATGTGTTTTGTACATAAAATGCAAATTGTCATTGATAAATTCAGATTAAATTATTGGCCATCGCATCTCTATGGCCTTATGAACTATTTTCTAGATCATTGTTTTCTGCCATTTAAAATATTATGAACCCAGTTAACAATTCAGTAATAACGGAAAATAATATAGTAAGTCTTTTAGAACTTTTAGAAAAGTTGGTCATCGTATATATAAATATATGTATTTCCTTTTACACTAAAATATTAAAAATATATATCAGTATAAGTGGGGAAATTATTGATTCAAAATGATGAATCAAATATAACAACTCCTCCATTAGGGACCATTGACAGTTTCTGCCTCATAATTTTTTTTTCTATTACTCTAATTGTAATCATTAAAAGACATATCCCGATTTTCAGGCAATTCTTTGTTGGAAAAAGTGTGTTTTATGAATTGGTGACAGACGAGGGTGGTCTGAAAAGTTTCCGACCTAACAAAGCTTTTATTTTAGCTTTTATTTCACTAGATTTTATTTATTTTATTATCATCTTCATGTTGAGGTCGGAAACTTTTCAGACCACCTGTGTACTGTCAGATAGAGCATTGTTAATAATGAAAGCTTAGATGATAAGTAGAGCCAAAAATAAAAATGAAATATAGGCTTGAAAAAAATTATTACAATACCACAATGAAAAAATTTTTTTCATCCTCATTTTCAAAAAGAAATAAATGCTTATCTTTGGGTAACAAAACTACTGCAATATATTTTAATACTAATGAGATTTTGTTAGTATTATGTATTTATTATCTGTAGTAAAGTATAATTATACTATTTGGGATCTCTTCCAGTATTACTCTTTGTCTTCATTAAATTTTTCTTAAAGATTTAATTTCCTTACTTGATAAGAGATTATCCAACAGAGGATGAATATTTTCATGCAGATATTGGTCCATGATTATTTTAGGTGGAAGTTTGACCCTTAAAATAATGACGCGGATATTTAATTTTATTTATCATCCCTATGCTGGGTTGGAATTGGATTTGGATAGCACCAAAAGTGTCGCTTTTCATCTCTGCATCGCTGAAAGCTATGGGCTGGGCATGTAATCTTCCCCTCCATAAGGGTGCTAGGGGTGTCTTACACCCAGAATGTTTTTTTCCAGACTGTCAAATAAGTTATCAGTAAGTCAAATGTGTACTAAGTTTGGTATACATTTTTCCTGGAATTTCAGAGTGTGGAATATGCACACACCACCCATCTATTTTTGCGTATAAAGATTATAAAATGTTGGTACGTACGACCAACTGTACTTTATGCATCAGATACTTAGATGTTATTGAACTGATACTTAGGAGTTTTATATTGACATATAAAATCATTGAGAGCAGCTTATTTCTGGATGTTGTACTTAGTTGTTGTTGATTTGTTTTGTGACACAATTTGTTTGTCTGTTGTTTTATCTTCATAAAAGATAATTTAGGAAAATTTGGAAGAACACATAAATTTATTTTTCTTCAAGCAGCTGAATTCTAAACCGTAATGCTCTTGTGCATCAGTTCCTGAAATAAGGCAGTTCAATTTTGTGAAACTTGGTATATACGAAACTGCAAAATAAAAAAAATAATAAAGTTTTGTGGAAAATCATGTAAAACGATGTAAAATCTATTTATTTTCTGCAGGCCAGCTCCGAAAAATGAAGATGAAATTATGCTTGCAATTTTTGAGTGTATAGATAGATTGTTCAAAATTGTTAGACCACGTAAACTTCTGTATCTTGCAGTTGATGGAGTTGTAAGTATACTTTATCTGTACCCAGATATTTCCCGTTAACCTTGTATTGTGAATCTTTACGCCAGTATTCTTGCAGGCCTGTAATAAAATTTACATTTCAATAATTTGTTGTAATTGCTTTATACAGGCACCTAGAGCAAAAATGCATAGACAAAGGTCTAAGATGTTTAGGACTGCTACGGAAATGGCTGCTCAAAGTGCCTTAATTAGAACTAAAAAAAAAGCTGAAGGTGTGAATTTACACCCAGAAAAGAATGGCACCTTCAATTTTGATAGAAATTGTATCACCCCTGTAAGTTATTCAATACTATAAATCTATAGTCATATTTTAAGTAAATATTTTCTATTATTTTTGCTTTATTTTATGGTAATTTTGGAAGGTGAGTTGGTATTTTTTCTTTATAAAAAGAATGAAATACTTCATCAAATATGATTTATTTTTTAATGGAGGTTTGGTAATTTAATAACAAACTGTTACCTGTGTTCAGAAAATTGAAGTTTGCTACTTGTTTATTACTACAAAAATAATTTTACTGGAGGACACTTGTTCATTATTTAGCTCTTTTATTCAACATTTATGAAACCATGATTGAATAAGATGTGGGTTTAATGTTAGCCCTGAATCAGGTAAAAAATAATCAATGATTCACAATAGAAGTAAAAGGTCTATTGGCTTTTTGTCAACATTTTCTTTTGTTGTTGCATTTTTCATATGAGGCAATTTAATGTAAGAGGTGAACGGCCACCAATCTCTGTGTTTCATATTCTACAGCAGGAATCAGTCTATGGACGAATCCATGGAGTCTTCCGAATGAATCCAAATTTTGTCAAACAATTAAAAAATATATAAATAAAATGTATAAATATTGGTGTTATATATAAAAATATATTTTTTTAATATATAATGATTCTAAAATAAATTTATTAAATGTAGTCAATACTATCAACTATCTTTGGTTTATAATTCAAATATATCACATTTTAATATTTTCCATTGTTGAGTTTACAAAAATTTTGAAATACAAAAAAAATTTTCTTGAAAAAACTTTATAAAGTTACTTAGTGTGACTTCCTGGCATGAAAAGGACTAAGTTTTTGTAAAAATGTTGTACATTTCATGTCCAGATCTTTGATAAGATTTTCTAATAAAATTGTCTATTATATTATATAGCATATTTAATTATTTTTTAGGGTACATCATTTATGTCTCGACTAACAGAATGTTTAAATTATTATATACATGCTAGACTTGCCTCTGATCCTGGTTGGAAAAAAATCAAAGTCATTTTGTCTGATGCTAGTGTACCAGGAGAAGGAAAATATAAAATTTTCGAATTTATTAGAAGACAAAGAGGTATTTAAAATAAATTTTAAGTTGACTGATAGATTTAGCCGATTTCTATTATATATACTAATCTGGTAATATTCACAAATTCAGTATGTAAATATTGGACAATACTTTCTAGAAGTTGACCTACCATAACCAATAGATCCAAAAATTTAGCTTAGTACCTTTTTATTTATGCATGATAAATCAAAGAAAATTTAAAACAAATAATAACATTTGCCAAATATAAGTAAATAAAAACTCAAGAATACAGATAAATAATATTCTCTACTAGAGATAAAATGTATTTATAAGGGGGGTTGTCATATCATTAAATTTTATATTAAAAGATTTAAATTATTGAAGCTTGACGTGAGGACAGTAATAGCAATAGTAAGGAGGAAGAAGAATCTTAGAAATTATTATTACACCTCCTGCCTTAACAAAGCTGCCGACTCCTGATCTTTTCCCTTTTTGATTATGTGGTGTATGGTTACCTCTCTGGAGATCTTGAGGCCTCACAAACCACACATGAATTGCCTTCTAAGATTTATCAGAAATGTCATCGGTGTTTACAGATTTTGTATTGGATTTCATATAGTAGGACAGATAGAACAGGAATAGTAGCATAAATGTAACGGAAAGTGTTGATCAAGATTCAAGATGCCTCTAGCAAATATAGAAAGTGGTGTTGACGAGGCAGTATATACTTATAAGAAATGATAATTGAGGTAATGTGAGAAAATAAGTTACTGTTCAGAACTTGTGAAAATGGCAACATTAGTACAGATATGAGGGGGATGAACATAACTCTATAAATTTCCCTACCAAATTAGCATGGGATTGAAATTAAGACTGGGATTTAAGTTAATTTATATTTAGATCTAGTGCCTAGTTGATCAGTTTTACCAATAATCACTAATATACTATACTTTAAAATTAACCTCTATTATCATCTCATTTAGCGAAAAATTGTCTTTTACTTGTAGCTCACAATAATAATGACCCCAATATTGTACATTGTCTCTATGGTGGTGATGCTGACACGATAACGCTGGGCTTAGCAACTCATGAACCCTACTTTTCTATTATTCGAGAAGAATTTGTTATAAACCCACCAAAACAACAATGCGACCTCTGTGGAATTGGTAAGAAGTATTAATTTTTATATATTGTCTGAGTCTTCTCATTTATATTTGTTTATTTTTTAGTTATGAAGTTCTTTAAGTTATTGTGAATATCTTGTGTATGTGTTTGGAACAAATGTTGTGCTTGCCTTCTCAGGGAGACCCCCTCACTCACCTGCTTTCCTCTCTCCCTAAATCCCCTCTCTCTCACCTCAAATGGTGCAAGTCAGGACAGCAGCTATGAGACAGATATGTTAATATAATGTATTTCTATTTGATCTTGTCAATTAGTGGACATTAAATTTCAATAATTTCATTTTTTTTAGAGCCGTTGGTTTTAGCGGTAATTACTTTCATTAGTTCTTATTGTATGTTATTTTCATTAGTTTTTAATATTAGTGGTTCTAACCAGGTGGCCACTTCTTCTTGCATTATTATTTATTTGATTTGTAAATGGGTTATTCCATTGTGGGTTTATGGCAGTATAACTTATTAAATTAATAAACCTCCTTCTATACAGTTCACATTTATTTTCTCTTACTTTTGGCTGGAGCTAGCCCCTTATGTGAATGTAAAGAACATTCACCTATAATCCTCTTCACAAACATTTTGGTCCCACCCCTGCTGATAAGGAATTAAGTCCTTTGTCTTTATATCAAAGGATTAGTCACAGTGGATTATAGAAAACATAGTTGTTTAAAATCTCCCATTATCCTTCCAGAACTTATTGTTCTATTTATATTTTTCTTTATTTAGATATAAATTCCTATTTAAATCTTAATATTTTTTTCATTTACATTTTATTGTGTTGTTATTCTATGCACCACCTCTCATTCAGTATTATTTATACTATCTATTTTTGTTTTTTTCCATCTGTTTATTCAATTGAGAGAGACTTTAATATGGGAGTTCCAGAATTAACTGTTCAGAGAGTGAGAGCAGTACTCAAGGTAATTCAACTGGTTAAATATTTAATGTCAGTCGATCTGTTGTTGACAATGGGGATAATAGTTTACGTGATAGTTCCCTGTCCATGTATTCTTCATTATCATCGATTCAACAACACTACATTTAGTGACTGAATTTAATTTCCTTATAAGAGTTCCGATTTCTAGTGGAAGTGAAGGCCTTTTTCCAAATGAAGATGACACTAAGCAGTTTAAGGAAGTTAATTCAATCTATTACAAAATTGTTGAGTACCATCCAAAATGTCCATGGTTTGAAACTACTGCTAATAATTCAACATTGAATCGATCTATGATTTCTTGGTCTAGATTGCCCCGAATATTCTCAGCCAATTATGTGAATGACCAAGATTTAAACAATGATTTAACTCAATGGTTCATTATAGCAGTGATATTCCCATGATTGATCGCTGTATAACTGTAGCAGACAATGTCTATTCTTTTCAATCTATTAATATAGATAATGAAGCAGATTTTGTATGGCTTACTTTAACCTATCTTCAGTCAACTTAGAATGGCCAATCTTTGGTCAGCTAGTTGAGTTTTTACATGGACTTCATAAGGTATTACAGCTTTGTGAATCTCAGACTTCTAAAACTGCGAATTTATAATGCCCATCAAAACTAATTAGCAAAAGTCATGCTTTCACGTCAAAAGACTGTAGGTATGGGGTCACCGCCACAGGATATTGGAGCTTCCTTTCGACAACCTGATTCATGCGTGTACTGAAAGGATCACAACGTACTACCATGGGGTTTAAAGCAGAAAATTGAATAAATGCTCCCTCGACTGCCTTTTGACTAATAAGGCTGCCCAATTTCCCTCGAAATGGGGATGGAGGCACTAACCATAGTGCTGGGACCACCCAGGCATCATCTGTTCTGTCTTCCAAAATGAGGCCCTTAGGGGTTTTAAATAATTTTTGAAGGTAAAATTAGCTTACTTTAATTGTCATGGGCCAGCTCAGGTTTCGACTAGCTGTCCTTCAGTTAGTTGGTGTAGAATTTGGCAAGGCAAGCATCATACTCTTCTGCACAACAGCATCTCCGATCAATTTTCTACCCACCTGGGACCAGTCAGTACTGAACTAAAGCTCCAAGTTCCCCAGCATCCAATAGCCAATGCTCACAGGAGCTCTCTCATTGCTAGCATTAGGGGACCATCATTAGTGCTGTTGGGAGCAGCAGTTGCATTTATGCTTGACAAAGATAGTTACCCACAGTCAATTTGCATCTTAGTGAACTGCGGGTCTCATTATTCCTCAGTCGCTACATACTGTGCTCGACATGTGGGACTTCATTGGGGTCTGAGTCACCTTAAGGCCCTTGGGATAGGGAAAACTCCTTTGCCTAAGATAAAAAGACAACTCCGCTGTACTATGCAGTCCAGAGTTTATCCAAAGCATACAAGGGTACCAGAGGTCTTCTAACAATCTTCTTGTGGTCGCAACTATCACTAGTCACTTACCTACTTCATTCCTTATACCCATGAAACATAATAGTATTCATATTAATCTCCTAGCAGATCCCAGGTTTTGGGAACCGATTGATTCTGTTCATGATTATTTTTTAGAATATTTTATTTAATAGGTGGTAAGGAAGAAAATGCTTCATGAAATACAAAAATAATTTGTAAATAGGTTCGCCTGAGGATCTATAATTGTTTATAATTATCTGTAAATTTAAAGGGTCAAAAAAAAAAAAATACTTCGTAACGAATAACAATTTATTTTCAAATTGCATATATCTCAGTAAGTATATATCATCATAATAAATACCTAAAATAAATATGACTGTTCTGTGCTGCTGGTTATTGTAAAAGCTTTACCTTCATTACATGTCTTCTTACTTGTTGTCTACCGGGTTCTCATCTGGTTTGGCCTCTCCTACTTGGCGGCATCTGACCTTTTAGCAGCTGACTCACTAACACTCTGACTCTAGGCTAAAAGAGAGAGCGGGGGCTTTTTCACATCTGTTATATGCACTGAGCTCCCGACACTAAAAAAATTGAGTAATTCTGATGGGGATCAGGAGTCCCTTGTGCCTATCTCCATTTTATTACCAAGGGTCATAGTTAAAGGTCAGGCATTCCCCGGTGGGTCTTTCCAGTGTACCTGGTTATTGCTGAAGGTACCTGGCTGGGTCAGGTCAAAACATTATTTTTTCAATACCTCTCAGCAGTTAATTTTACTTTTTAAATTCAGTTTAATTAATAATAATAATTTATCAATAATAAGAATCATTACAATAACTATTTCCATTCACTACTACTTTCTATCTCTTGATGTGCCCTGTGTTTATGTCGTCCTTGCTGTCACATTGTGTGCATACTCCAGTCCTTCTTTCCTATTCCACAAAGATGTTGCTGCAAATATTCATCCCCTCTTTCTCGGGCTCTGAGCTAGTATCTGGCTTTGTTTCAGTACTTCCCAGCCTTGACTTGCTTGACCCGGTGATGTTCGTCTATTGAGACTCTTTCCTTATCTTTAAGATAACGATTTTTTAATAAAGGAGGAGACACCCTCCTTAACTTGTTCTGTTTGTAGGTGGATGTCAAGTTAATTAAATTGATTTGCCGATTTTGCAATTATTTTTGATCTTTAAATTATTCCTAGTCTGGAAGAAGCCTGAATGGGTGAACTATTGATCTGTTGGAATATTTATTATTAAATTGATGTTAACAATTTTCTTCTTCATTAAAAATATTTTTACTTTCTTATTTATAAAGAGTAGGACACTCACAAAAACCATAAAAAGATTAATAGTTAATTTTTACTTAATATGTTTTCAGGGTCCAATATGGTCCTGGTGCATAAATTTGTTTATTTAAAATATTTTATATTAGCACAATTTTCTAGCAAGTTTATGTACCTAATGCAAATAGAATAATAATTACTGTATGCAAATAATGACATTGATATACTTTGATGTTGGATGATGGGTTGTCTTCTATCCTGCGTTCTCAACATGGTCCCTCTCTTCAGTACCCAATCTTATAGTGGTTGACCATCTTAACTCATGGACCGCTTGAATGGAAAAGACTAAGATGCTTTATTCTCCCCTCAATTAGTGTTTATAGGTCAACCCCAACCCAAGCTGGAACCCCATAGCTGGAAATCCTAGAAAGTACAGCAGGATACCTGTGGCCAGGTGGGGAGGTAAAAGAGACTACATTTATTAAAATTATCTCAACAGAAAACTCCTTTCTTAAATTCAATGTAATTCTAATAAATAAATTTAATTTTCTAATAAAAATATTGGTACAATATAAATAATAGATAGGAGAGATGGGGAATATTCAATCTAATTAAAATTGATAACTACAATTACTTTTTTAATTGTTACTTACAATTAACGTAAGCAGTCCATTCTTACCTGATTGGCGGTTCCTGTTAAGTCAAGCAACTCATTCCAAGGTGCTGGTAACCCGTCCTTGGGGCGGACTGGGTTGGTAAAAAAATGAGAAATTGATGGTTCTTAGCATGGCAGACTGCAAGGTAACCTGGATAAAATAAAACTTTCTCTTTACTATTATATGATATTTATCTAATATACTGTTTATAATAATAATTTAATATCATGTTTGGTTATTTTACAGGGCATAAGTTTACTGAATGTAAAGGTCAAGTTGATGATATAAATTTCATTAGTGAAACAAGACCAATGGGTAATCCCACAAGATATATCTTTATTAGACTCTATGTCCTTAGAGAATACTTGGCAGAAGAACTGAAAATGCCAGGATTACCTTTTAAATATGACTTTGAGCGTGTATTAGATGATTGGGTGTTCTTGTGCGTTTTTATAGAAAACAACTTCTTACCCCATTTGCCATCTTTAAAAATCCAGGAAGGGGCATTGGATATACTTATTTCTCTTTATAAGAAAACTATCTACACAGCAAAGGTAAATTGCTTAGTGTTTTACTCATAATTGATTGGGTTTTTCATAATCAATGATAAAAAGTCCACACTGATTCTTGATGCAGTATTTTTTTTATTCTCATCATTGTGGCTTATAGCCTTTATACTTTTCGGGGGACTTAATCTTGACTGATTTATAATTTAATATCCATTTGAAAGCCTGGTACAATGACACGCTAGGTTTAATCTTATCTTAGTGATAATCAAAGCATCCACATGTTTAAAAAATAAATGGTTAAATAGTATGTATTATTGTTCGAAAATTCATTGCATCACTTTTGCTTTATAATTTTCTATTGTTTTGATTAGTAATACAGTATTTATTTTAATAATTGACAAGACTTTGTGTAACTATCTTTAATATTACAGTGTTCTTGGTAATTTATGTATTAATTTTTGGCAAAGGTTTCTCCAATTCAAGGTCAAGTTATATTATATTCATTAGTATTGCTATGTTAAAACATATTAGCTTGAAACTAGTACATAATTACAGCTATAAATGTGAAAACTAAAATCTAAGGCTGATTCTGTTAGTGATATAATAATATTTTTTCCAATAAATAAAATAAAAGATTTGATATTTTTAATTAATTCAACTGTTTATTTCTCATGGATAACATTTCAGGATCTCTCTTAGGATCTGGAGCCCCAATAAGGCTAAAATTAAAACCTATATCTTAAAAAATAATGTAGGTTTAACAATCAATAATTGTTAATTAAAACCTGAATATTTTTCTGCCATATAGATGAGAAGGAAATCAAATTAAAGATCTTGATGTCCTGTTCAATAATATGTATTTTTTAATGGGATTTCAATAGATTATAATTACAAAAAGTTATAAAAATTGTTTTTGCATTCATAACAAAACCCTTAATTGTGAAATGCATCATGATCTGAATTTTATTGTTAGATCTAATTGATATTCTTATCCCTTATTATTTTTTTATTAAATAACTGGGCATCATTAGCAGGAGCAACAGAAGAGTTTGAAACAACTTTGTTGGTAATTAGCCTTAAAATAAACACTGAGGCAAAACGTTTCTGATAACATCCAGGAATCATGGGTGGAGGCAGTTAAAATAAATGAACATCAAATCCCAGTATGTAACTCAATGATAATTACTGAGAAGTAAGGAATACATACAGACGTTATGAATGCTAGACTGGCTGCAAGAAATAGATACACAAAAGCACTCCTGAAAGTTCTATTCTTCAGGGAACTATCCTGCAGTTTCAAGCTAATAACCTACAGGACTATCATTAGACATGCAGTGCTTCTACAGAAAAAGAGGATTTTTCGTTCATTTATTATTGTGCAATCTAAGTTTTATGACATTGCCATATTTTTTAAAGGGTTCTGCAATTTTATCTATTAATTTAGTAATATATTTTAGGTTTATTATTAAAACTGTGTTAGTTGTAGGAGGACGCTGATTATAAATATTTTTTCCTTGCTCTATATTGTTTTTATTGATTTGTTGCTAGTGTCTGTTTATCTAATATTATTTCTGAATAGAGATCCTGTATGATCAAGCTCAATTGTTGTTAGTTTATTTAGATTTACATATCAGTTTTATTGATTTCTAATTTCAATTCAATTCTAACAATTTTTATTGTTAGGTATAGAAATTTCTTCTTCTTTCCTTGCGCTACAACTTATGTAGAGACAAAGCCTCCGACATTTTATACTACCACTTGTCTCTTGTTTTGAGCAGATGTCATAATAAGAAAATTTACATTTCAATGAGATAATCTGGACTATCTTTTGGGCAACCTTGTATTGTAGTACATCAACTTCACTGAGAAAATGGAAAAAATTATAAAAATTCATGACCTCTGTCTCCATTGTGACCAACAAAAGTTCCCTTAAAGATTTTCCCCGGTGCATATCTTTCAAACTTAAGTAGGATTAGTTCTTGCTTTTTTGAGATTGTTTAGCATTCAAAAGTATATGTTAAAATTGGTATGGTCAGTGTTAAATTATAATGTTTGTCAATTAGGAGAATGTTATTTGTTCTGGCCAAAAAATAATCTATTTGCAGCTAATACTTTTCAGTGAGTTGCCAATCTGTATTGCTTTGTCAGGATTCACCTCTGTTCCTTAATAGATAATACTGGCAACCTTCTCGAAGACGTGCTGTCTTATTTCAATGTTCTCAATTACATGTGCATATGTGTGAATGAACCGAGATTCCTCTGCAATTCACACAATCAAGAACATCTCCTTTGTTCAAAAGGTCAATTTACTGGCCTTATATATTCTATATTATTTACTGTGCATATTTTCAGTTTACTATTTATCCAGAAATATTTTGTGTTGAAGATTCATTTGCTCACTGCCTCTACCCTTAAATACTTCCACAGGCAGCCTATTATACTTGATTATTCTAAAGACATTTCATCACTGCTTATACTCCTTCATTTGATAGCTTGATGTATCCAGTTTTTCTTCCATTGTCACTTCTTTTTTTTTATGCAGCAGCTTCTCTTCTCCTTTTTAATTCCATTCCACTGAATGACATTACTGAACTTGCGTTCCTTTATTGTTTTGTAGCCCTGATTCTTTCAAGTATCAGAGTTTGCCATACACCATCAAGTCACCTAGCATGCCTGGAATTTCTCCCCACCGCGTGTCCAGATAATTTCAATGCCTTATTTCAATATTCTCAAAAGGATCAATTACCCCAATTATAGTATCAAATTGTGGTGAGAATTATTTTTTTTGTCAGGACCTATCAGTTTGCTCACACCATATTTGTGTCACAGTTAATAAACCTCCTCCCTTTTTTGTTACTCTCACCATAGATTTTGTTTGAGGATTAGTATAAATCTTTTCATCAATATAATTCAATATATCCAACTTCCTCATTTTTTAATCTAGCCTGTGTAGGTGGTACATTAAACCAGTACATTGAACTTATTCTATTGTCAAATTAAAATTAATAGAAATGAACCTAAGCAACTTAGAAATAAATATGAGAGACAGGAAAAAAAATGTCTGTATTTATAAATACTAGAATTTAAAACAAAATTATCTGACTTGTCTGTAGTTATGTTAACTGTAAATAAGTTCTGGTATTACTGTAAGTAGAAGTTTGATGTAGAAAAAAATCAATATTATCAATACTTTTTGAAAAGCTGCTTTATTGCAATACGCTAGTATAAAGTGAACAACAAGTTTTCATTTGTTATTACAAACTGTTAACAACATGAGAACTGAGTCATTGACTGATACACTTAATACATGTATACTTTAACATCTCTTCAGTTATTTTTGTAAATGCAATTAGTTTGTGTTATGGGATATAATAATTATATGATTAAAATAGCTTATTTTTTCAGGGTTTTTTTACTAATAGTGGTAAAGTTAATCTGAAGAGAGTACAAATACTTATTAATGATTTCAATAAATGTAATCCAGAAGACAGAATATTTAAAATCCACTATCATAATAAAGAAATTTCCAAAAATATGCTACAAATAGAAGAAATGATACAAAACTTGATGAAAAATAGGAGCGATCCGGTATTATTTTGTAGTTTTAAAAATAATAGACAAATAAGTTATATGAAAATTTTTACTCACAAAATGGTTTGTTTTTTTTATAAATTTATTTGAACACTTGAAGTTAAGTGTTAAACTTGATGTATCTAACTTTTAAGCTAATACAAATCTGCAACTAAGATATGCTAACATTGTAAAAAGTCCCTCTAATATTAATCCATAAGTCGACCTGGCCCAAACCATAGCCAACTAATCTGAGCATCTTCTCATTTGACTGTCTCCAATAAATACTCCCCTATTCATAACAAGAACCTGACCTCTGATAACTTGTAGGCCAATGGGTATCTAGACTCAACACAATATTAACTACTTCATAGGCCTTATAGCCAAACGAGTGTCCATTTGCCCCATTTATACTTGATTACTCTTACTGATGAAAATAAATGCATGTCTGCCTTAAGTTCTATTTTAATCTCTTGTGGAATACTTTCTGCAGCTAAGCTGGCATTTATTCCTATAGATTTATTTATTAGTCCTTACAATTATGTGTGCAATTTGCTGTTACTCTAATATGTGTTTGTTTTGTTTTTTGAAATATATTTATTGAAATGTTTACATTCAATCAATACAAAGTATTTTAAGCAGTGCTTAGGACTTCAGTTTTTTTAAATTTCTTTGGGGGGAAAAGGCTCTTTCCCCTAACCCACTTAAGCATCTTGGTTGCTGAGTAAAATTTAATACTTAAAGCCAAAATAATGTGGATACATTCTTAGGATGGATATTTGATGAAAGTATGATTGGGAATCTCAGCAATAGGATTGCAATTTAAAATAAAATACCTTCTACTGTACAAATTCTACAATGTAAGAATTTTTAGTGGGGTTTAACTATATATTGAGTCTAGAACAATTCGAAGTTTTGATATAATTACCAACCAGTCACAGTTTTCTACCAGAGTCCTTTCTGTGATGGGTCCATATAATACAGGTAATTTAATTAATTAGTTATTAAAAAACACTATTCATAAAGCCATTACTATTAAATCATACTTTACATCAAAATAAATAAAAGGATAAAGATTATTCATCAACAGAAATAATCATAATGAGTATCAACTTCTTTTAAATTACCTATTCCGTATGGAAAAACAATGTACCCTTTACTTCCACTTCAAATATAATAAATAGGAAGGACTTATTACATTCTTAAAAGAAAATCATACTTTTAATGTACCACATAGGTATTAAATTGGAAATTCAATATTAGTATAATGGTAAAACTTGGAATGATGTTCCTTGACATAACAAAGGAAACAAATGTTAATATACAAAGTATATGATAAAATGCAGAAATCAATATATATATATATATATATATATATATATAATTAAAATGAATTTTTCTAAAGATAAAAATGATATATATATGATACTAAAATATCACTACAATATATTTGCAAACTGCTAAACGTTAAACAACAAAAACTCAAACAATCAATCTTATCATTTCCAAGGTGTCTTAGAAAGTAAACAAAACATATTAAATTGTTACAATTAATACTTTATTATTTATGAGGACTTATATATATATATATATATATATTAGTTTGCTATATATATATATATATATATAGTAATTATTCAACCAACCTCAACTGGAGCTGAGTATAGTTTCGCTTCCTTACTGGGTACAGGTGTCATCAGATCAGATTATGAAGATTCTGTAGTGGTTGGGGATTCGTCTGGGTCGTACCCACCATTAATCCTGAATTTCCAATTCTGCTATGGTTACCATAGATGTTACATCAGCTCATTGAGCAGTGTTTTCTTATGCTTAGTTATATATTAAACTTAAAATAATATAAAATTTGTAACATTATAATTTTAATGATTTGTTCTTGTTGCATTAAAAACTGCTCCACAAAGAAAGTGGGACACTTTGAAATTTTTTATTTATTTGTTTATTACTAAATTTGTATTTTACTGTGATTTTTTATTAGTTTGCTATCATTATTTATTTTAAAAAACAAAACAGTTTAATCATATATGGGGTTTTTCCACAAAAACTGAAATAACTTTTTTTTTCTTTCTTTCTTTGAATAATGAGTATTTCATCCTCTTGCCTTCATAACTTCTTCCAGTCTTCTTGGTATACTCCTAATTAGGTTTCTGACTACATCGATGAATTTCATGCCATGTTTCCTCAAAAACCAATTCGGGTTAGGTGTTAGGAGTAATAGGGTATAATTCAGGTTCTACAAGCTGGCCATCTTAAAGTTTGAATACAGACTTTCTGAAGATAGTCTACACATCCTGCGACATGTGGTTTTTCATTATCGGGCATTAAACAAACATTCACCAATAAACATTTCTTAAGTAAGGTATGGTATCGCATTATCTTGTGAAATGTATAAATTTCTATTAAGTGATACTCAATTAAAGACATGAAGATCTGTTTTTGCATCCAAAGAATTCTCAATCCACACCATCACTAAGCCACTACTGAATTGAATCCTTCCGGAAATATTGCAAGGAGCATAGTGTTCCTCAACCCTTAGATAACTCTAAGATGTCTGTCTGGAGCATGAAGAGCAACATGTGGGTCAGTAAACAATACATTTTGTCTCTTATTTTCATTCCAAGGTGTTCTCTAGCAAACTCCAGTTGGAATTCCCGATGATATGCTATGCTGTCAGCATTCGTCCTATTGCTTCCCGTCAAGGTCTTCAGTTCATTTCAGCAAGTTTTCTACAAACACTCTCAACACTGTCAATCATGCCATGAACTGTTAGAAGTATCTGTGTCAAGAGCGGAAAAGCTTGTATCTTCATAAATCGACCATTCAACAGTTTTGTTGCCCTTGGGTGTTCTGATCCTGGTTTCCTCATCCAGTCTCACGACAGGGCTTCTGGTTGTCGTTTCAGGCAACACTAAAGTTTGAGCCACTTAACATTGTTTTCTTCAATCTTCCACGAGGGCTACTTTTACTAATATGATAAAAATAAAATAATTAAAAGTTTAAAGTGCACTACTTTTTTTTTTGTGGAGGAGTGTATTTAGGTTAGTTATTGTGCCTGTGAATGGTTTTGTTTAATATTTTTAATTATTATTATTATTATTATTATATCAACATGGTGTTATTATTTTTTTAAAGGGAAGCACAAACTTTGCACTCAAAGATGAACCTAAGCAAGTTGATGAGATTAAACTTTGGGAAAGTGGTTATAAGGAGAGATACTATGAACTCAAATTTAATATAGAAGGCAATAATCAAAGCCTTAGAGAGAAAATATGTTCTGAATACATCATTGGCTTATGCTGGGTTATGAAATACTATTATCAGGTAATAGTTAATTTTGTAAATTCCCCATCAAAAAAATCACAACACATAAAAATTGTTGAATTTCACGAGAACAGCAGGTTTTACATTTTAAAAAATTCAAAATATTAAAATTTAATATATCTTTATTTAAAATAAAAAATTTCTTTACAAAAAACAACAAATTATCAATTCTTTCTTTTTAAAAAAAATTTAAATTTGATTGCCCTATATTGGTGTTTAATAAGAAGTAGTGCCTCCTCTGGCTTTAATGACTTCTTCCAGCTTTTTATGGCATACTCATTAAAAGATTTTAAATAAAATCTTGGGGGATGTTGTCTCACTCCTCCAACACAGCCCTCTTTCGCATTTAAAGCATAGTAGGAAGAGTATCCTATGACATAACCTTCCTTTTAAGTTGTCCCAAACATATTCGATTGAGTTGAGGACTTCTTACTGGCCACTCTAGTCTAGGTTACGGATACATGCTGTGTTCAGGTACCTAGAAACACATGTTGCCTTATGGGGCCTGATCGTGCACAGGCATATCTTTCAGGCATGATTCCTAATGAATGATGAATGAGTAATGAACGATTCAGCACCAATGAAAGGCATGTAAGGCACTACATGATCTTGTGAAATCATCTCCACATACCTTAAAGTATACAAAGGCTCCTCCTTGGAATGGTACCAACTCAAGAAATGCCACCCCAGAACATGATAGAGCCCCCCCCCACAAATACCCCAGTTTCTGACATGCAACATTGACTGTACTATTCCCTAGTTCTTCTCCTGCATGTTTCATAGCCATCATATGGACTTTTAAGGGCCACTCTCGTCTCATCAGTGTCTAGCTAAAGTTGTAGTAATACTAAAACTCAATGAAAGAAACTTGCAGAAGTATCTAATTACAGACCTATAAGTCATCTGAATATATTTTTTTCAAAAATCTTTGGAAAATATGCTCTTAAATAGAATTATAAATCACATAAAAAGTAATCAGTTGAATATTAAGGAACAATTTGTATTAAGATGTCAACAATTGCATTACTAGCACACCTTATAGATTACATAACTAAAGGCTTTAATGAAAAAAAACACACACACAGGCATGATACTTATATATCATGAAAAGGCTTTGGCACAAAGGTCAGATATACAACCTAATATGTTCTAAATTTCCACCTTAATTAATACACATTAATTTTTATTAATCAACATTTTCCGATAAATTCAGTCAAATCCACAATTCGTGCGATTTGTGCTAGTATCCCTCAAGGTTCTGTTTCATCTCTTAAGTCTTTAATTATTCATACCTTATACATAAGGTTTATTTAAGACATATTCAACCTTTCAAAAGTTGGAAGATCTATATGTAAACTGACGGCACTGTATATATATATATATATATATATATATGAATATACATGTTCATGTTGTGTTAATATTATTGGAAGCAGGCTTCAGAAATATTTTAAGAAAATTTATTACTTCAGCAATCGAAAGAACATTAAAACAAACAATCATAAAACTGAAGCTATAATTTTCACAAAAAGAAGGCCCTCAATAAACATCAGTATTCTCCCCTCTTTCATGGCCCAGTTCTGTTAAGTATCTCAGACTAACTTCAGATAAAGGATTAACAAACAAATAACACACAGACAATCAATATTAAAAGATTCATTTACAAAATGTTTCATTACTTCAATAAATAATCAAAACTTTCTCCCCAAAATAAGTCATTCTAATTAGGAAAATCTGGAATTAATCTAAATCTGTGCATAAGAGTTGTAAATGGATACGCACATTACACAAGAATATCTAAGATGATATCTGACCTTCATTTGCCAAGATTATATCATTAGATTTATACCCAAAGAGAAAAATTCATTAGTAACACAATTTTATTTAATCATCCTTTAATACAGGAAATAGGAAATTATAATAATCTCTCACTAAGAATACACCCTTATAAAAGAAAATGCACATAATTCTTCACTTAGCTTTACACAGGAATTTTGTATAAATAATAATATTAAATGTTAGAAATGTTTATTTTGTATTTGAGTAGGTTTTTATTTATTCTTCAAACTATTGTAAAAAACTATGACAAAACTATAAAAAATAATAATATTGATTCGAAAATATATAAAGTTTTTATTTTTCCATTCCTTTTTCTTTCTTTTTTCTTTCCTTGATGATAATAGCCCTTTTTATAAGTTCTGAGACTGAGACATTTGTTTCCTAAGAATAATTTACCTGAAAATACAAACATTGGCTTTAAAACCTCAAGTAAGCAATACATAATTTAAGAAATACCAATAAATCATTTGTATTAAAGACGGTCATTATAGAATTGTAAATAATAATATAATTGTTTATTTCCTATAAATTACTTACAATTATGCTAACGATCAACATAATATTTATTTTCAGATCACATACAATTAAAAAAAAATTGTTTGTCAAGTAAAGAATGATATATAAATATTGTCTGTTAGTTACATTTAAAAAATAATTTAATATTCATTATAGTAATAATAGTGCTATGGTAAACAATGGTTATGAAACCAGACAACCGAAACTGAATTCTGGTGATCCCTTGTCCGATCTCTAGCTATAGATAGCATTACTATCCTCTTACAAAAATCCAGTTCTTAAATAAAGAATGATTTTGGTTTGTAATAATAATCTTTATTTTCGTTTTCAGGGTTGTGCGTCATGGAAATGGTATTACCCTTACCATTATGCTCCATTTGTTTCAGACTTTATAAATATTGCTAGCTATGAAGCTAGTTTTAGAAAAGGCACCCAACCTGTAAGCATTAATAAAACTTTGTAATATTTTCATAATGTATGTTAACTTTTTTATTTTTGAAAACTACTGTCAAGTATCAGCTCAACACAAAAAGCTTAAAAATTAGATTTTCAAATTTTATTATTACTTATATCATCACAATCTTTTGATCTTAATCTTTTAATGTTTTTATTATTCAACTTTGAGGGTACTGATGCTGGTCATGGATTTCTCCTCTGGTATTAATTAATATCTGTGTTTCCCCCATACTGTGTGGTGAGCATTGACGTTACCTCCCAACAAAATTGAGATGGCCTTCAGTCTTGTTGGCCTTACCTATATCTTGAGTTACAAGAGCTGGAATAATAACTGAAAGTACATATAAGGAAACTACCATAAGTTTGGCATTTGTGCCACTTACTTTATATTCCAAGAGAGTGGTTGTGGTGGCTTTGATGCTGAGAAATAGCAATCCCACTGCTCAGATGCCAAAATCCCTGCTCTTGGAGTTTCTTCTGTTTTGGGAAGCAAATTAATTACTTTGCTCCCTTTCATACATACATATGTATATGTATATTTATTTTTTAACATCATTGATTAGGACCCACAGGTAATCCTAACAGCACAAAACTCAACTGTAGACAAAAGAGTCAATGTTCCCATACCCTCACATTTTATAGCATTTCTAACTTTTTCCTGTATTTATCCAAATTCATATCATTTCGCTCTGGTGGTGACACCTTCCACAATGATTAATTTATTAAGTGTTTTTTTTTTTATTATGTCACATACAAAATAATAATATATATATTTGATTAGTTATGTATATTATGTATTAGTTGATGTTATGTAATTATTTTAATATCCTCTCATTCTTTAAATATGATTTCCAGTTAACTCCACTGGAGCACCTTATGAGTGTTTCTCCTACTGGAAGTTTTGCATTAGTACCTACTGCTTGTATTAGTTTGATGTCTGATCCTGTAAGTTTTATATTGATGTTTTAATATTTATATCATACAATATCAATTTACCTATTGATAATATTTGTACTTAGCTTATTTATAGAGATATACTTTAATAATAAAAATAATGATGATAGTGAATCGTATGGCTTTGCTTATGACACAGCGCACTTATCAATCAGTGGAAGTATTTGAGGAATAACACTTTAATCAATATGTGAGGAAGTATGTCCCAGTTTCACTTCAGTTTCAGTTTCGGTACCCAAAAGAAACCAAACTATTTTTGTACAAAGTGATTTATTTAATATTTTTTTACAAAAAACCTTTATTCTCATCCAAAATACACTTGTCAAATATTTTATTTCGCTTTTCAGACATTTTTTTAATTACTCTTTTGTGATCCGAGACAGCCCCTCTGTCATTTTTGTCTTTACTTCTTCAACGCCAGCAAAACGCATTGCTTTCATGTCGCTTTTCATTCCGGAGAATAAAAAGAAGTTACAGGGGACCCAAAGGAACAAACTCTGAATGGAGGGGACTCCTCTCACATTGAAAAAACAAATGAGCATTGTCTTAATGTTTGATTTTTGGGGTGAGGCTAACTTGGAGTCTTTCATTGGCTTGATTGTTGCTTAGTTTCAGGATTGTATCCATAGCACCATGGTTTGTCACCTGTGGTAACCTTGGAAAAAAGTTTGGGTTCTCGTTGGTTTGGGCCGTCGAAGAGTGTCCAGGACGAGTTTGATTATTAATTGACATTTTAACTTTGACTAAGGGAAAAAAGCCTTAGTCCCACCCCCCCAAAAAAATCCTAACCATACATCACCAAATGACTATCACCTATAATCTGCATCCTTTCTAACCTCTCCAAACCTCTTGAAGTTTAGGCCAATCCTAAATCTCTAATATTCTTGAACAGTCCAAACTTCTTGATCCTTTCTAATCTGGTTTCCACCTAGGTTACTCCACACGATCTGTACTAGCTAATATCACTAGTGACATTCGTGTGGCTATTGATCTACAAAAACTAACAGTCCTAGTTCTCCTAGATTTCTCCAAAGGGTATGATAACATACACCACTCAATTCTTCTTTCCAAGTCAAAATCATCTGCCTTTCTCAATATCTTTTTCCTCTGGTTTGGATCATTTTTCTCCAACTGTTCACAAGTAGTTACTATCACTAATGAACCCCTATCTGCTTCCTTACTCTTTTCTTGGGTGTAGACCAGGGATCGAGTATTTCTCCTTTTCTTCTTAGTTGCTACATCAATGATCTGACAAAATCTATTCTATCATTGTTCCCATCACTTTTACATTGATTACTACCATCTATTTATCCTCCCCCCTCCAATTTATTTGCTGCATTTGCCAACATGGAGGAGAAACCTTGATCGAATCAGTGGTTGGGGAAACCTGAATAAACTCAGGTTAAATGCGGCAAAAACTCAGGCATTCGTTATAGGGTCCAGTTTCTTTCTCAGATACTTTGCCAATTTTCCTCTTAATGAACATCCTATCACTTTCTGCTCCACTGTTAAAAAACAGGGATAACCACTAAAAAAACCTTCTCCTGGAACCATCATATCTCACAAATTTCCCGTCAGTCAATAGGTTCCTTTAAACTATTCCATCGCTATGGATATCTGCTCCCCCAGCCTATAAGTCAACTCCTTGTATCCTCCCTTATTTTCACTCACATTGACTATTACTTTGTGGTGTGTGAGGGGTCTCTCTGTGGGCCTCAGAGATAGGTTGAAGCGAATCATGAATGGCTTCATTAATCTGTTTTTGGGACACTGTGGTGCTCCATGTCTCTCACCTCAATGCTGAGAAGGGTGGCTCTTCCCCTCCTTCTGTATAATATAACCTTACTCCTGAATAATATTTCCACATTTCATTCCTTTTCTAAACCATTAATTCTCATCACCCTCCTTATAAATACAATATTCAACAGTTCTACTCCTGGAACACAAGATCCCATCTCTCTGACTTTTATACTCCCGCCTTATTAAAACCTGGCCCTTGGGTCACCAGAGTTTGATCTGAGAGCATCTTATAGGGAAACAATAGTTGTACCATTCAACCAGGCCTAAGGAGGTGGCCTCCTTTTATACCCCACTTCTGATTACAGCCACTTTTGTCTATAGTTACTCGTAAAAGTCTTTGGGGACCAACTGAAGTCATCAGTAATGTTACAAATGTCACAAAAAATGTGTTGGTGAGTAATATTAATACAAAAAAAAAATTACGATCAATAGGGGAAAATTTTACGAATTCCACACTTGCATCAGTCTCCTGGGAGAATTCCTTTCACTTTAATTAACAAAGTTCACATACAAAAAAAATTATGAACATAGTTCTTATACAAACACACAATGAATACGGTGCATTGCTAATCAAAATATCATCTACAATAACATCTACACCAGCCAGCCTTTCTGTATGTGTTGGATTAGACTGGATATTAGATTATATTCTTGGTTGCTGAACACATCTACCTAATACATGATCAAAAACAACAAATTATTAAAAGTGCTAATAGCTAAAATAAATATCTGCACTAATGTTGCCTCAACGTCTCGTACCTTCATGGCCCTAATACTTGCCACAAATAATTATTTTATTTTATATTTTTTTAAAATTAAAAAGTTTATTTTACTATGCCTGTGAATCTTAGTGAATTAAATATAAAAACAAAACAAATATCTCTGGATTCTTAAAAGACCGACACAGGGTCATAGAAAATTCTTAAATTTGTCAAAGAAATGGATAAAGGCTTGTTATGAACCAAATGAGGCAAATATTAATAGTAATAGGGTTTGTGACATGAAGTTTGCTTTTAGAATGGGTCAAAGGAGCAATTCATCCAGAGATGAAGCGTGTAGAATCCAATTTTATGTTTGAAATACAGTATTACATAATGGTTTATTGTAAAAAGTACCATAATACAATGCTAACATGGAGGAATTCTTCAACACCGACCCAAACTGCATCTTGTTTTTTTTTTTCATCAAAAAAAGAGCTGAGGAAACGGATGAGATGAGACTTGTCCAAAATGCAGTGCACACCTTTGATTCGTCCATATCATTATCTATCGAACTGCTGTTGAGGGAATTGTTATTTGCTTACAAACGATTGTGTGGATTTAATTTTGATCATTGGCTTTTAAATTTTTCACTTATTACAGAAGTGTGTTTGCTACTGGATGTCAATAAGTTGATAAAAATAATGATGGTTTTCTATCAAAACTTCTGCCAATTTTACTTGCTAAAATATTTTAAAATTGTAGCTCACTATGGGCTATGGTAGTAACACTTCTTGACATGGCTGTATGTCACTTAGATACCATGTTTTAGTTTAGAAGCAAGAATTATTAAACATTGTACAAAAAGAAGAGGAATGTGTATACAAAATATTTCATTAGAGATATACATTAGATGATGAATTTTATTTTCAATAATAAACATAGTACAAGGGTCAACAACTAATGCCCAACTACTTTATAAATCTTTTAAATATAAAAATAAAAGCCAGCATGTATGTGAGTAGACCTTACTCCATGACATTAAAACATTTCTAGAAGCGATGAAATGAAAGCATTAAATAAAAGAATACAGTAATGCAGAGTTACAATATACTAATGAGCTGATCACTGCTAAAATAAAATGATTTTAAGATTGCCCTGAAAGCTGAAAAATTGGCTATTTGGTCTATATCTAAGTATCGAATGGAGCTATATTGCACTACAAGTGAGAAGGTTTCTTAAAAATTCTTACCTCTTCTTTGAGCACAACCTTTCACTGCCAGATGACCCTTATGCCGGATTATATCCCCATTTTCATCAAATTTTATTAGGACATGAACATAATTTACGGGTTTGGTCTATAAAACTATCTTGGAACGACACTTTTTATTGTTTTTCTCATATTTTGTTTGTACCTTCAACATATTCCCATAACTCCTGGTCTTCTGAATACGCTTAAGTGGTGACCTTCCAGGTGTCATAGTTTTCACGGGCCCTAAGAGCTTTCCTACAGGGAGTTGAAACGACATTATTTGTAACAAACATTAGTCCAAAGTAAACACTAAAAACCACAACAATGACAATACAGTTTCTTTAAGTGTGGTGTGGTCCATAACCTGATAGAATGTAACTAAGTAAAACACTGTTTACTATTATATAATGGATTTATTGCACAATGATTAAACATTGAACACATAAAAAGAACATGTGGCTGGGATAATAACATAACATAATAGTACCTTCTTCCTGAACCCAGTGTTACCAGCATCACACCATTAAGTATTTCAGCAAAAATAACAAGTTTTAGCAATTTAATTGATTAGTTTTCAAATGAAATAAAAAAGAAGAGAGACTTGATTCTGTGATCTAGTTCCCTAAGAATAATAACAAAGAAACATTTTAATGCTTTGCAGAAACTAAATTACAGATTCACATAAAAACTACACTGCAAAAATTTAATTTCAATGGTTATTTAGATAAAATATAAAATAAATGGTCAATATTTATAAGGCTTTTTGTAAATTGTTTTTTCCTCAGTTTGTTAATGAATATATAACACTTTCCTAATTTCTTACAACAGTCTAATGTATAACACTCTCCTAATCTTTGTGTATCAAATTCTCATACAATACAAACCCAACACTTGGAGTATGGAGCACTTATGAATCATAATGGCGTACATTTTATTTATTTATATATATATACTATTATCTATTTGTAGTTAAATTATTGTTATCGTTTAAAAATATGTGGGGGAAGAAGAATGTGATTTCAGACTGAGGATTTTTTTTTTCTATTTGGGACAAAAATTGCATAAAAACTCCATCCTTCTTCTATAACAGTTTATTTTAAATAAATGTATTATGTCGTTTAAATGTAAACATTAATTTAATTTTACAATTTAGGAGTGTACACATTTGTTAATTAACAACTTGTTTTCTTTCTCTTGTTTTGTTTTCAGTTGTCCCCTATTTTGGACTTTTACCCAATGGATTATATGATTGATTCAAATCAGGAGCATTGCACTGGGCGAGGCGTGGCATTGTTACCATTTGTTGATGAAACTCGATTAAGAAAAGGACTCACTTCCATTTATAAAGATTTGTCGGAATCAGAAGGTGAATTGGGCAACTTTTTATTATAACTAGTGTATTTACCTGTTTGATTTTCTTTATTTTAAAAAAAATATTAAAGTTTCTTTAGTTATGAATAAATCTTCAACCAGCAGTTTTAAGTTAGTTATGTAACTTTACTTTGTTATTTAACGTTACTAATATTGCAGACTGTACTTGTTGATTTATTTTGTTTTCATAGTAAATCAACGATTACTGTTTCATGCAGCTCCCTCCTACAATGTGGCGGATGGTTTTCATAAAAGTTCCAGTTGATGTGAATCCTTTTAGAAGGTCCCATGCAAAAAATGTCACCTTTTTATGAGATGAAATATAATCTTTAAGAATTTATTATTAAATTACAGGAAATGGGTATCATAACAAATTTTTTAATTTCCAGTTACTTTTTTCTAAATTGCCATTATTGTGCACTGATTCTGCTGTAAAGCCAGGCATCAACAACGCGAGTTTCTTTCCTTCTCATTTCCTGAAATTTAAGTTCAAAGGACCATGCAGTCTGTGTCATGTGGCTTACAGGTAGTGACGCATTGTAGTGAAACTAGGGTAACAGGTGATTAGTTGTACTAGGTTAGTTGACTAGGTAACCTAACGAAGGATGTTAAGAATTTAAAAATGTTAACGAGGTGTTTTGACCAAAACACTTTAGTTTAGTAATCAATGACTAAAGCTGACACTTGAAACGGTGTATTACTTAAAAGTTTTCTGCAGAATTTGAAAAATTGTATTCATTTTTTATTGACTGTAGCAATTCTTGTTATATCAACAAAGATCAATGGAAATACGATTATGGATTCACTTTTACAACATAAAAAGATGGTATACACGTCATGTAATTAATTATTTCAGTGCATTTTATGATACAAAATATTTTAATAAAATTTTAAATTGTCAAAGTTTTTAGATCTTTTCAAGAACAACATAGTTGTGAGTCTGTAGGATATGTTCTTTAAAGTCCGAAATTTTAGAGATTAGATTGGGACTTTTATCCCAGGTGGGGAACTGGCCACGTTTTGGTTTCACTTGGCTGTGTGTACTACTGTATAGCAGATCTGTTACATTGTTGTGAGCTCTAAATTCTTAATAAACATTCTATTAGCTAGGCTACCATTGTCTACTTATTTCAATGATTATATGTAAAAATAGATAATGGACAATAGTTTTCTGTCATTTTGAAATGATAATACATGAACAATTTATTTATTATGTTCATGACAATTTTAATCTAATTTACCTTGTAAATATTTAAAATACTTATCTTCTATATTATTTTCAAAGGTATTTTTTGTTTTTATTTGAATGAAAATGGCAAAGCTGCTTATGTTGATAAGGTTAATATTAATATAATAAATCAGAAAACTGAAGTTTATTTATTTGACATTATTTGTTTATTTTAAATTAATAGATTTCAGATTATCACTTCATAAGTAATATATTGTTGTTAATTATTTTAGTTAAAAGGGATAAATTAGGACATAATCGCTTATATTTGGGCACGGGAACAGATTGTTTTTCATACATAAAACAACTGGACACAACAATATACCATAAGAGAACAAAACATTTATTATCTGATGGAGTGTATGGAAATGTGCACTTCAAACAAGAGGAATTTTTCCAGGGGAAGTATGTTTCTTTTCTATGTTTAAATAATTTAAAGTTGTTGTCTATTAATTGCTTATTATAATAATGCAAGTTGGTCTGATTTCTTCAAAACTTTAAATAAATATCATTAAATACAACTGGACAAACTACTAGTAGTATTTTTGTAGCCTGTGTGCATGAGCATGAGTGAGCTAAAAAATATTTATAAAACAGCTTCATTATATGCTTCATATCCACAGCTGATAACCTCTTCTTTATTGTAATAGCGCTTTTGATAGTTCTAAGTTGTCATCTTTAGTTATCCAATTGGTTATGTTGGATATATAACTCATCTGAAACAATAGTATATTTTTATCTATTTAACCAAGGCTGCTACATCCACGGTCCTCACTTTACAAAATTTAAAGAAGAGGTTATCAGTTGTGGAAAGACAATAAAGCTGTTTTATAATTATACCATTCCACAATCCAGTAGTAATTTTGTTATTAAAAAATAATTCATAATTAATAGTCTTGTTTTGAAACATTGCCATCTAAATAGAAAAACCCAATAACAAAAAATTGAAACACTGGGTGTTCACAATTACATACTGAACTGATTACTACTTGCTCACTTCTTTGAATAGTATAATTTAAATATAATAAAACCTGTCCTACCTCCATTACCTTACTTATACATTTTACATTGCTTTTATTTAAAAGATAATGTTTATTTTATAGAGTTTTGCTTATGGTTTTAAATGTAAAATAGAAATTATAAGCTTCTAGTTTTTGTTTGGGCAAATCATCTTTAAATTATGTGGCCATGTAATTAATTAACTCAATAACTGTTAAATTACATTCTTTATTAAGAATGCGAGTATGATGATATGATATTTTGTGGTTAAATTTGAACTTTGAAAGGAAGGTAATTGCATGATTCACAATTTTTTTGGAAATCTACAAGCTTGCAAATGTAATTCAATCATATCACCACACCATAGAATGTAAAATAATCTTTAATTAAATTACCTGGTATTTATTAAACATGTCATGTTAAAAATGAATTTTTGGTGATGGAACTGTGATATCTCTAGACTGCAACTTGTGTCAAACAAAACTATTAGAAATGTTGTACAACAAACAATAAATTGATACAAAAAAACTCAGTTGGTATGACCTTTTAAGGTGCAGGGAAATAAAGCATAAATGTAAGTTAAACGAAGAAGAGCACAGATTTATTTGGATACATACGGACAGTACACACACACTCATGGACGGTCACAATAGGAATCCAAGAGGCACATGCCAACCTGATCACAAAAACGCAACAGTGCCGTCCTTATCGTTACAACTAAATATAAATCATATAAAACAACTAATAATACAAACGCGGAATTATACCAATATGACCATGTTAAGAGAATTGAGGGTCATCATTCAAAAAGACTCTTTTACCATGTGGAAAAGGAAAAGAGAACAACCATCAAAGAGATGGATGCACAGTCTGGAGGAAGCAGTGGTGGCATTCGAGAGGATAGCGGGAATAATAGTGACAAGACAAGAGGGCATGATAGGCCAGAAATTGGGGTTGCAAAATATAACTTCTTGTAAAAACAAATTGTTGTACATTCCGCTTTATTTTAAAATATATTTTTACTTTGTTATTATGAATGGGAAAAGGACATTCATAAAAATGCACTAAGAATAACAGTTCATTTAACAATGATCAAGTTAATATTATCTTAGGGTTCAAAGTGGTTCTAGTGCATTATGTTATTATTTTAAATGTTTCATAATTACAATTTTCTAGAGAGTTGTATACTTAAAATAATACCTACCCAATACAAATAAAAACATTAATATTCTGCATTGTTGGGTCAAGGGTTGTCTTGTACTGCACATGGCTCTAGCTGACACACCTAAACTCAGGCTTAAAGAGACTAAGATAACTAAGCTCTAAAGAAGTAAGGCATGAATGTAAGATCACTAAGTTCCGAGAAGTAAGAACTAAGCTCTCACTTCCTTCTGAACACTGGTATTTATAGACAGCATACCCCCATCACATCAAAGTAATTTTTTCAAAGGGTCCTGGCGTTTTTTAGAGCTACTTGTTTTACAGTTATAACCCCACAAGGTATAACAACACACTGGATAGAGTTTATTTCCTAATACCTGTTTCTCAGTGGGTTTCCCGAAAGGTAGATTTGCAGTAACATGTGTATTTTCTTCTTCCTGGGAAATGGGTGATCTTCATTCCTGATTTCTTCCTTCTATGCTGGCTCCCACTTGCTAGTCTAGCACATGTGATCTTCTCCAACACCCAGTCGCATGGCTGCTGAACAACTTAACTGACTGAATGAAAATGATAAAAAAAAAACCTCTGTCTCATAAAAGCTGCTATTTGTGGGCAGCCTACCCCACCAAAAACAGTGGTTTTTTGAGTAGGTCCTTATAAACAGGGTTTATCTGATTTTATACTTATGGTCTACACAATGCCTATTCCAGCTTTTCCATCTAAACACATAGTAATTTTAAAATAAACCTTAATTTTACCATACAAATATTGTTACGATAGATCTATCAACAACTCGAACTCAATATCTCTCTTATACATTTATAAGTAATTTTACTGTTAAAAAGTTTGTGATATGTGTTCTGACTTCTTTATTGTCTTTGGCTGCAAATGAAGTTGTGAAAATTTTTCTTGGTTGTTTTTGTTAACCTAACAAATTCAGTTCCAGTTACATGTAGCAACAAGCAGTTGATCACATTGCCAGGGGGTTTGCCATTTATAGGTTACTAACCTTTTCTAACACCAATGGCATGGTGAGGTAATTTTATTACAAATCCATGTCCGTCCAATGGCGACCTTGCTTGGACAATTGCTTGGTCCTAAAGGATATAAGCTTATGTCTACCCAACTAATAGATAGATATAGATTCATGTTCTAGAATGATGTTGAAGTCCTTTGAATAGTTAATTTTTTTATATTTAATTTTAATATTGTGCAATGAATTTCACATTGATTCAGAAAATCGTAAGTTAGGTTTGAATATATTTATTTTTATGGTTTATGCATTATTTGAGCAGAAAGTGGAGAAGGTAAAATAAAATATTTAACACTGTCTCTTTATATAATTTTAATTAAAAAAAATACATAAACATTTGTGAAGTGGGGATATAAAACATGAATTAAATTTAATTTTAAAGAAACATTATTATTGTCTCAACAAAATGATATAGTATACATATCACCATATGTACCTTCCTGTTTAATCAGAATTATGTGGTTGTTTTTCTTCATTCCAATCTATGCATAATCATTAATAAATTATTCAAATGCTTTAATATATAGGAATACCAGAATAGAATGTATTCTGTTTAAGTAATGTTAATTTTTTGTAAGCTGTTAAAAATGTTCATGTGGCGCATATTTTGACCACATATAATAGGCAGATCTTGACAAAATATCTTATAAAGCAAGGTAGAGCGGTAGAACAAAAAAAAGACACTGTATTATAGATTACACTCCATATAATGGAAGCAAAATTTTCAAGTATCATCCATAATGATTGACTCCTTCTTGACTATTTTATATTCTTTCTTCCTCACTTCAGTCCATTTCACCTATGGTTAGCTAATCGATGATCTTATCACTAAACATATTTAATACTTGTAGTATAAAAATCCTTCAACAAAAAAATTTAATAACACAAGACGTTACATTGTGAGTTATCACAATGTCTAGGTTATAATTTAGGTTGATAAGCTAATTTGTTTATATTTTACTGAAAATAACATGGAAATTGCTTTTAAAATCAAGTTAATATCTATAAATTCCAAATATATAATTTATTCTCTAATAAATTATCTTGAATTTCTGTAATTAATTAAGTGATACATAAACATTTGTAGGGCATGATTAAAAAGATAACTGAGGACCATATATACTCTAAAAGGAATCGAGTACCATGTTGATTCAATGTTTTATTTCCATTCTAATAATATGATGATATAGTTATAAATCCATTTTGTTTACAGAACAATTTCGTCTCCAGTCAGCGGTCTAGACACAGTTATGGAAAACAACACTATTTGGTTTGTATTTTATTTAGCATGTTAGGCTTGTTATAAATGCATTTAAAATACTTTTTTTTCCCTAACCTACTTAAAACATCCTATCTTAATCTTTCATGTAGATATATAGGCAGATGTATGATTTGTTTATACTGTTATGTTGTGACTCATGGGAAGTTCTTAGCATATTAAAATTTGTACTAATTATCATACTTTTTGAGTTCTTCATTAATTTTTTGTCATTTAATTTAGCTTGCTCCAGTTTAAATAGTGTCTTCTATTGATCATGTGTCTTCTATTGAAAAAATGCTGCCTGGTTGGTTTCCTTGATATTGCCTGCTCCCTTCACTTAATAGCAACCATCCCACAATGATCTTATATGTGAATTCGAGGGCTCTAACGATAAATATCTTTGACTATCCGCAAACAGCAAAGTATTCCTATATTCTATACTCTCCACCATCTGTTATTAACCTCTCTTCTGAAACCACTCTAACTCACTCCTAATGATGATCTCTGCTGTTCCACTTCTGAACACACTCCTCTAACGTCAACTGGCCACACCCATATTTTCCCTCACTTGTTTGAATTCGCACTTTCCCATACTTTTCATGTTTCTTCCTCCAAATTACTCCTTAGAAATAACATTGAAATATTATAAAGATTATCCGTGTTATAACGATTTTTCTTCTACAAATCTTTTCTTCACACTGAACATTATTTATTGCCATTCCTGAATTATTTTTATTCCTGTGAACTTTTTTTGGGTTTTTTTTATTTTTGCTCGGGAGTAAATTGTGACCTCCAACGTCAAAAAAATACATGCATTTTTTTACATGGAAATCCCATAAAAAATTTGTTAACAAAAGAGAAAAATATAACTTCTATAAAAAAAATCACTGTTACGTAACTCTAAAACGTAGCAGCTGTTTTTGTCTTTTTCATGGAATGTTCAGATTTTTTATCTGAGATTCGGATGAATAATCTCCAGTTGGATTTTCAAAATTGACTCCCATTTCGATGCCATACGAGAGCAAACTTTTGAAATATTGGAAAAAATAAACTGTGCTCTCATGCAAAAGCTGACTAGGAACAAATTTTAATATTTGTTAAAAAATCTATGCAAAATTTTAAAAACAAAGAATTTTCCAGCCGGTGAGTTTGTTTTCTTTAAAAAACAATAAATGGTATCACATGAATAGGAAAGAAACGCGATGCTTTAGAGATAAGACTGGAACACGAGTAGTGCTAATAAATAAGGTCACTTATGGCCTTCTCTCATGTTCCTTATTATAGAGATGCCTAAAGTTTTGTAAATGAACATGTATATCATTGGAAAATTAGATTATAGAGTTTTAACCAAATTATTAGTTCAATATTTTTGAAAATAAGTGATAGTTTTTTAAAAAAGTAATATTTCAATGGTATCACTCAATATATATATATATATATATATATATATATATACACTATTTATTAACTACTTCATAAATTTATGTGTTTGTTCTAGTGTTGCTTTTGATGATCCTCGGTATCCAGATGATTATGTATTTAGGGCTGTGCGAAACCCTGCATCTAGGTAACTGAATTATTGTGCAGGATTACTTAATTCATATTAGGGAATTATGGTTGGCTTCTTATTTTGTTGTTGTGATTTTGTGCCCTTACAAACTCCACCTAAGGCCTAAAGGGTGGGCTTTCATGCCAGAAGCTACTTCTTCCCCCAAGTCTACTTCACAAAATTGTGAGTGATGAAAAATTCAATGTAGATCTAAGAATTTGAGCCCAGAACCATCACCATCACAAATAATGGTGCTGCCACCAGTTTTAAGATCTGTCTATTCAGATAAAAATAACAAAAGCCAGATACAAAAGTAAAGAAATAATCCATTCAGTTTTGTAACTGGTCATCAAAGTGGACTTTTTGTTGTTTACTTATAGCAATGAATGAACAGTTGATATATATATATACACATCAATATATGAATAATACACTAATAAGCATGGGTAAAAGAAGCCTTTGAGTTATAGGACCATTGCAACAACAAATAATTCAGCAAAAAAATATCCTTAATGATGGATATAAAAGAAAGGGTTGTAATTATCAAGCTTTTTTTTGTTACACATGAATTCTAATTAATAGGTGTCTAATAGATTACCTTGAATTCCCTAACCCATGTTGGTTTACAATTCAAATTAATTGTAATTTAAATAAAAAATATGATAAATTAATTGATAATCATCAATGCGACTATTGGCAACAATAAACACTTGAACCAGGTAATTTAACCTAATATTCCCTCATTTATAAAGACCAAGTCATTCATTCAGTGGCAGGTTTTTTAGATTGTAGGGAACTAGGAGAATTTCTTATTGTAATGTTTTTCATTATACCTACTCTGGCTACTTCATATTTTTTTTTTTCCAGGGAACCTCCAAGAGTACTTAATAAACGAGTAAATTGTGAATATTAGGGTAGAGGTTGGACATCATACTCATTGGTAAGTTTTATTAATGTAAATAGTTCATAAATTTCAAACTGTATAAGTGTATGAACTTATTGGTAGATGAATTTACCAGGCTTGACTATATTTGTATGCTTGCGTATTTATCTGAAGTCTTGATTAGTCCATAAATGGTCAAACTTACTTGTCAAACCCTTATTCTTCAAAATACTTTTCTGGCGAGATCAGAAAACTGTCAAAACCTTCTTCAATTCCCCAATCTCTCTTCAAAACTAAGCTACTTCACCCAGTCCAAAATACGTAATGCCCAATCTAAATTCTACCATGAGTCCTTATCATTTTCCTAGTATGGTTACCAATCTCTTTAAGGGGTTCATAGATTTGTAGTAAACCATCAGATTGTTTTGTTTATGTTTAGATGGGTTAAAATTTAATATTGTCCTTTTTTGGTCAGTCCCAAATGGATTGCTAGTTTTGGTTTTTTTATTACTATTATAATAATATCGAGTATTCTTCAGTTGGTTTGGTCTTAGGAATTTTGTAGTGTCTGCTTGGAAGGTGGGTGGTATTTCATTGTTCTCTCCTTGGAAGTAAGATAAGTTGTGAATTTTGACCAATTCGGGTGAGGTAACTTATTTGTGGTTGTTTTTTGCTAATTGTATGTATGGTCTATGTTGGTTGTGATAGGCAAGATCCTGGTTTTTATGTGAGTGGTATGCTATTTCTTTTTGGTTATGATTAGGATGTCCATTATCCATTGGGCTTTGGTTGATGACTGTTTATTTTGTATTTGATTGCATCTTCCCCGATTCTATCAATCGGATTCCTTTTGATACCAAGCCCACCGATGTTCTAACTACAGGTAGATGACAGTATACTCCTGTATGTTTTAAAGAGGAGAAGTAGAGAAACCAAGGTGATGGTATTGATTCCTCAGGGCTGCTTGGATAGGTATATATGGGATGTAAGGACATAGAGGTACATAAGTACTTAATCCTTCACTTTCCTAATGATCTGGATTTTCACGCTGTAGTCTTTGTATTACTGAAGATATTAAGGGTGATCATTATAACTATCTAACTTATTGACATATTGACCTGACTGACATATATTCATAAAAGAGTGCAGCTAAAACAAATAAATTTGAAGAATTGAGAAAATCGGAACCAGATATATTTAAGTAGAAGGGTGATTAGTACAGGATAATAGATTGGTGTAAACATGACATATGATAGTTTGCTTGTGGCTGGCAGTCATTGCTTACACAGTTCTGGCTTTTGTGTGCAGAACTTTCAAATTGACACACATAACATCCCCTCGCAATGTTTGTTAGCAGGTCACCCGGTTCAAATTAAACTCTATTATATTGGCTACTGGGTATTACATAATACCTGGGTGCACCCAATATCTTCTTTATTAATATGTCTATAAATTCAAAAAAGAATAACCAATGGTTGGCAAAAGTGCTGGTCTCTGAAGTATGTATTGAAGGGTAATTTTGACCTATACCATAGAGCAATAACATTTGTATGTCATACATGAGGTCTTAAAAAACAATATGAAGAAAAAAATTAAAAACCTGGCAACATTTCTTGGAAAGAAGTATGCCTAAAACAATACCGTGTCAGAGTTTTGAAATGAGTTAAAAGTAGTATTAAAAGTTAGGACATCATCCTACAGGATAGAATTATAAATAGAAGTGGGTTCGACATCTAACCCACCGATGTCCTAACTGCAGGTGTAGATGACAGTATAGTCCTGTATGTTTTAAAGAAGAGAGGTAGAGAAACCAAGGTGATGGTATTGTTTTCATCAGGGGGGCTAGGATATATATGGGATGTAAAGACATGGAGGTACATAAGGAAGACACAAGTCCTTGATGAATTATAAATTTAAATTGCCAAATAAGTATATTACTATGATCTATCTTTGCTTTAATTTTACTTGCTTGTTTATAAGTATTAAAAGGACATTTTCAAAATGAATAACAATTTATTTTACAGGCTTTATTTAACTGATCTCAGGGTGTTGGTTATAGTGTTTACTTCCGGATATTTATATATTTCATAATAGCATAATTGGCTATAGAAATTTAAATAATATTTACCTAATCAGAATCACAAACAATGATATAATAAGTGGATAGATTCTTGGCTAGTGCTGGTTGGTTAGCTTCTTTCCTTAGGGATTCTCACAAACTTGCTTCTAACTAACTTCAAATCATCTGTCGCTTTTCTCTGAAGGTCTAGCAATAGCTAAACTGCTTTTTCTGGTCTCACAAAAACTCGTTCTACCTGGTCTCGCAATATACCCCCCCCCCCCCACCAACCATCCTATGTCTACCCATGTCAATTACCCCACACCTGGGCTGATACCTGAGACTGTACTGCACTGTCTTTCTTACTATTGGTTCATATTAAAATAAAATTCAATTGATCATAAAAATCTCCTTTCAATATTCTGCCAGAAAGAAAAAGTGGTGTACAATTCAAAACTACAACTGAGATGAATGAAGCTGATTGTACTAACTTCTACAAAAATGGCAACAACCTACTCAATAAAATTTTTTCCAATAAGACAATCTGTTCCCGTCATAAGGGACTGTTAGGTCTCAAACAAAACAAAACTGTATATTTTTGACCAATTATAATTACATTGTTTTGTGGTATGTGTATGACCTTACTTTATATATTATTTGTGGCTTACAATATTCTGATTACTATCCCATAAAAGCCGGAGTTCCACAGGGTAGTGTTCTGGGTCCCATCCTCTATAACCTATACACCGCCGATGTCTCCTCTACCCCCAATACGTTCGTGGCCACATTTGCAGATGACAGTGCAGTTTTGTCATCCCACATATAGCATCCCTTCACCTTCAAAAACAGCTTGATGAGATCGAGCATTGCTGCAACCAATGGCAGATTAAAGTTAATGAAGCATAATGTTCCCACATCACCTTCGCCCTCTGCCGCAAGTCTTGTCCACTAGTTTCTTTTAATTCCATTCCTCTCCCTGTATCCGAGTTAGTACGGTATTAAGCTTCCATCTCGACAAACGGATGATCTGGAACCTACATACGAGGTTAAAAAGACAAGAACTAAACGTTTTGGACAATTGTACAGACTACCCTAAAGGACATCCCATCTCTTAATAGAAAATAATTACTAATGTACAAAGTTATACTTAAGCTTTGGGGGACAGCAAAAAAGTCGAACCTCAAGCGTATCCAATCCTTTCAATCAAAAGTCCTGAGAACAATAGTAAATCCCCCTTATTATTCCAGCAACAAAACCCTTCCTAACGATCTTAATATACCTTACGTTCTCGAAGTCATCCCTTCCAAGTTCATAAATTTCATAGTAGCCTATCCAACCACCCTAATCCCATTGCACTGCACCACACAACCCTATAATCTTCCTCGGAAACTGAAGAGGCAGTGCCCTCGTGACCTGCTATAAATGTGTAGCAGTGGTAGTCCTGGCAATGGCCAGCTCTCCAATAATGTCCTGAGCGTCAGCGGCTCTCGTGCTCTTGGTCAGCCTCCGCTTTCTCGTATCCGGTGACGCGGCTGACGGAGGAGCGTGGGGGACTTCTCAATACTCTGCTTCCTTTTTCGCATGCGAAGGAAGTGACAACCATGTGGATTTGGGAGGTCTCTGGGCTATTTGTAAATACTGTATGAATGAGCGAGTGAATGAAAATTGTAAATATGGTATGAATGATAACATTTATCACAATTATTTATTGCCCAATGAGGCAGATTAAAATTTTATCATAATAAAGTTGTTGTTAAATTGTTATATATTATTTTTTTAGCAGTTATAGATTATTTGTTGCAGGGGCCAGAACTCTTCAGATTGAAAATCAAGGTGCTGTACAGGAACATCATGATTTAGACAACAACAACCAAGACAAAAGAAACATTTAAAAATTGTTTAAATAAAAGATTTTTTTATCTTGTCTATTGTAAAATTATTTTATATTTCCAAGCTTTTGCTTATGTAATATATTTTAATGATAATCTGATTTGCTAAAAGTTTACATTCTTTATAGTATAGGAAAAAAAGGACATTTATAAAATATTTATAAAGAATAATTTTTTTTTTGTAACATTTAATTTAAAGTAATCTCAAGGTATTACTGGTTCTAGCGCATAATTGTGTCTATTTCCTAGTTCACTGCACAAACTATATGTATAATTAAAATAATACTTACCAAATCAGTTAAAACCATGTTTTATAATTACATGGATACATTGACAGAAATTAACTTTATGGCCACATAATGTCACTTTTATTTATCCAAGATTTATTGGAAAATTATAGGAATTTTACATAAAATTAATTTCTGTCATCCTCAAAACTTTTTCAACAAGTTAAACATCGGGATTTACGCTTTTTGAAGTTCTTCTGCATAAAAGGATTCTTGTATCGGTTGCTTCTTTAAATCTTCTACAATGTAAGTGATTGGTTGTGTGTGCTGAACTTGAAGATTCTTCAACATTTCTGCAGTCCAATTCGAGTTATATCCCCTCGAAAAGACTTTCCTCTGCTTTGATATTCGTACAAACCCCCTCTCTTTAAAGTGGAGTTTTGGCATTTTAAACTTTGAAGAATAAGTGGCCAACAATTTATTTTCCAGTTTTTCGATTTAGCATCATAGGTCTCATGGCAACTTTACTGTGATACAAAGAATAGTAATCAACCAGAAATTGAAGTCAAATACTAATGTAATTGTAATTACCTTTTAAACTAAACCCTTTGAGCATTCTTTCCTTCAGACTTCTATTAAATCTTTCCAGAATGGGGTCGCTTTTATATTGCTAAAAGTAATGACTGAAATTTTTTCCCCCCCGTCAGTTTTATCCACAGATTGACGAACGTTTGATAATCTTTTACTATGAACATTATATATATATAGATTATATTATTTCCTAACCTAATTGCGTTCTTGTTTACGACATTACAGCCGTTAATGGGCGAGGTGAAATTCATAAGCCTGTTACCACCCCACCTATATAATGTCTAGGCCAATTTTTCAAATTTGTATAAAACAAGCTTAAGGTATCCGTATATATTTTGGCGACCGTATCGCCGAGTCTACCGATCTACCTGTTAAAATTTTTGATGATAAGAATCTTGGCATCAATGTGTTAAGGTGTAAGGTCGTAGTTTGTGTGTTTGTTACCCAAGTCAAAAGAAACTGTGCTGTGTCGTGTTTATTTGTTGGGATTGTCGTGATTTTTTAGTGTTTTTCGGACTAACATATGTGTCGAACAATGTCGTTCCGGACATCTGTAGAAAAGCTCACGGGTCGTGAGAACTATGACACCTGGAAGATCACTGCCCAACCGTATTTAATAGAAGTGGAATTATAGGATTATATGGATGGTACCGAAGATGACGAGAAAAATGACAAAAAGTGTCGTGTGAAGATAATTCTGCTCATAAAACTTGTAAATTGTGTACACGCCCAGTCTACTACAACAGGTAAAGTATTCAGGGAGAGTCTCGTCGCTGCTACGATGATAAAGGACTTACATGGCGCGTAGGGCTACTATAGACCCTCATCTCAACTAAATTAGAAAACTGTGAGTGAGTAGAAAATTACGTTGATAAAATTATTACGCTAGCTCTGAAATTAACCAATATTGAATTAAAAGTTGATGATGAGCAGGTAGGCACCTTTCTTCTTGCGGGTCTTCCAGAAAAATATACCCCTATTATTATGGGCATAGAAAGTTTAGGATGAACATTTACGGGAGATGCAATAAAAACAAAATTGCTACAAGATGTTTCGCATCCTAATTCAAAGTTAGAACATCCTGGTGATTTTGCTATGTTCGGTTATGGCTCGGGTCGTCTCAGTTCCGAATGGCTGACTAAAGGAAACAATCCACCCAGTGCCAATTCAGAAAATGGTTCATACAGAAACAGCTCGCAGGGAATAACTACTCCCAACTTTATAAATAGGCCACGCTGTTACCGATGCAATATGATTGAATATATAGCACGCAACTGTGATGTTTCTTTTGATGGAGTGCATCCGGGTCATGAAAAGAGACAAAGCTCAAATAATCGTGCGTGGTGCACGTTCTGTGATTTCCAAGTTAGCTGACGAATGGTTTTTAGACTCAGGAACTTCTGCACACTAAACTATGAAAATTGATTAAAGAAAAAACTAAATTCTTAATAAAACACAGTTAGAGGTAAAGTGGGGAACACAATTTTTATGACAGTTTTAAGGACTGTGCAAGTGCAGTTCAAAAATAAAACATTACATATTGTTAATCAGAGCAACAAGATCTTTTATTTGATATCGCACTCAACATGAAAAAAAAAAAAAAAAAAAAATTCCAAGTAATAAATTCCAATAGTTTGTTTGGAGCTCTAAACTGAGAAGAACAAGGGGGTTGTCAGGTTATAAATTGAACACTTGCAGATGTAGTTTAGAACTGTAATGTTAAACATATGTACACATTAGCTCGTGCTACAAATATTACAATAAACAAATAAAACTTAAAACTAACCTGAATTAATACAATTGTCGATAATAAGCGTTGATCATTGTCTTAACAAGAGTACTGTTATTCGCCAGGTTACAGCTTGGAGCGTCCTTTGATACTAGAGCGCTCTGTAGGGACACCTAACATATGTGCCGAAGTTTGGCGGTACAACTTACATATATGATAGGGTTTTAGTGGACAAAGCTTGATATAGATGATGATCCCGATGAAATATTGCCATCTTGTGGAGGGAAATAGCTATTCTGAGACTCCATAGTGATATTAAATGCATGAGTTTCTTGGTATCTCAAAAACAAATCGGGGGAAACAGAAGTTTTTGTTTGTACTCTGAGTGATGTAATATTTTTATTTCATGATAAATAATAACATTTAGATTTTATTTAAATTGATAAATGAATTTTGCCATGTATCAGATGTATTAGACATTAAAACAATTTGTAGCTATAGACAGTGCATTGGGGTCTACATGCTTGGGTTTCAGACTATTGTGCCCGGCAAGACCGTAGTTTGATAATAGAAAGCACTTGAAGTTATTATATAGAAAAGTATATTATTTGAGAAGTCAAACAAGCCATAGAAATAAACATTTCTACTGTTTGATGAGTTGTATTTGGAGCAGGGGCTCTTCGGCACCTCGCTGGAGATCAGGGGGGTTCCGATAAAGCCTGGGGAGTCACCTGCGGTTGCGACCAATATCGGGGCCAGTCTCAGCGTGAAGCTCACTACAGATGACCTGGACACAGTCAAGAGGAGAAGACATCAGGGTAGACCCGCATCCATAGTCAGGTTTGTGCGCTAGTCAGTCGGGAATGATTTGATCCGACTAAGACGAAGAGGACTTTTCCATCCAGCACCTACTACGGGACGATGAGACGTTGATCTACATCGGGGAGGAGATGACTCCTCCGGACAACCGGCACCTCTACAGGTTGGCGAGGCAGATGAGACTGGGAGGGAAAGTGAAGTTCATCTGGTTCTCTGACAGATGAGTCACGTACAGGTGGGGTAATGGTCTACCGGGTGGTGTTCTTGGGGAGCCGGGGGACCTCTATGTCTTCCCCCCAACCGTTCTCTTTTAGTTTTAGTTTTAATTTCATTTTTCTGGAATAATAGCCACAGTTATTTCTACATGCCACAAATATTCTGCTGCACCTTACTCTATGTTACCAGGCCTCCCTCTACCACGCCTGTCTCCATCCCCAAACCTGCTTTTCTGTTTTTTACTCCTTCCAGTCTGTCTTGTTTCCTAAAACTCCTCTTTTCATTAAATCATTATTTTTTGTACTTACTCTGTATCTATTTAATTTTATTTACTTTTTTCCAGAACAATGTTGTTGCCATCGTTGCTTCTTCCCACTAGTCACAGTATCTGCCAATACTCCCTCATCAGCATGACTGATGTTTAACCACCTGTCACATAAATTTCCAATTCCTACCTGTCCATTATGATGGATTCTTATATTTTACTAAAAACTTTTTTCACATTATGGCTTTATCCGAAAAACAGCTGAAATCATCCTACATTCCTTCCTCATCTTTCTCTGTCCCCAACTATTATATCTTTCTCCTCCGCTATTTAAAAGATCTGTTCTTTTCCCTACATCTATTCAGTGCTACTCATCACACTTGCGAGTCTGATACCTGGCTGGATCTCCATGCCATAGACTCCTCTGCAAATCTTCTCTCCTTTTCTCAGCTGCCTGTTGCGTACCTGTCCTCTCATGACCTAATCCAAATTTCCTATAATATCCAGACCCCACGTTTTCCTCCTTCATAACCTGTTGCAATCTGAATGCCTTCTCCTCTGAAAACATTTTACTGGATCTCAAAGCCCTGGATTGGAATACTATCCACTCCTGTTTCATAATTGACTCCATAGTAGACATTCTCACTGCCAACTTCCTTAATATCTTTAAGGTCTACGTACCCCTAAAAACCTCTACCTTTCATCGCTGGCCTACTCTGTGGATATGCTAGGTGATCAGGACTTGCAAACAAAGTGTGAGGCTTCCCAAAGGCGCTTCAGGCACACAAAACATGTAGATGACTATCAGGCATTCAGGTTACTCCACAACTTGACCCAGGCGCCAGTCTGGCAGGCGAAGTCTAAGTACTTTTATGAAGCCCTCTCTTCTGCTCCTGATTCCAAATCCAAATGGCAGCTCCTTTGAAAACTTTCCCTCTGGGACTTCCTCCTCAGAAACATTCCCCGTTTCACCTGATTATGATAACTGAGATTTCATCTAGTCTCATATTTTGTGTCTGTCATCTCAATCACTTAACCATCTCCCTAATTTTATAGTCCTTGTGTGCCTTCATTTAATGGTTTTTGACCTCATAACATTTTAGGTACAGATTAGTACCACATCAGATCTTAGTGATGTGTTAAGTGAAGTTGCTTTGATCACTTTCTTAAAAGACCGATTTTCCTCTGTAATTAGGCTTGGAATTTGTGGAAATTTTTTGTAATCCTTACATTTGAAAAATTTCTAAGCTCTAAAAACTTTTTCGAAGTGGGTTTCTCTTTGACCTCTTTTAGAGAACACTGCTTGGGAGCATCTTACAAGAATTCTTCTGTTACAAAAATTGCTCTGAGCCACCTTGAACTGGCATTGCTTTTTTGCTTGCAATCCTTGATTTCTTGTTCTTTCTCAACACAGACTTCTAAAGCAATCTCCAGAATAATGCTTTTAAACTTTACCTATATATCATTTATATTTTCACTAAAGTCTACATTTCTGAAACAGGTTCAATGTACAGGTATTTTTTCATGAATTCCTCTAAGCTTCGCAAATCCTCCATTTATGAAAAAAATTAAAGAGAAGGTATAGGAGTCAATTCAAGAGAAGATGCACTAAAAATTCATAATTTTAAAGTTTTTTATGATAATCATCATCAAAATGACGGTATATAAATAGAATTAATTTTATAATCATAATAGATGTGTAGATTTTTCTTTTTTTTTTTTTTGGATGAAATTAGGAAAACGTCTGATTTTATGGACCTACTCTTCTTTTTGATTTCCTACCTATTTAGAGAAAAAAATTATTTGGAAGCTAGCTGTAGTATGGTCATCATATAACGGACTGATGAAGCAAAGTAGGTGAAAATATTTTTTAAGCCAGAAACCAAGTTCATTTTCGTTTTTCGGACCTTAAAAAAACCCATAATTACAAAACCTGAAAAAAATCTAAAAATTAAATTTTTTGGCTCAAATCCCATTTCCTTCATTTTTTGCTTGTGAACCAAAAAAATGGCTTTAACCGTAAATCGAATTTCCCGATCCACACCAAGGGATCTAGAGACCTATTAAACTGCATGTAATGAAATGAATGACATCAACCAGTTCTCTGCAAATAAATTATAAATGGAAATATTAAATAAAACGTTTTAGGTCTTTTTCATTATTTCATCATTACTTTTTTTACTTATAATTACATCAATCCTAAGAGTTTTTGACTTATTCTGGAAAAGAAGAAATTAATCTTTACACAAGTGGTATTAACGCTGGATGTGCACATCATTTAGTCAAATTATGAAGGTTTAAGTGGAATAAATGACATCGACAATAAAATTTTTTTCTAAAGATTTAATTTTACTTAATTGACTTTAAGGGTCTCCTGGTTCGTTGTACCTTTACTATTAGCTATGCTCATTTAATAAAATGCAGTATATTTTTTTTTCGTATTCTACGTAAAAAATAAAATTGGATGATGTATGTTTGATAACCTTATTTTACACCAGAACACAGACACAGTAAAATAAAAATTTGGTTTTTATACTAAAATTATATTAAGTTGATAATAAAAATTGAGTTTTCATACCTAATTAAAGTTACATTTTTGAAAATTTAACATTTTAAATTATTTCAAAGATTAATATTTAAATTTACAACATTCTAGCTGCTTGCGTATCTTTTATTATTATTGATGTTAACTTAAATTTTAATTGAGTGTAACAATGTCTAAGCTAAGTTTTTATCTAATGTGTAATTTTGTCTTACATATTTAGATTTGTTTATTACATATATTTGGTCAAAATAAATGCTTATTTCGATGTATTTTTGTATACAAATAAATATCCTCCCATAATGATAACAAACATATTTGGTACATTAATTTTTTAGCTCTCAGAGCTTAAATTTGATTTTTTTTTATTCTAATTTAACTATAAAATATTTATTTTTTATTTACAGAAAAACATTTAGTTAGGCAAGCATCCACTACTGAATATTTACCTGGAATGGTACACTTAGAATCTCCTGTTGGATTGCTTCCTCAATTCCCTTCATGGTCACTATTATGCCGTGGACCATCTAGTCTTTATTCTCATAATTTAGGACTTCATGATTATCGCAGGATCATCTTATTTACTACCTTGGGATGTGTCCTTCAGGTGATTTAGGTTAAATGTAAAATTCAAATGAAATATTTATCTTATGAGAGTATATTTAATGTTGTAATAACAACCTTTAGTCTTCAAATAAAAAAGAAAAGCTAAATAGAAAAATACAAAATAATTATTAATAAGATAAAAACAAAACAAATATGTTAATGCATGTACATATGTATTTTGGTTCTAAAATAAATGTCAACTCTATTGCCTTATCAAATGTTGACTTATTTGGGCAGTGCCAATTATCATTATTACCCAATTAATAGTAATAATCAGCACTTGATAATAGCAGCATAAGCTACCGAAACATTTATGTATACAACTATAATAATTGTGAGTTGATCATTGTGTTGACATTTATTTCATCAATATAACTGACAACCAGCAAAAATACCCCAATAAATCTTATTGTATCTGGTTATTTTTGTGTTATTTTGGATATATATGTATGTTTAACTATGATGATTTTTGTATGAATATATTATAATAATACCATAGTATTCATTCATCTCTCTGCATGTTACTATAAAGGTCCCAGAACTTTAACATCTCATAGAAGGTGGAATTATGCTCCATTATTTAGATTCTTCATTGACATCATTTGCCTGTTCAAATTATTTGTAGGCTTTGTGCTCTTTTAGGTGATACATTGTTGTCAACTGTGAACAGTAAGAAGAAACTTGGGGTAAATGAGTAAAATTTGGGTTTGTTAAAAATGAAACAGGGCTTTTGCATAAATTACTACTGCTGGGCTCATCTATTTTTAGGCTATTCCTGGCTAAATCAACCAGTCACTGGAGTTCATCAGTCACCATTTCAGATTTTTATAAACATTTCAGGGAATATTTTCTTCAATAATGTAAATGAGAATATATTTTTCGATTTTTTTTATCTAATTGGATTTTGGTGAAATCCATTTTTAAATTTTGGAAAAACTGGTTTTATGCTTGCATAACCTTTTTCAATTTTTAATATCTCAAGTTCTATTAGGCCTAGAGAGTTGTTTGACCTTTATTTTAAATTTAATTAAATAAGGTTTAATTTGATATATGAATTGACTATGTTCAGTGAAAATAAATTTGTTATTTCAAAAATTATTTTTAACAAATATTTGAGATTGTGTTTTTTATCTAAATTTTGAGTAAAAAGATACAGGTCTTTTGTAATATGATAAGCTTTAAATCCTGAAACTGTTAGAGTGGGATCTTAAGTTATGTATTTTTTTATCATTTATTGATTTTTTGTTGTATTAGTTTGAGCATTTGCCTATTCATAAATATTTACTTTCCAGAGAAAAAGATATTTTTAAAAATGAAGCAACAGAGGCTTTAAAACGAACATCAGACACTCTTCAGATAGTTGCAAAAAATATTTCAGGAAATAAAAAGAATCGCTTTTCTAAAGGTAAAAAACAAATTTTTGCTTACATTGATATATTTATTATTTTCATTTCAGTTCTGTGCACACTTTACTACTTTTAAGGCTTTAACTGTCATATGTCCGTGGCCGCAGCAGGCTACTGGTGCTGCAGAGTGGTAATAATTTACCATGCCCCTGTAAAAAATTGTTTTTCTTCTCCAATTTAGAGTGCCCATTTAATATTTGTTCTATATAATGATTTTTAAATCATTAGCCTTTTATCTTCTTCTATAATTAAATAAAAAGTAGTAAACTAATAAATAACTATTTATAATGCTAGTCTGTATTTAATTAGCCAATGAGAAAATATACCGGAAGGTTTGGGACCCGCACCCGGCTATATAAAAAAAATTAACTTTTCTTAAGAAACTTTTTATAACACAAAAAAATCACTAATATAATCTACAACTTAAAGGAAATGTAAACCATGAACTGAATGTTGAAAGCTAAGGTATAGGATTAGATCAGGTTGTTGTCAGACCTTTCAAAAATTACTAATGAAATGCCTCTGAAATTTCTGACACCAACTGTGGGTATGCTCAATAGGTTTTTAAGAATTTATGGGGGGTGGGGTGTCTCATCTAGCACCACGATCTCTCCACTTGGTTTCTTCATTGCTACAGAGCAATAACAGTATATTCTGTATATAGATTTTTTATTGGGTTTCTATTTGTCATGTTAAATTCCTTCGGTACGATTTTAATATAATTATTCTGTAATATGGTAATTGTCACAACATTCTTACAAAACTATATTTGTTTAGTAGTAACATGATAATGTTTAAAACCTTTCATGTTATTTATTAGTTTCTTTTATCCTTTTTATTACTACAATTTGTTATTAGTTATTTATTTACAATATTTCTGACTTAAGGTCCTATTTCTTGATGATTTTTTTTTTTAATTCAGCATTATTATTACCCTACTTCCAAAAATTCTATTCTGAGAAAAATTTGGCTTTTGTTCCCATCCAAGCCTCAAAAAGTGTCTTTTCATATAAGACAGATGAAGGAGACTTTTTAGTTAAGTATAATATTATATTTACCTCTGCCCAATACATTTTAGGTAGATAAGCATAAAAAAAATAAGCTGAGGTTTTTCTACAATAGTACATTGAGCTTTTCAGCTAAACAATTTTATTATGGTATGCCTATTATTGTCACTTGATATATTATACCATTTTTGGAAAGAAATGTTTTAACAGATACATTCACATTTGTTTGTCATTGACTGACCTCAAAATCTTTATTAGCTATGTATACATCTTTATATTTTACAAATCATAGAATACATGATAAATTGACAATGTGAATTAAATAAGTTCATTTATCACAATTACTTATTACCCTACTGGTGCAGATTCTTTTCTTTTTTTCTCTCTCTCTTCAATAATGATTTCATCTTTAACTCTCCTGATAACTTTTAATTAATTTCAGAATTCATGAGTGTAAAGATATTTATTGGGATTGAATATGAATGTATTAGAGGACACAGATTTATGAGCTCGGCACCTGGAGTGGTTCTGAAAGCCACAACCAATGGTGTTATAAAAGAAGATGCAAGCAAAATCACCGAGGGAAACATGCCTTTGTTTTTACCTTGCCCCTGTGGGTTAGTGCATAATTTATAATTACTTTTTATTTATTTTTTCAAAGTATAGTTAGCTTACTCTTACTCTTTTTCTGGTGGGTGGCTATTTATGTATGTTTATTTAGAATTAATTAATTATAGAAGTTAAAACTAGAATTTTGAATTGCTATTAAAATTATTATCAGTAATTTTGGCTTCTTTTGCATATTTGGTATGCTTGGAAATTACTTTGTTATCAAGTTACTTAACTTGAAGTTTGTTAAGTTACACTATAAAATCGATGTTTAGTTAATTTGATCCAGTTAAGTATCAATTTCCATTTCAGAATTCATATTTATAGCAGGATATACTTTTATTATAAATGCTTGGAAATACAGTAAAAAATTCTTGCACAATGTGCACAGGTTATGGATAATTACTCTAGTCTAGTGCTCTAATCTAATAGATTTGAACTGTATGTCTTTCATGCTCAGAGAGATCAAGACTATTCAGATACTCCAAAAATAAATTATCAAGAATCAGTACAAGCAATTTTACATTGGTATGTTTAGTTCATCTGAACCCTAACCACCCCTCCAGAAACATAAAATCTGATCTGTGCCTTGTGGTCTTCTCTTCTACCTCCTGGGTGGCTCTCTGACGATCTCTAACCTGGCCCTTATTGAACTGGTTGCCTCGTCAGCATATGTTGCCTGTGGTAAAAGATGAATTTGAAGTCCCATTCCCATGATGCGAGGATCGGTGTACCTTGAGGTGCTCAAGTTTCATACTTCTGGACTTGTGGTCTGGACTGGGAACTGGTGCCACTGCACTTGGTTTGGAATTCTCTATTATCCCCATTCTCATCAACACCCCATTGGCAGATGTCCCTTCTTCAGTTGCATTCATTTTGTTGTTCCAAATGCATAAAGTTTACTAATTGGACAGTAATGAGGATATATCATATGCCGCTGCGGCTTATGTACTGTTGAGTGGTGATTTTTAAAAAAGAAAACAGTGAAGCTCAAATGTTATTGGTTAATGGTGCTATAGAAGGTAATTATAATATACCTAAATACAACACTGAAACTAATAAAATAAATATAAAATTTCAATTAGGTCTAATAGGTAAATTAGGTAAATAAATAAATTAAACAAACTGGAGGCAAACTAACTTTGGTTTACTTGTTTGCAGATGCTATAGCTGTGCAAATTAAAAACTTCCTGAAAGCAGATATCATATGTTCTTTTTAATTCCTTTCAAAGAACATTCCATACTTTTATTATTTTAAGTAGGTTTCTAATCATCATATAACTGGTTCTTATCTTTATGTCCTTGATGTTTTGGATTCCATATAATAGGTTCTCCCTTGTACAAATTCACAAACTATTACAACTTCATTACTCCACTTCATCATGAACTACTTGACAGCGAACTTCAACAAACTCAAAACAGGTCATAGGAATGAGTGCACAAGCCATACTGGCTTTTCATCCGCAGAAGCACAAGGCCTTTGATGTTGGAAGCATTTACCAACATCCTACAGGATAGGTCAGGCCACCTCCAACCATGACAGATCTTAGCATTCCCACAGCACGATGTAAGACAGGCTTTCCTAAAAGATCTCAACTCCATATTGAGACAATAGATAGATGGCTATCCCTTGATATATTATTAAATATTCATTATTTTTCTTGTTAATCTTCGTTGATGATTCTAACCACTTAATAATTGAAAATATATTAGAAATTTAATTCATGTTAAATGTTTAGACTGAAAAATAAAATAATACGTTTGTCTATAAAACTGATTACTGTAATCCATCTGTAGACAAGTTTTATTAACCATGGCCTCCCTTATACATGAATGGACGAATATAAATTTAAAATAAGAAATTTTGCTATTTGTTTAAAAGCAGTTGTGGCCTTTCAATAATTTAAAATACAGTTAGAAGGGAAATAATTAATTTTGCATCAAAGAAAAATTAATCAATTTCTGAAATATGATGTAGTAGACAAGTCTGAAGATTTTAAACATTCACTGAAGCCGTGTTTACATTAGTATAAGTCTTCCTCAGAATTGGAGAAATTACAGTTGAGCCGAATGAGTCAAAACTACAACAAGAAAAGAGACACAGGCTTGATGCAAGAAAATTAACAATAATGTGTTGTATATTTAGAAATATTATTGTGAAGGCAGTGGACCTCTGGGGGGTGGGGGCATGAGCCCTTGCTCTGGCGGTGACTAATTTGGTCTAGTGGGTTGGGTGGGGACTGTTGTGGACATGGGTGTATGTACCATGCCTCTCCCATGTGCATCTGTAAATATCCAAAGGGTACCCTTTTGTTAATTACAGTGTGACAATCTTCTTGAATGCATTTACTATCTTCACTCCCTCTCTTCCCAATATAACATAATGTTAACACCACTTCGCACCACTCTCACCTTCAAACGACAGAAGAGATTACTTCTACAATCTCTAGTGCTGGAAATTTGTGCCGAAACTGTGACTCTCCATGGAGTGAATTGTTAATGCCTCCTTTCTAAACTACTGTGTAATAACTAAAAAAAAATAACTTCTTTAATTTTTCTGTAATAAATATTTATTTGTCATAATTAAATGAATTCCATAAATTTATATGAGAAATGTTAATGGATTTTTATTTACAGGAAGATTATTGCTCAGTTAATGCGTGTACATATAGTTACACCAAAAGCTCCTGTTTTTGTTACGATAGATCCTAAAGTACGACCAGCACCGCTACCTTGTCCAACATTTACAACAGGTGAACAAAAGCCTATTGCACTAACTCAAAGTGCATATTGGATTCTTAGACTTCCGTATCCTTTTAATGTTTTAATTAGAAAACATCTGGGGGTGGCATATAAAATGTTTTTTCTTAAAAATTATACTTAATTATACTTATAAGATGTGTTTGATGTGAGCAAATTCTTTTGTATACATAATTCATTCATTATGTCTGATCCAACAATAACAGAAGGCACAATATTTAATATTTGAATATTGAATAGTTTTTTAATATTAAAGAACTTAACTTGCTCACATCAAAAAAGCAACGTAGATACTTGTAAAATTTGCTTTATTTGACGACTTCTTTTTTTTCATTCTCTCTTTTCTCAATAATAATAATAATACTCTTTATCAATAATCTCTGTTAACAATAACAATAATACTAAATTTTACACAAGTTGGATTATGTACCACAAATAATATTTATGAATATTTTTTCCATTTTTAATGTCTTGGCCTCCATTAAATATACATGAAATGGCATAAATTAAATAAGGGAAGTTGATAAGATCTGTGAAGGTATTTCTGTGTTTAGGAATAAAATAACATAAAGGTACCATTAAGATACACAAAGCTTTATTTTAAAATAAATTTCCAATGCTACTAACCACCCAGCTTTTTGAAGTTATATTCCCATTAAACCTAGAAATGAATCAATTGCACTTCTGCAGACATTTAGCATGCAGCAGAGTCTATCCAAAATAAAAACAATAATACTAAAAGGAAAGATAGTTATTTCCAAGTGTCTAATGAGCAAACCTTGGCAAGACTGTTGTAATAAAATTGATAACTTGTTTTCCTGAATTTATTACTAGATATGTCTATGCATCGGAGAGGAAGTGTTTCAGTGTACCAAGTCGTTTAAAAAACATAAGGTATGGTGAACTTCTTGGACCTATGTTTGGAATCACACATGCTTCTAGTGTTTAGCTCTTTAAACTCAAGAAAGATAAATTGGTAAAGTGTTTTTTTTTTTTTTTTTTTTTTTTTTTTTTTTTTTTTTTTTTTTAATTTCAAAACCTTAACAAAACAATACAATGTGAATTATTTTTTTTCCTCGGATGTAAAGTTAGTTTATATAGATTATCAATTGTGTTTGATCTATCTATCCATCTGAAATATTTTTAAAAACAAAATAAGGTCTAATGTTTATTTTTTTAGTGGCATAGCTTTTCTTTAATATTCACTCAAAAATTTAAGTATGTGTTAGACAAAAGAAACTTAAATGTTTTATGCATTAATCTTAAAAGTGTTATGGTTTGCATTGTGGTTACAATATAAAATATTGTATTTTTATTGAACATTAGCTTAAAATGTTATTTTTAGTTGAAGCAGATAATTTATTTAGGTCCTTTTCAGATTGAAGATTTTTTTTTAAGTTTGTAAAAATGCAATAAAATTATTTAATCTCATTAAATTTATCATTTAAATCCAATATTCCTTTTAATAAAGATATTTTATTAGTCTAAAAGTCAATGTTAAAAAGAAGTGTCATTGAGGCATATGAAATAAAATGTGCTAAGATTCTAGAACATAGATTGTTGCCTGCAGAGCATGCTTGGGACTAGAGTGTAGTTGTATATACTATGTTTCTAAATCTAAATGCTGTAAATTTTATTAACAAGGGGAAATTACGGTGTTGGGGTCACCAATTTCACTGCAACTTTTTTGGGTGATACTAGCTCAAAAAATATTTGACGTGTTCAAGTGTTCCTAAAATTGCACCCTAGGAGCCGAGAAAATCAAAATTTTATGTTAAAAAACTCATGTTTTAATCATCTCTCTGTTCTGCGTGTAAAATAATGTATCATATATCATCTGATTTGTGTTTTTTGCATCAAGTTATAAAGTTATAAAAACTAGGCGGCACTTCAAGTAAAGTAAGTAAAACAAATTTTTTGGAAAAAAATAAGTCTACATTCGTTTCGCGCATCTACAAATACAAATTTTTGTGGCAATCAACAAGGTTCACTGGGGGGGGGGGGGCCAAAATTTTTTCAACGGTGTCTTTTATATTCACCTGTTCCTGTACAATATCCTCCATCATTGTAAATATCATCCAAGCCAGTGTAAATACTTACTTGTAAATAGAATTGAATTTAGTTAAAATTTTCTTGAACTTCCATTCACAATCTTCTTTTAGATGACTATGGTTAGGAAAAAATTGCACTTCACAGATAGCCATAACCTTCATAACTTGTCCAAATTTAGAGGAAAAATTTTAATTTTTGATTTTCTCCAAAATCATTTTAGGTGCTTTTTTTTTTTGGGGGGGGGGGCTTTTTCGGGTGCTAAAAACGATAACGAATGTTGTTTCTTTTTTAAAAAAAATTTCACCTACTTTGCTTAATCAGTCTGTTATTTATTTACAAATCATTTAAATATGTGTTAACTAAACTATTATATCTGTTTTTGACACTTAACTTTGTAAAGTCCATTTCTTTCAAAAAATCAAAAACTGTTTAAAAAGACAAAATTGCCTTGCAATTTTAAGAGAAGATATAGAAGTTAATTCAAAGGAAGATACAAATTCATTATTTCTTAGTTTTTATGACAGATAATATCAAAATGAGTTTATGCAAATAGAATTAATTTAGATCTGATGTGTTTATTTTATCATGAATGGATGATCAGGAAAATCTAGTTGATTTTATTTCACTATTCTTCTTTTTGAACCTCTTAAAAACCTGTTAAAAAAAAAATAGTATGGTCATCACATATTGAAATGATTTGTGAATAAATAATGTTTCAGATATGTCCTCTTTTTGAGAGGACTCTGTTGATTCAATATAGCTCCAAAATCTCCTCCACCATTACTTTCCTTTCTTGCAATTTAGACGATCTGATTGAGCTAAAAATGATAGCTGTATTTTTAGCTACTTGCAACAGGTTATGCAAAGAATTAAATATTATTGGAGTATACAATCAATATAAAAGTCAAGACTGGACAGTTGAGTACTGTTACTCTACATTTGATATTCTGCAGCTAGAAAAAACATATATATTCTAAAAGGGTCCTAGCTCCTCAAATGAAGCGCCTTAGCGATTTCAGATTAAGTGACTGCATCTGGAAGGCTAATGTATGAAATCCCTATGCAGGCATTAGTAGTAACTGGTGATGTTATATTTTTGTCAGTCACGTAATAGACTTCAATGATAAATTACTCTATGCACTCCAAGAGACATAATTGACTATTTGTCAGCACATTACTTGTTAGCAAATATGAATTAATGGTTTATGACAGATGTATAGGATCCATCACTTCCTGATAGCAGATTGGGCATTTCAGGCTGTCCATCCCTTATTAATGTTATTGTAGATAATCTTGACAAGTTTTCTTTGAAACATTTCAAGCTGTTCTAATTCACGGTAACACTTACACCAAGTGGTTTCTGACTGCCCAGTGTAGTCTCAACAATTTATGATGAATGATCTCTGACTCAATAATTTACACTTGTGATGTAATGTTACGGTTGGTATGAATTTATAACTAACTAATCTGTTTTAATTGATTTTATTGCTTATATTTAAAAGCGAAAAAAATAATATAATCTATAGTCATGGGTAAATGCCTTAATCAGGTATGACCTGAGTGACAGTGACGAATTCGAGGGCTGTGGAGAGAGAAAAGAAGCCGCAGCCACTGACTAGCTTGTCATTTTTTGCTTGAGATTTTGCTCAGTGTTGTTTCAAGAAATCCGTAATAGATGGATCTACTTGTTGGTTTTTGGGAACCGGGAAGGAGGTAGCCCATGACCATCCCCAAGCTGAGATATCCCAGGACCTTTAACACCTGAAAGCAACTAATGGGGCACCTAGAGCAACCTAGGTTTAAACCAAACCTGCAGGCGGGTGACGCATGCTAAGCCGTTATCTAAATCGAGGCTCAAGCTGCCAGTGTCACAAGTACGCACATCGTTTCAATACCAGGATAAAGGCAGTCTCAAAAAAATTCGCCAGATGAATTCCCTAACTAAACATGGGGTAGGTGAATTGACATTCGGACAAAAGCAGCTGAATATAGAAGTTAGCCCCACAGTATTATAGTTCCTATCAGGAAGTCCGGAAGGTGCTGTTCAATAACATATATGCTTGCTTGCTTGGCACTGAACAAGAACCCTGTTTTTGAGGTGGGAGTATGACTTATGGTGACTATTTTGTATATATTTCTAAGGAACCAATCTGTTTTAATTTATTTTAGTACTTATATTTACAAGTGAAAAATGTTATAGTCAGTATAGAAACGGGTTAATGTATTTATCGGGTGTAAAGGGCAGTGATGCAGTGATGAAGGTAGAATTGAAGTGAGTGACTGACATTTTGGAGAGAGGAGAAATACCACGGCCACGCTGCCCCAGATTACTTGGATAGGAGGCAGGCCTGCTACAAGCTGTAGTAGTGAACGTTTGACCCTTCATGGTGAAAGTTTCTACAAAGAACTTGCCTAGCTAGGGATATATTCTTTGCTGCCCCTTAAGGAGATAAGGTAAACGGTTCTTCTACTTAAATCCTCTTACCATTTATCACCACTACCCATGGCAATTATAAACTGAATATCCGTCCCAAATCCTTAACTACCCCTAAATTCAAGTTAGGTTCAAGATGTTATATTTTACAAGCAATAGTTTTGTGTAATAACTATCCACGCTGATGTCAAATCATTTGGCATCTGGGTGTACTGATATAGCTAACAGTAATGAATATTTTGATCAATATATAATGCTAAAGGAGCCAATTAAAGTTAAGGTTGTGGAGATGGGAGACGTCTAGAAATTACACAAGAAGGTAATATCAGTGTTACTTCCTGTTTATGGCAGTAGTTCGAAAGCTGGCTTTAAAAAATGTTATGTATGTGAAGGTAAATTTGTTAAGTTATTCAAAAATCACAGATAGTCATTCGAACATTCAGCAAAAATTTACGACTCTAATAAAAGACTAGTAACTGTAGCTGAGAAAGAAGATGGATTATACAAAGTCACTACATCGATTCCCAAGACAGAGGTATGTGCAAATGTTACACAGAGGCATATTAACTTTAAACAATTAGACATAATGTGTAAAAATGAAATTCTTGAAGGATTACCTAAAGAAATAGAATATGTGAAGAGTGCTATTTCCATTGATAATAAAATGCACAATCTGGCTTTTAATAACAACTGAAAAAGGACAGAGGACATATTACAAATGGTTCACACCGATTTGAATGGGCCCCACACAAATATGGAATATGTGAGTGAAGTGCTTAACCTAGTGGTAAAGTTATGAAGGATTTGAGATGTGATAATAGGAAATTGTTAACTGAAGGTATATTTTCGAAGAATATCTCATAAGGTGTATTTTTTTTTCAATTGTAAGTCAAAGTTCTGTTATTTTAATTAACTTGCAGCTTTTATTGCTTCTGGCCAAAAACGTCTCTCTTATTTTTTTTTTTTTTTTTTTTTTTTTTTTTTTTTTTTTTTTTTTTTTTTTTGGCAGGAGCTTCTGCTTCATTCCTTGTTTTATTATTTCCTGGCCCATTTTTTGTGGCCTCTCCCTTCTTTTCTGTGTCACTCTTGCTGTTTTCTAAAGTATGCAGCTCCTTAATTGGCGCATCGTTTTCTTCCTGATCATCACTGCCCTTAGCTGCCTTAAGATTCTTTTTTCGTTTTTTTGGAGACCCATCATTAACTAAAACCTAGAAACCCAAAGAGCACTAAACAAAGTGACTCAGCTTGAGGTTGATGCTACAATTGATGTCAGGGAATCTAAAAAGGCTAAAAAAGAATACCTTGAGCGTTGGGAAGGTTACGGGCCCTCAGATGGCTCATGGGAACCTGAAGTGCCCATCGCTTCTTCACTTTTCATTTTTGATTTCCTTACTATTATCTTTAAAAGCGGCAATCTTAACATCTTCGATAATATCAACATGTCTTAGAATGATCACATGATAATCTATCAAAGATCTGTAGCCAACTTGAGTATATCTAAGTAGTACACCAAATTCAGCTCTTTTATCCCACTTTGATCTCTTTTCTTCAGGGATTCTGACATAAGCTTTACTTCCTTACATTATAAGATTGATAACTGAAGGTTTCTTTTTAAGAATATCTCATAAGGTGTTTTTCTTTCAATTGTATTAGTCAAAGTTTTGTTCTTTTAAATAAGCAGCAGCATTCATTGATTCTGGCCAAAAACGTCTCTCTTTAGCTTTATGGCACCCATTCAGCTTCATCCCCTGTTGTATTATTTGCTGGCCTCCCCCTTTACTGTGTCACTTTTACTGTTTGCTTAGCATCGGCGTTTTTTGCTTCTGGCCAAAAACATCTCTCAGCCATTGCTTCTGTCAACAGACATCTTGCCATGACCATCACAATAGAAGGACAGAGGAAATATTACAAAAAGTTTACATCAATTTGAATGGGTCCCACACAACTGCTGGAAACTGTGATCAAAAATATTTTTTAAGTTTTGTTGACCATAACTTGTTGGTGAAACTCTTTTTTATCAAGTCAAAAGGTTGAGTGTTTGAATGTTCACATGTGAATGAAATGCATAACATACTGGTAAAATTATGGAGTTGAGATGTGGTAATAGAGAGAAACAGTTCATAAATTCTAGGCTCTGACAATTTGGAAGAGAAAAAGGAATTACTTATAAAACCATTCCCGGCTTAGGTAAATGAATTTAACGACACTGCAGAAAGATATAATAGATTATTAATGGTCATGGCAAGATGCAATAAAAGGGGGAGGCCACAAAAAATGGACCAGCAAATAAAACAACAGGAAATGAAGAAGCTCTTGCCACAAAAAAAAAAAAAAAAAAAAATGGTGCTATCAAGCTAAAGAGAGACGTTTTTGGTCAGAAGCAATAAAAGCTGCATGTTAATTAAAATAACAGAACTTTGACTTACAATTGAAAAAAAAATACACCTTATGAGATATTCTTCGAAAATATACCTTCAGTTAACAATTTCCTATTATCACATCTCAACTCCTTCATAATTTTACCACTAGGTTAAGCACTTCACTCACATATTCCTCTGAACATTCATCAACTTGACCTTTTGACTTTATAAAAAAGAGTTTTACCAACTTAACTTGATCTGGTCATCAATAAAACTTAAAAAAATATTTTTGACCACAATATCCAGCAGTTGTGTGGGACCCATCCAAATCGTAAGCAGGAATACAATGCACCAAATGGGAAGCAGCAAAGTTTTGAAAACAGCAAGAGTGACTCAGAAAAGAAGGTGGAGGCCACCAAGAATGGGCCTGTATATAATACAGCTCAAGATGAAGCATAATCCCCATAAAGCTAAGGACTCGATAATCTCCACCTCCTCCAGTCGCAGTAAAGACCCCAGACAGAAAAGCTGCGAGAAGAGAGTTTCATAATCCTTCTTACTGGGAGGCATCACTAGATGTTCATTCTGTCATATCATTTTTTTCACTGTATGTATTATTTAAATTCTGTATACTACTGTGAATAAATTAATATGACTACTATATGACAAATTTGGTAATTATATATACTTATACGTATATTTGAAATATACATGTTTTTTTATATAATGCATACTACACTCATTTACTCTGGTTAAAAACACAATTTAGAAAACCAGCCTATATTGTAGTGGATAATGGTTTTAATTACAATAAACACCACATCTTAGAAGATTTGGGATCAGGTGCACTTAAGCTCAACTTGTCATTAACATAACTGTGGTCAAGGCTCTTATTGATGATGGAAGTCTTTTTTCAAAGGGAAGAGGGGATGAGAACCTTAGCGACGCGACCATGGCATCAAGCTTTTCCAATCTTCTTTTTCTCAATGGAAGACCCTAACCTAATATAAATTCAAAATAACACTATAATATATATATGATATGAGGATGGGTTTATCAGCAATCTTCTCAAGTATATGTGTCTGAATTTTAGTTTGGAGTTGTAACTGACAGGCTTATGCTCGTGATGATGTTGATTACAAACTTTTTTTTTTATAGAAATTTAAAATGTGTGCAGCTGTAGTTATCTAAACCGGTTACATTCTAATCCAAAAGCAGTGGGTACTAGACACTAAGTAACTAATTTTGGTTATAAGGATAAGTTACTTATAATATTTATAAACGAAATTACTAGTGATGGAAATGGATAAAAAAAAAATAGTCGAGTATTCTGCAAACATGATTTTAATACACAAAGAATAAACGGAAATAGTTGTACATATATTGGAGTTATGTTCAGTTTATTAGCCTAATGTACAAAAATAAGTTTTCTAGTGTAAATAAGCTTACTTGCTGATTATGTTTCGCAGAGGTGTTAATTACAGAATAGTTACGAGTATAAATTCTATAAGTATGGGTATTTATAACAAGTAGTACACAAATTAGAAAACTTCAACCTGATTTCTTAAATTATACACAAAGGGTAAGTTTCACCAAACATTAAAATTTTCTATGTTAAAAATTAAAAACAAAACAATTAAATGAATAATTTTGTTTAAGAAATTTTCTCGTAATCGGGAATATGTTAGACAAGACGGTATCAGACCTCTTACTTCTAAGTAACCCAAGTTCCCATATTGTTGACTGGTTTAAAATATTTGTATTATAAAAGGTAGAAAGAAACTCATTAAGAATAATAGTTTATTTTTGAATGCTTACAAAACAAAACTTTAAATCTCAGGGTTCAGTATGGTCCCAGTGATTAATGTTACTATTTCAAATTTTTCATATTAACATAAATGGTTCGAGAGTTTTATATAGTTATAAATAATAGTTACCAAATATAGATAATAATATGGATATTCTTCAATGATAGGATGGATGGTTGTCTTCACTCTTTCTTTCTTCTATTCCATGTTGGCTTTCTTTGTCTAGCCTATGGTTCTGCTTTATCTTCTATGTATGTGTGTATCAAATTGACTGCACTTGTACATGGGAATTAATCACCACAACCAAATCTGTTTTATTTAAATATTTAAAAAAAGTCATTAGTCTGATACTGTTTTTGTAAAAATAATACAAATTAATGGTAACAAGATCTTTAATTTGATACTCTTAATCAATCAAAATTTAACTACCAAGTAATTAATTAATACATAATAATTTATTTTGGAGGCATTTAATAAAACAAAAATCTCTCTCTGTAAAACAGAGATTGAGATAAAATTTAATACAATTTTAATGACCATGGTGGTTTTTGCTCTGTGTCTGCTGTGCTATGTGGGGAATTATATTTATTAATTTCATTTTTCTGTTTCTTAGTATACTCAGATTTAATAACAAGAGAGTGAAAATTTGATGTATTATAACCTATTAACACTTTGAGATTACAAACAAAGTGGTAAACAAACTTTATCTTGCACTGAAATAAAAAAAACAAATAATGATTAATAAATCCAGCTATTCAAAAGAAAATATTGACCAAATTTGATGTATAATTAAGTGTATGAAATAAGAAAAAATATATGTAGCTACCTTAGAGATTATGTCACTATCATAATAATAGCGAAAACCCCAACTTAGTTTCTGATTGTTCATAGTTGGCTTTTTTTTTCTCAATCACCATAAATGGGTAACCTTTTACAGATTTAATCAATTTAAATTCACCTTCAATAACAATAAATCCATATGGTACTCAGATAGAAAGGAAACCTTAGAAGACTGGATATAATTTCCACAAATCTAAGAGAATTGGAAGTCTATACTGTACACAATATCTGATGAAAAATAGTAGAACATACATTTACAAACCACCACACTTTATGAGAATGAGCCCAACTTAAGTTAATTCACTCCATTGGACTAAAGTTTATTTGAAAAATACAAAATTACAGTCTAAGAAATTGTGATTTTTCTTAAATCTAATGATATAGATGAACCTATGTGAGTTTATTTATTGTCAATTGAGCTCAATCAAAGGGTGAAGAATTGTTATCTTGAATGCATATACAAATAGTTGAAGGGACCGATGAAAGATGATAATTTTGAGATGTTAAATAAATGTATGAATGAGATAAACATTACGTTATTTCTATCAAGGTAACCCAACGGTAAGTGTCAACCCAAAATTAGTAGAGAATAAATAAAAAATTAGTATTTTATAATGTAGATGAATGACCAAAACCATTATAGAGAAAAAATAAATGTAAATAAGCAAAATAGGTTAATGAATGTCATAATGAAAATTAACGCACATAAGAATAGAACTAGTAAAAATTGTACAGGTTAGAAGAAGACAAACATCACCCACATAGATGGATATTCATAATCAACCCAGTGCAAAAAAAATAAATCAGCAAATAATATTACCAACCCCAAATTACAAGATAGAGGGAAAAAAACATTGCATTTGTTGTATTATATGGAATTATTAATTAAGTCTCCAGTCATTGTTTATAACTTTATTAAATACAATCAAGTTAGGAGCATAACAACACATTCACATGTTTATTATATCTCTGAAGGTTCAACCGCTGTCACAAACAGTGTTACCACATCTCCCTCCTTTTATTTAAATTCCAGATTAACAATTATGTACAACAAAATAAAATAAATTTTCAAAATAGACAAAATACAATAACACCAATTTAACTATTAAAGTTCATTCTTCCACTAATCTTCTAGGTTTAATAATTCATCTTCCATATCTAGACATAGCTTGAGGTAGAGCTGGGTTATGGGTTTCAGAGGTGAGCTCAGGACTCTCTTCTGGATGTTGAGGTGATTGAGCTGGAATCAGTTGAGTCTTAGTATTCAATTCATTACTTTCGGTAATGTTATTTTCCAAAGTGGGATAATTATTTTGTTCTCCATTAATAGCAAAAGGATTTCCGTAGACGGACTAAATTCCTAACTAATGTTTGACCATCCTCAGTTCTTACTATGTAGGATCTAGGCGCATTGTTAGATTTAATAATCTGAGCTGGCTCCCATCTCCTTCCTCTTCTATGGACTACACTTTCACCATCATTGAAACCTGTTCTCTGCTGTGATGTTTTATCGTAGTATAGCTTAGACTTTTGCTGTTTTAGCTTCTTATCCTCCTTCACCCCAACGACATATGGCAGAAGGTTTTCTTCAATAGTTGGGATGACTGTTCTTAGCTGTCTGCTCATCAGTATTTGTGCTGGGCTTACTGACAATCCTGTGATTGGGCAGTTTCTAAACTCCATTAATCCTAGATTGAAATCTTGTCCAGATTTGTAACATTTTATCATGAGGCTTTTGCAAATACCTACTGATTTCTCCACCATTCCATTTGATTGTGGATAGTGTGGGCTAGTTAATTTTATTTCCCATCCTTGAAAAAAATTGCTTGAACTCAAAGGATGAGAAAGGCATATTATCAGCCACAATTTCATCAGGTATTCCATGTGTTGCAAATATTGGTTTAAGAGCCTTTATTGTTTCTGATGCTGTTTTATATGGCATCTTTACTACATCAAACCAGGCTGATAAATAATCCACAATTATTAAGTAGGAATAGTATCCTAATTGGAAGAGATCCATACCGACCCATTAATAAGGTCTTGATGGTACCGGGTAAGGCAATAAAGGTTCCTTTATATTTTTATTCCTATAAGTTTCACATATTTTACATTTTAATACATACTCTTCAATATTTGAGTTCATTTGCGGCCAGTAAAATATTTGTCTTGCCCTTGCTTGTGTTTTGCTGACTCCTAAATGCAGACTATGAAGCTTCTCCAACATTTTTTTTCTCAAGGAAATAGGCACCAACACTTTTTGGCCCACAAATACTAAGTTTCCACTAACACAAATTTCATCTTTAAATTTGTAATATACTTTTATTTCTTGAGGCACATCTTTACTATTGGCAGGTCATACCTTCATGTAATACTGCACTAGGCTTTGTAATGTCTTATCCTTGGCGATTTCTTCTTCGAGAATCTTTTTTCTTCTAGGTGTGACCTGCAATTGATAATTATTAGATGCTACTTCATGAACTATCTCACTAATCTAATCTTATTCAGAATTGACATTCTCCTCATTTTCACAACCTCTTGACAACAAATCAGCAATATATAATTCCTTCCCAGGCACATATCCCAAATCTAAGTCATATTTAATTAATTTAAGAATCATCCACTGCAATCTGGGTGATGGTATTTCTCCAACATTCTTTTTAAGTAGAGTCACAAGAGGTTTTTGGTCTGTTCTGGCACAAGTTTTACGCCCATAGATGTATAAATGGAATTTATATGTTGCAAAAAGAAGACTTAATAATTCGTTTTCAATTTGTGCAAAATTCTTTTCTGTTGGTGACAACGAACTTGACGCATAGGATATAGGTTGTCCCTCCTGCATTAAACAGCATCCTATTGCATCCTTAGATGCATCACATTCAATAGTAATTTCCTTAGATGTGTTAATACTAGAATTTTTGTAATTAATTCTTTTATATTTTTTAGAAGCATTGAATAAGCTTCTGTCCAAATAAATTCCACATTAAATTTCAAAAGGGTACGCAATTTAGAAGTTAAGTCAGCAAAATTTGGAATAAAATTTATTATGTAATTAAGCATGCCCAAACTTCTCTGTAATTCCTTCTTATTACTAGGGTTCTCTAAACTTTTAATAGCTTCTATTCTCTGTGGGTCAATTTTCATCCCATTTTTTTCAAACTCAAACCCCAAAAATGTAACTTAATTGGTTTTATATTGAAATTTACTAGGATTAAATTTTAAATTACTTGACCTGGCCCTTTCTAATACTTTATTTAGCACTTCATCATGTTCTTTTTCTGTCTCAGTTGGATACACCGAATGGGAGTCTGAGAAATGTATAGCATACAAAAGGTGTTGAAAACGCACAGAAGTTAGACGATTCTTTGTCCAGTTGAATATTATAAAAGCCCTCCTTAAGATCAAGTAAAGAAAACCAGCATTTACAAGCTAACTGAGAAGTTACTTCTTGCAAGGTAGGTATTAACGCAGGTGTTTTAATGATGGCTTTGTTCTGATCAGTTGGGTCCAAACATACTCGAAGACCTCCATCTAATTTTTCGATTACCACAAGATTGCTGAGCCATGTCACTGGACAATCCACTTTTTCAACAATTTTTTCTCTCTCCAAAAGATTTAACTTTTCTTGCAACCTGTCCCTAATAGCTAAAGGTACTCTTCTAGGAGGTCTGATAACTGGTGCTACAGTTTTATCCATTTTAATGAGACACTCATAATTTTTTATCAGTCCAGTTCCATGAAATATGTCTTCATTTCTCTTCAAAATTTCCACTTATCACGATCAATTTGATTATCAACTGTAAGATCATTTATTCTTTTAATTAAGTTTAATTTAACACAACCATCCAACCCCAGTGAGGGTTTAATTTTATTATTGTTTGCATCATTCACTACAACAAAACTAAGTTGGCAATTCCTCACATTATTGGCACTACATTTCAATTTAATAACTCCTAAAGATTTTAACTGATTGCCTCCAAATACCTCCAGCATTATTTGTCTATTATTACACATATTGTCAGTACTTACTCCTAATTTGAACAGACAGCTTATTGGCATTACATTAATCTCAGCTCCTGTATCAAGCTTGAACTCCAATTCCTTGTTATTAATATTTAAATTTTGTGACCACTGTAAACTATCAATTTTAAAACTTTTCTTTAAGCTCTCAACTAATTCACAAGAGTCAATAAGGGAATCCGCTTAGTCCTGTTTACTTTCATACTTATTTTGCTGTACTAAACTTATATTTTTCTTGTTTTTAAAACATGCAACTGCAAAAGGATTTGGCTTATTGCATAAACTGCAATACTTTCCATATGCTGGAAAATTATTGGCTCTATGTTTATTTCCACACTTCCGACACTAATAGTATACTGCATCAATATGGATGTTCACACCACTGTGATTCCCGTATTCAGGCCTAAAATTATTATGAGGTTTCCTGCCCTCATGATTAGCTGTATTATAATTAGATTTATTATTACCTCTTTTTAATCCATGTACTTCTACGGAAATCTCTTGTATAACTCTCACTTGTTCCTTTGTAGTTTCAGATGCTTTTACAAAATCAACCACTATAAGTAAATCTAGTTCACTTTTTCTTAATATTCTTTCCTGTAGCCCTTGATCTGTTAAGTGTAAAGCAATTTGATCCCTAATTAAAGATTCTAACTGATCACTGAATCCACAGTTTGCTCCAATATTGGGAAGCACTGTCACATAATTGTCAATAGTCTGACCATAAATTCTCAATGTTTTAAAGAATTTATGCCGCTCAAACAACATATTCTTCTTTTCTTTACAGTAGTTTTCATATTTAGTAATTACAGCGTCATGTCGACGTTGCAGTAGATAGTCCAAACGTATTAAAAATAGCCAAACCTTCATCACCAATCAAGTTAAGTAAAATTGCTATTTTAACTTTATCTGCCTTTTTACCCTTTTCAGTTGCTAAAAGATAGTATCCCAATTTTTCCAGTTTTCTGCAATACTACCAGAAAACGTTAATTCAGCGGGTGGTTTAAACTCCTCACACAACGCGGTTGGTTGTAATGTACCACTATGACACTTATTCACTTTATTAAATAACTAGGATTTCACCTGTCACCATGTTGTATTATGTGGAATTATCAATTAAGTATCCAGTCATTGTTTATAACTTTATTAAATACAATCAAGTTAGGAGCATAACAACACATTCACATGTTTATTACATCTCTGAAGGTTCAACCGCTGTTACAAACAGTGTTACGACACCATTCATACCAAAGAGGAACAAAATCCATTGTACAGTACATAAAAAAAAAAAATGAAATAAACAAAACAGGTTAATGATTATCAAAATGAAGAATAATCCACAAAAGGAATGGAAATCCACGGTCCATCCAGTGCAAAAAGCATAAAGGGGGAATAATCCCTACCTTCAATTTATTTAATTTAGACAAACCAATCTACCAGGACTAGCAGCAAACCTTAAGCAGGATTCCTATTCACAAGTGATGTATCGATCGCCCAGGAGCTTGTGGGAGAATAAAATCTACCTGATTGGGAGCCAAAGGTAGGTGTGATGAAAATGATTAAACTGAAAAGTTAAGGGACAACTGCAATCTCTCATTTAGGTTTATTGATTTCCGGTAGATGCTGCTTACTCTTCGGCAGATCTTGCGTTTCGTCGACGTACGGGTGTTGGTTGATTGTTTACTGAACCAGTGGACTCAAATTTATCTACCACACTGTGAATAGTCCTCTCGGTAGGACGGTTATGGCGACCACAGAACGTTGCTCGAACAGAACACCCATATTGATAAAACAATTTTATCATTTGCACGTGTTGTAACGGCCTTATTTATCGCTTTGGTTTCGTCCATCCAGTGCTGACGGATTAACTTAAGCCTTTTGAGATTGTTGTGGTTGTAGGGAGTCAAGTGGCGAGTGTGGAGATAGAAGGACTTATAAAAATCTCTCTCTCTCAGTTCTTACCGATATTAACGTGTTGTATTTTGTTTCTTTTAAAACAAAATAAAGAAGTGTTCCTTAGAACAGTGAATATCAACATTTATCATTTAATTACCCTGGACCTAACAAAAATATTACAGTACAGTGTTGTTGAACGCTATATCGGTCCATGGTAATTTGGCAAAACAGACTAAATAAATGACAGCCAATTTGACAGATGAAGCTTCAACAATTTAGCCGCTATCAACTGTTAAAGTTCGAAAGTCCCTATTGGAAGACGCTTTATTTATGATTTTATACATTGGTGATATTTGAAATATGTTTGCCAATGTAAAGAATGATTATAACACATTACTCTATACATTATTACAGTTCATAGGTCACATTTGAAATGTTTAAACTAATTAAAATTTTGATCGATGAATCATGTGCACACTAAATATATAAAAATTGTCGATATTAAATGGACATGATTTAAAAAAGAAAATTGCTATTTATATTTTTAATAATTACTAGATAATAAATGCTAGAAAGATAGTGACAGAGCCAAAGCCCAAACCCATGCCAACCTGATCGCCAGGTGCTCTGAGCCATCCCGGTCCGACTGTACACAACCCCATCCAATATCAGAGCTCATTATTTACGCTCTCGCGAACCTTACAAGAACATTGCTGGAAGCGAAGACTTACAAAGGGACTACAGTAGAGTTTAAATATAATAAATAATTGAATTAATATAATCTACTAAATACTAATAATTATTGGCCAAAGAAAAAACTCTAGGTTCGGGGCTTGAATCCCAGTCGGACCTACCCAATATTCCGTTGGGTGCTTTATCAACTGAGAGCGAGAAGACCTATCTAATCTGAATTCTATTTGGCCAAATCTTCTAAGCATCACATTATGGTAGGTACTAAGGCAATAATATCTGGTTGGACACTTTACCAAAAATAACTTCCATACACAAAGATACAACTACTAAACTATAAAGAAATTAAATTCTGTAAGTTACATCAAACTTTTTTTGAAATAGGTTTTTGCCTGCTTCACACGACTGTGCGATGGTAGCCCATAATTGTCATTATTGAACCCGAGAAAAACATACTTGCTACATATTACCCCTGGTTCATTTTAAGGTGCAGGGAAATAAAGTATAAATGCAAGTTAAACGAAGAAGAGCACAGATTTATTTGGATACATATATGGGCAGTACACACTCATGGACGGTCACAATAGGAATCAATGAGGCACATGCCAACCTGATCACCAAAACGCAACAGTGCCGCCCTTACCGTTACAACTAAATATAAATCATATAAAACCACTAAGTAATAATACAAATGCGGAATTATACCAATAGTTCATACTGTTTTAAAGTAGGACTCGTTTGTCCAGCCATCTTTGCTCTTCACTCTTGAACGAATCTCTAAGTTTCTATCTTACATGGCTACTTCATCCTGTTGTGGCGTTCATTTGTTCAGTGCCGGTTTGTTAATAAGTGATATTGAGTTAAATTAGAAATGGAGGTGCCAGCATTTTTAATTTGGCTAAAAAATAAATACCCATTAGTCACTGTAGATTGCTTGGAAAAGCAGGTATTTTAGTTGAATATATGTTTTTTGTGTTAGTTTTAATTTTAGTACGTTATATGATATAACTTATGGTCTCAATCACGAGTATTTACCTATTATATAAATCATTACATTGAAACCCTTGCACTTTATTAATTCTAGTTTGAAATTAGCCATTTCCCTGTGATCAATGCAAGTCTTATTTTCAATTTAAGAAAAAAAAATTGTTATGCTTCATTGTGGTTGTTAATAAATGTAAGGGTTATTTTCAATATTACAGAAGTTGATTTACCACATCAATACTTCTGTGCAATTATTGACTTGAGTATGAAACATGGAGACAAAATATGGATCTTAATAAAATGGGGTGTGCTCTGGGGTTGCCAAAGTTTAGTAATGGTCTAGCAGCTATGACCCCAAGCCTCTGCCTTGCTGTCTATGTTTGATGTGGTGACAAATAAGTTAAGGGTTCGGAATAAAAGTCTACATTTTAAGAAATTGGGTCAATCAAACGACTATTCAATGAATAGAAATAATTTAGTGACAGGTCTTTTAACATTTCAATGCCAGGGACTACTTGGGTCTACCAACACTTTTTATAACTGACCTCTTGATGTTTAATCAATTTTAAACTGAGCATAATTGAAGGTCACTATTTTATGTTTTGTCATTTCTTAATAGTGGGTGAAGTTTAGCTAGTGTCTGAATGAGGATTAACATAAGAATTGGAAGCTGTTTAGGAGGAAGATAAACAGTCTTAAAGGTAAACACTGAAAAGAAAGTCCAAGATGAAAATGGGGACATATCAACTGATCCAAAAATTATTCTTTAGCAGGTGGTTCAGAAACTGTGAATGTCATTGAATCACCTACCGAAAATGATTCTCACATAGTTTTATGTGGTGGAGTAATACAGGGGAAAGTCTGATGCTGTGGAAAAAATAAAATTTGGAAATGGCAAACCAGATATATTATCAGAAATGCAACTCATTTGCAGGCAAAAGAGAGGTAGGTAATAGGGTAAAATGATGTCCAACACCTTTTATTCAAGGGTGCGTATCCCCCAACTTTCCTATATGGAGTAGACACCTGCAGTCTCATTTTATTCAAGCAAACAGATTGATTGCAGTTAAAATGAAATCCCTTCGGGTAATGGCTAAAAAAACTAAGTGGGATTGTTTCAGGAATAAAACGATAAGAAAAGTTCTACAGGTTGCTGCCCTGAAGAAAATTTTTTAAACAACCACTGAAGTGGCTTAAACATATTTCTTAAATGGATGAAAACCAAAAACCAAGGATACTTATGGAGGCAAGGCCCATTAGAACCTACCCTTGAGGGAGACCTAGAGAAACCTCGCATGGTCATATTGCTGAAATCAGACTGAAAAGTCAGGAAATGAAAGCCCTGACAAGTGACAAAGATAGTTGGCAGGATTGGAACGAGGTGTCTTTGTGCTGAAAGCCACAAAGGGAGATGGGAATGAACAAAAAGTAATTTGTTATTTGTAATCACTATTAGTTAGCATTATAAAAATTCATTATTATTCTCAAATCTAAATAAAGTACAGGAAAGTAATGGGAAACATATAATATTAATAAAAGGTGGGAATATCATTGGCAGGGGTAGGCGGTACTTAGGGAATGCTCTGAGGTACCTACTTCTTTTACTCTCATTTTAGAAGAAAGGGACGGGTTAAGTCATGCAGACAATCCATGGACCAGTTCGGCAGTCAATGTGCTAAAAAAATTTCAAGACATGTCAGTTTTCTTGTATTTTGTTCTTTTAGTACTTCATTCTTGTATTTTGTTTTAGGGTTAATTTTTATTTTTTTCATTTTAAACATATAAATATGCATTTGGTTTTTATTTTTTCAAATTCTATTGTTTGTTGTATTTTTACTTGTTTGTTAACCATAAATACTTTGGTTTAAAGGCAAAAGCTGGCAAAGATGTGGATTCTTCTGTTATAAATCCAAATGGGGTGGAATTTCATAATCTTTATATTGATATGAATGGATTAATATTCCATTGTACACATCCAGAAAACAAGTATGTATGATAACTATGTATATATTATAACAATTTACCGTATTTGTGAAAACATGAACCTGGTGGTTAATAATAAAAACCATAGTGGGCTGGGTTCATTATTAATTAGATGAAATGTCTCGATGTGAACACCCAATCTAGCTCACTTTTTAATATGCACTGGGTTCTTCTCGGCTAGGTAAGAAAATTAGGCCCTTGGCTGACCAAGCACACTTGGCTAACACATGAAATAATTATTTGTATCTAACAACAAATATACATATATACTTTATGTTGCTGCATCAACACTAATATATCACATAAAACACAATTTTCTTACTACACCAATTTGGGAAGTACCTCACACTGACCAGGAATTGATTGTAATTGTCTTCGGGTGTTTTTGAAGTGGAGTTATTTTTGGACATTAGACCAAATAAATCTGGGGATTTAGTCTAGTACTCACATGAAACTGATGAACAATGCGAGTTTGATTCTTATCTGGGATTTAAAAAAATCTATTTTACTTCATAGCAGCAAAGCAACTTTCCGACTCCTGCTATACAGGTAATCTAATTAAATCCCCCTTCTAGTCATAAGTTTTTTTTCCCCACAATGGTCACTCTTATGACTTGCATCCTTCAGGTTTTATTTACAGCTTTGTTTTAGATAGACATCATTTATGGAGCCTAAGTTACCTGGGTGTGCAATCTTTTATAATACCCATTACACTGGAAGGTAATTTTATCGCAAAATAAAATCATCTTCCAAGTGACTAGGACTTAGTTGGAGCCCAAACAGTAGTGGGTGTTGAGCATTCTATTTTATCATTCATCTATTTTATCAGTGAGGAATGTGTTTTGTACATAAAATGCAAATTGTCATTGATAAATTCAGATTAAATTATTGGCCATCGCATCTCTATGGCCTTATGAACTATTTTCTAGATCATTGTTTTCTGCCATTTAAAATATTATGAACCCAGTTAACAATTCAGTAATAACGGAAAATAATATAGTAAGTCTTTTAGAACTTTTAGAAAAGTTGGTCATCGTATATATAAATATATGTATTTCCTTTTACACTAAAATATTAAAAATATATATCAGTATAAGTGGGGAAATTATTGATTCAAAATGATGAATCAAATATAACAACTCCTCCATTAGGGACCATTGACAGTTTCTGCCTCATAATTTTTTTTTCTATTACTCTAATTGTAATCATTAAAAGACATATCCCGATTTTCAGGCAATTCTTTGTTGGAAAAAGTGTGTTTTATGAATTGGTGACAGACGAGGGTGGTCTGAAAAGTTTCCGACCTAACAAAGCTTTTATTTTAGCTTTTATTTCACTAGATTTTATTTATTTTATTATCATCTTCATGTTGAGGTCGGAAACTTTTCAGACCACCTGTGTACTGTCAGATAGAGCATTGTTAATAATGAAAGCTTAGATGATAAGTAGAGCCAAAAATAAAAATGAAATATAGGCTTGAAAAAAATTATTACAATACCACAATGAAAAAATTTTTTTCATCCTCATTTTCAAAAAGAAATAAATGCTTATCTTTGGGTAACAAAACTACTGCAATATATTTTAATACTAATGAGATTTTGTTAGTATTATGTATTTATTATCTGTAGTAAAGTATAATTATACTATTTGGGATCTCTTCCAGTATTACTCTTTGTCTTCATTAAATTTTTCTTAAAGATTTAATTTCCTTACTTGATAAGAGATTATCCAACAGAGGATGAATATTTTCATGCAGATATTGGTCCATGATTATTTTAGGTGGAAGTTTGACCCTTAAAATAATGACGCGGATATTTAATTTTATTTATCATCCCTATGCTGGGTTGGAATTGGATTTGGATAGCACCAAAAGTGTCGCTTTTCATCTCTGCATCGCTGAAAGCTATGGGCTGGGCATGTAATCTTCCCCTCCATAAGGGTGCTAGGGGTGTCTTACACCCAGAATGTTTTTTTCCAGACTGTCAAATAAGTTATCAGTAAGTCAAATGTGTACTAAGTTTGGTATACATTTTTCCTGGAATTTCAGAGTGTGGAATATGCACACACCACCCATCTATTTTTGCGTATAAAGATTATAAAATGTTGGTACGTACGACCAACTGTACTTTATGCATCAGATACTTAGATGTTATTGAACTGATACTTAGGAGTTTTATATTGACATATAAAATCATTGAGAGCAGCTTATTTCTGGATGTTGTACTTAGTTGTTGTTGATTTGTTTTGTGACACAATTTGTTTGTCTGTTGTTTTATCTTCATAAAAGATAATTTAGGAAAATTTGGAAGAACACATAAATTTATTTTTCTTCAAGCAGCTGAATTCTAAACCGTAATGCTCTTGTGCATCAGTTCCTGAAATAAGGCAGTTCAATTTTGTGAAACTTGGTATATACGAAACTGCAAAATAAAAAAAATAATAAAGTTTTGTGGAAAATCATGTAAAACGATGTAAAATCTATTTATTTTCTGCAGGCCAGCTCCGAAAAATGAAGATGAAATTATGCTTGCAATTTTTGAGTGTATAGATAGATTGTTCAAAATTGTTAGACCACGTAAACTTCTGTATCTTGCAGTTGATGGAGTTGTAAGTATACTTTATCTGTACCCAGATATTTCCCGTTAACCTTGTATTGTGAATCTTTACGCCAGTATTCTTGCAGGCCTGTAATAAAATTTACATTTCAATAATTTGTTGTAATTGCTTTATACAGGCACCTAGAGCAAAAATGCATAGACAAAGGTCTAAGATGTTTAGGACTGCTACGGAAATGGCTGCTCAAAGTGCCTTAATTAGAACTAAAAAAAAAGCTGAAGGTGTGAATTTACACCCAGAAAAGAATGGCACCTTCAATTTTGATAGAAATTGTATCACCCCTGTAAGTTATTCAATACTATAAATCTATAGTCATATTTTAAGTAAATATTTTCTATTATTTTTGCTTTATTTTATGGTAATTTTGGAAGGTGAGTTGGTATTTTTTCTTTATAAAAAGAATGAAATACTTCATCAAATATGATTTATTTTTTAATGGAGGTTTGGTAATTTAATAACAAACTGTTACCTGTGTTCAGAAAATTGAAGTTTGCTACTTGTTTATTACTACAAAAATAATTTTACTGGAGGACACTTGTTCATTATTTAGCTCTTTTATTCAACATTTATGAAACCATGATTGAATAAGATGTGGGTTTAATGTTAGCCCTGAATCAGGTAAAAAATAATCAATGATTCACAATAGAAGTAAAAGGTCTATTGGCTTTTTGTCAACATTTTCTTTTGTTGTTGCATTTTTCATATGAGGCAATTTAATGTAAGAGGTGAACGGCCACCAATCTCTGTGTTTCATATTCTACAGCAGGAATCAGTCTATGGACGAATCCATGGAGTCTTCCGAATGAATCCAAATTTTGTCAAACAATTAAAAAATATATAAATAAAATGTATAAATATTGGTGTTATATATAAAAATATATTTTTTTAATATATAATGATTCTAAAATAAATTTATTAAATGTAGTCAATACTATCAACTATCTTTGGTTTATAATTCAAATATATCACATTTTAATATTTTCCATTGTTGAGTTTACAAAAATTTTGAAATACAAAAAAAATTTTCTTGAAAAAACTTTATAAAGTTACTTAGTGTGACTTCCTGGCATGAAAAGGACTAAGTTTTTGTAAAAATGTTGTACATTTCATGTCCAGATCTTTGATAAGATTTTCTAATAAAATTGTCTATTATATTATATAGCATATTTAATTATTTTTTAGGGTACATCATTTATGTCTCGACTAACAGAATGTTTAAATTATTATATACATGCTAGACTTGCCTCTGATCCTGGTTGGAAAAAAATCAAAGTCATTTTGTCTGATGCTAGTGTACCAGGAGAAGGAAAATATAAAATTTTCGAATTTATTAGAAGACAAAGAGGTATTTAAAATAAATTTTAAGTTGACTGATAGATTTAGCCGATTTCTATTATATATACTAATCTGGTAATATTCACAAATTCAGTATGTAAATATTGGACAATACTTTCTAGAAGTTGACCTACCATAACCAATAGATCCAAAAATTTAGCTTAGTACCTTTTTATTTATGCATGATAAATCAAAGAAAATTTAAAACAAATAATAACATTTGCCAAATATAAGTAAATAAAAACTCAAGAATACAGATAAATAATATTCTCTACTAGAGATAAAATGTATTTATAAGGGGGGTTGTCATATCATTAAATTTTATATTAAAAGATTTAAATTATTGAAGCTTGACGTGAGGACAGTAATAGCAATAGTAAGGAGGAAGAAGAATCTTAGAAATTATTATTACACCTCCTGCCTTAACAAAGCTGCCGACTCCTGATCTTTTCCCTTTTTGATTATGTGGTGTATGGTTACCTCTCTGGAGATCTTGAGGCCTCACAAACCACACATGAATTGCCTTCTAAGATTTATCAGAAATGTCATCGGTGTTTACAGATTTTGTATTGGATTTCATATAGTAGGACAGATAGAACAGGAATAGTAGCATAAATGTAACGGAAAGTGTTGATCAAGATTCAAGATGCCTCTAGCAAATATAGAAAGTGGTGTTGACGAGGCAGTATATACTTATAAGAAATGATAATTGAGGTAATGTGAGAAAATAAGTTACTGTTCAGAACTTGTGAAAATGGCAACATTAGTACAGATATGAGGGGGATGAACATAACTCTATAAATTTCCCTACCAAATTAGCATGGGATTGAAATTAAGACTGGGATTTAAGTTAATTTATATTTAGATCTAGTGCCTAGTTGATCAGTTTTACCAATAATCACTAATATACTATACTTTAAAATTAACCTCTATTATCATCTCATTTAGCGAAAAATTGTCTTTTACTTGTAGCTCACAATAATAATGACCCCAATATTGTACATTGTCTCTATGGTGGTGATGCTGACACGATAACGCTGGGCTTAGCAACTCATGAACCCTACTTTTCTATTATTCGAGAAGAATTTGTTATAAACCCACCAAAACAACAATGCGACCTCTGTGGAATTGGTAAGAAGTATTAATTTTTATATATTGTCTGAGTCTTCTCATTTATATTTGTTTATTTTTTAGTTATGAAGTTCTTTAAGTTATTGTGAATATCTTGTGTATGTGTTTGGAACAAATGTTGTGCTTGCCTTCTCAGGGAGACCCCCTCACTCACCTGCTTTCCTCTCTCCCTAAATCCCCTCTCTCTCACCTCAAATGGTGCAAGTCAGGACAGCAGCTATGAGACAGATATGTTAATATAATGTATTTCTATTTGATCTTGTCAATTAGTGGACATTAAATTTCAATAATTTCATTTTTTTTAGAGCCGTTGGTTTTAGCGGTAATTACTTTCATTAGTTCTTATTGTATGTTATTTTCATTAGTTTTTAATATTAGTGGTTCTAACCAGGTGGCCACTTCTTCTTGCATTATTATTTATTTGATTTGTAAATGGGTTATTCCATTGTGGGTTTATGGCAGTATAACTTATTAAATTAATAAACCTCCTTCTATACAGTTCACATTTATTTTCTCTTACTTTTGGCTGGAGCTAGCCCCTTATGTGAATGTAAAGAACATTCACCTATAATCCTCTTCACAAACATTTTGGTCCCACCCCTGCTGATAAGGAATTAAGTCCTTTGTCTTTATATCAAAGGATTAGTCACAGTGGATTATAGAAAACATAGTTGTTTAAAATCTCCCATTATCCTTCCAGAACTTATTGTTCTATTTATATTTTTCTTTATTTAGATATAAATTCCTATTTAAATCTTAATATTTTTTTCATTTACATTTTATTGTGTTGTTATTCTATGCACCACCTCTCATTCAGTATTATTTATACTATCTATTTTTGTTTTTTTCCATCTGTTTATTCAATTGAGAGAGACTTTAATATGGGAGTTCCAGAATTAACTGTTCAGAGAGTGAGAGCAGTACTCAAGGTAATTCAACTGGTTAAATATTTAATGTCAGTCGATCTGTTGTTGACAATGGGGATAATAGTTTACGTGATAGTTCCCTGTCCATGTATTCTTCATTATCATCGATTCAACAACACTACATTTAGTGACTGAATTTAATTTCCTTATAAGAGTTCCGATTTCTAGTGGAAGTGAAGGCCTTTTTCCAAATGAAGATGACACTAAGCAGTTTAAGGAAGTTAATTCAATCTATTACAAAATTGTTGAGTACCATCCAAAATGTCCATGGTTTGAAACTACTGCTAATAATTCAACATTGAATCGATCTATGATTTCTTGGTCTAGATTGCCCCGAATATTCTCAGCCAATTATGTGAATGACCAAGATTTAAACAATGATTTAACTCAATGGTTCATTATAGCAGTGATATTCCCATGATTGATCGCTGTATAACTGTAGCAGACAATGTCTATTCTTTTCAATCTATTAATATAGATAATGAAGCAGATTTTGTATGGCTTACTTTAACCTATCTTCAGTCAACTTAGAATGGCCAATCTTTGGTCAGCTAGTTGAGTTTTTACATGGACTTCATAAGGTATTACAGCTTTGTGAATCTCAGACTTCTAAAACTGCGAATTTATAATGCCCATCAAAACTAATTAGCAAAAGTCATGCTTTCACGTCAAAAGACTGTAGGTATGGGGTCACCGCCACAGGATATTGGAGCTTCCTTTCGACAACCTGATTCATGCGTGTACTGAAAGGATCACAACGTACTACCATGGGGTTTAAAGCAGAAAATTGAATAAATGCTCCCTCGACTGCCTTTTGACTAATAAGGCTGCCCAATTTCCCTCGAAATGGGGATGGAGGCACTAACCATAGTGCTGGGACCACCCAGGCATCATCTGTTCTGTCTTCCAAAATGAGGCCCTTAGGGGTTTTAAATAATTTTTGAAGGTAAAATTAGCTTACTTTAATTGTCATGGGCCAGCTCAGGTTTCGACTAGCTGTCCTTCAGTTAGTTGGTGTAGAATTTGGCAAGGCAAGCATCATACTCTTCTGCACAACAGCATCTCCGATCAATTTTCTACCCACCTGGGACCAGTCAGTACTGAACTAAAGCTCCAAGTTCCCCAGCATCCAATAGCCAATGCTCACAGGAGCTCTCTCATTGCTAGCATTAGGGGACCATCATTAGTGCTGTTGGGAGCAGCAGTTGCATTTATGCTTGACAAAGATAGTTACCCACAGTCAATTTGCATCTTAGTGAACTGCGGGTCTCATTATTCCTCAGTCGCTACATACTGTGCTCGACATGTGGGACTTCATTGGGGTCTGAGTCACCTTAAGGCCCTTGGGATAGGGAAAACTCCTTTGCCTAAGATAAAAAGACAACTCCGCTGTACTATGCAGTCCAGAGTTTATCCAAAGCATACAAGGGTACCAGAGGTCTTCTAACAATCTTCTTGTGGTCGCAACTATCACTAGTCACTTACCTACTTCATTCCTTATACCCATGAAACATAATAGTATTCATATTAATCTCCTAGCAGATCCCAGGTTTTGGGAACCGATTGATTCTGTTCATGATTATTTTTTAGAATATTTTATTTAATAGGTGGTAAGGAAGAAAATGCTTCATGAAATACAAAAATAATTTGTAAATAGGTTCGCCTGAGGATCTATAATTGTTTATAATTATCTGTAAATTTAAAGGGTCAAAAAAAAAAAAATACTTCGTAACGAATAACAATTTATTTTCAAATTGCATATATCTCAGTAAGTATATATCATCATAATAAATACCTAAAATAAATATGACTGTTCTGTGCTGCTGGTTATTGTAAAAGCTTTACCTTCATTACATGTCTTCTTACTTGTTGTCTACCGGGTTCTCATCTGGTTTGGCCTCTCCTACTTGGCGGCATCTGACCTTTTAGCAGCTGACTCACTAACACTCTGACTCTAGGCTAAAAGAGAGAGCGGGGGCTTTTTCACATCTGTTATATGCACTGAGCTCCCGACACTAAAAAAATTGAGTAATTCTGATGGGGATCAGGAGTCCCTTGTGCCTATCTCCATTTTATTACCAAGGGTCATAGTTAAAGGTCAGGCATTCCCCGGTGGGTCTTTCCAGTGTACCTGGTTATTGCTGAAGGTACCTGGCTGGGTCAGGTCAAAACATTATTTTTTCAATACCTCTCAGCAGTTAATTTTACTTTTTAAATTCAGTTTAATTAATAATAATAATTTATCAATAATAAGAATCATTACAATAACTATTTCCATTCACTACTACTTTCTATCTCTTGATGTGCCCTGTGTTTATGTCGTCCTTGCTGTCACATTGTGTGCATACTCCAGTCCTTCTTTCCTATTCCACAAAGATGTTGCTGCAAATATTCATCCCCTCTTTCTCGGGCTCTGAGCTAGTATCTGGCTTTGTTTCAGTACTTCCCAGCCTTGACTTGCTTGACCCGGTGATGTTCGTCTATTGAGACTCTTTCCTTATCTTTAAGATAACGATTTTTTAATAAAGGAGGAGACACCCTCCTTAACTTGTTCTGTTTGTAGGTGGATGTCAAGTTAATTAAATTGATTTGCCGATTTTGCAATTATTTTTGATCTTTAAATTATTCCTAGTCTGGAAGAAGCCTGAATGGGTGAACTATTGATCTGTTGGAATATTTATTATTAAATTGATGTTAACAATTTTCTTCTTCATTAAAAATATTTTTACTTTCTTATTTATAAAGAGTAGGACACTCACAAAAACCATAAAAAGATTAATAGTTAATTTTTACTTAATATGTTTTCAGGGTCCAATATGGTCCTGGTGCATAAATTTGTTTATTTAAAATATTTTATATTAGCACAATTTTCTAGCAAGTTTATGTACCTAATGCAAATAGAATAATAATTACTGTATGCAAATAATGACATTGATATACTTTGATGTTGGATGATGGGTTGTCTTCTATCCTGCGTTCTCAACATGGTCCCTCTCTTCAGTACCCAATCTTATAGTGGTTGACCATCTTAACTCATGGACCGCTTGAATGGAAAAGACTAAGATGCTTTATTCTCCCCTCAATTAGTGTTTATAGGTCAACCCCAACCCAAGCTGGAACCCCATAGCTGGAAATCCTAGAAAGTACAGCAGGATACCTGTGGCCAGGTGGGGAGGTAAAAGAGACTACATTTATTAAAATTATCTCAACAGAAAACTCCTTTCTTAAATTCAATGTAATTCTAATAAATAAATTTAATTTTCTAATAAAAATATTGGTACAATATAAATAATAGATAGGAGAGATGGGGAATATTCAATCTAATTAAAATTGATAACTACAATTACTTTTTTAATTGTTACTTACAATTAACGTAAGCAGTCCATTCTTACCTGATTGGCGGTTCCTGTTAAGTCAAGCAACTCATTCCAAGGTGCTGGTAACCCGTCCTTGGGGCGGACTGGGTTGGTAAAAAAATGAGAAATTGATGGTTCTTAGCATGGCAGACTGCAAGGTAACCTGGATAAAATAAAACTTTCTCTTTACTATTATATGATATTTATCTAATATACTGTTTATAATAATAATTTAATATCATGTTTGGTTATTTTACAGGGCATAAGTTTACTGAATGTAAAGGTCAAGTTGATGATATAAATTTCATTAGTGAAACAAGACCAATGGGTAATCCCACAAGATATATCTTTATTAGACTCTATGTCCTTAGAGAATACTTGGCAGAAGAACTGAAAATGCCAGGATTACCTTTTAAATATGACTTTGAGCGTGTATTAGATGATTGGGTGTTCTTGTGCGTTTTTATAGAAAACAACTTCTTACCCCATTTGCCATCTTTAAAAATCCAGGAAGGGGCATTGGATATACTTATTTCTCTTTATAAGAAAACTATCTACACAGCAAAGGTAAATTGCTTAGTGTTTTACTCATAATTGATTGGGTTTTTCATAATCAATGATAAAAAGTCCACACTGATTCTTGATGCAGTATTTTTTTTATTCTCATCATTGTGGCTTATAGCCTTTATACTTTTCGGGGGACTTAATCTTGACTGATTTATAATTTAATATCCATTTGAAAGCCTGGTACAATGACACGCTAGGTTTAATCTTATCTTAGTGATAATCAAAGCATCCACATGTTTAAAAAATAAATGGTTAAATAGTATGTATTATTGTTCGAAAATTCATTGCATCACTTTTGCTTTATAATTTTCTATTGTTTTGATTAGTAATACAGTATTTATTTTAATAATTGACAAGACTTTGTGTAACTATCTTTAATATTACAGTGTTCTTGGTAATTTATGTATTAATTTTTGGCAAAGGTTTCTCCAATTCAAGGTCAAGTTATATTATATTCATTAGTATTGCTATGTTAAAACATATTAGCTTGAAACTAGTACATAATTACAGCTATAAATGTGAAAACTAAAATCTAAGGCTGATTCTGTTAGTGATATAATAATATTTTTTCCAATAAATAAAATAAAAGATTTGATATTTTTAATTAATTCAACTGTTTATTTCTCATGGATAACATTTCAGGATCTCTCTTAGGATCTGGAGCCCCAATAAGGCTAAAATTAAAACCTATATCTTAAAAAATAATGTAGGTTTAACAATCAATAATTGTTAATTAAAACCTGAATATTTTTCTGCCATATAGATGAGAAGGAAATCAAATTAAAGATCTTGATGTCCTGTTCAATAATATGTATTTTTTAATGGGATTTCAATAGATTATAATTACAAAAAGTTATAAAAATTGTTTTTGCATTCATAACAAAACCCTTAATTGTGAAATGCATCATGATCTGAATTTTATTGTTAGATCTAATTGATATTCTTATCCCTTATTATTTTTTTATTAAATAACTGGGCATCATTAGCAGGAGCAACAGAAGAGTTTGAAACAACTTTGTTGGTAATTAGCCTTAAAATAAACACTGAGGCAAAACGTTTCTGATAACATCCAGGAATCATGGGTGGAGGCAGTTAAAATAAATGAACATCAAATCCCAGTATGTAACTCAATGATAATTACTGAGAAGTAAGGAATACATACAGACGTTATGAATGCTAGACTGGCTGCAAGAAATAGATACACAAAAGCACTCCTGAAAGTTCTATTCTTCAGGGAACTATCCTGCAGTTTCAAGCTAATAACCTACAGGACTATCATTAGACATGCAGTGCTTCTACAGAAAAAGAGGATTTTTCGTTCATTTATTATTGTGCAATCTAAGTTTTATGACATTGCCATATTTTTTAAAGGGTTCTGCAATTTTATCTATTAATTTAGTAATATATTTTAGGTTTATTATTAAAACTGTGTTAGTTGTAGGAGGACGCTGATTATAAATATTTTTTCCTTGCTCTATATTGTTTTTATTGATTTGTTGCTAGTGTCTGTTTATCTAATATTATTTCTGAATAGAGATCCTGTATGATCAAGCTCAATTGTTGTTAGTTTATTTAGATTTACATATCAGTTTTATTGATTTCTAATTTCAATTCAATTCTAACAATTTTTATTGTTAGGTATAGAAATTTCTTCTTCTTTCCTTGCGCTACAACTTATGTAGAGACAAAGCCTCCGACATTTTATACTACCACTTGTCTCTTGTTTTGAGCAGATGTCATAATAAGAAAATTTACATTTCAATGAGATAATCTGGACTATCTTTTGGGCAACCTTGTATTGTAGTACATCAACTTCACTGAGAAAATGGAAAAAATTATAAAAATTCATGACCTCTGTCTCCATTGTGACCAACAAAAGTTCCCTTAAAGATTTTCCCCGGTGCATATCTTTCAAACTTAAGTAGGATTAGTTCTTGCTTTTTTGAGATTGTTTAGCATTCAAAAGTATATGTTAAAATTGGTATGGTCAGTGTTAAATTATAATGTTTGTCAATTAGGAGAATGTTATTTGTTCTGGCCAAAAAATAATCTATTTGCAGCTAATACTTTTCAGTGAGTTGCCAATCTGTATTGCTTTGTCAGGATTCACCTCTGTTCCTTAATAGATAATACTGGCAACCTTCTCGAAGACGTGCTGTCTTATTTCAATGTTCTCAATTACATGTGCATATGTGTGAATGAACCGAGATTCCTCTGCAATTCACACAATCAAGAACATCTCCTTTGTTCAAAAGGTCAATTTACTGGCCTTATATATTCTATATTATTTACTGTGCATATTTTCAGTTTACTATTTATCCAGAAATATTTTGTGTTGAAGATTCATTTGCTCACTGCCTCTACCCTTAAATACTTCCACAGGCAGCCTATTATACTTGATTATTCTAAAGACATTTCATCACTGCTTATACTCCTTCATTTGATAGCTTGATGTATCCAGTTTTTCTTCCATTGTCACTTCTTTTTTTTTATGCAGCAGCTTCTCTTCTCCTTTTTAATTCCATTCCACTGAATGACATTACTGAACTTGCGTTCCTTTATTGTTTTGTAGCCCTGATTCTTTCAAGTATCAGAGTTTGCCATACACCATCAAGTCACCTAGCATGCCTGGAATTTCTCCCCACCGCGTGTCCAGATAATTTCAATGCCTTATTTCAATATTCTCAAAAGGATCAATTACCCCAATTATAGTATCAAATTGTGGTGAGAATTATTTTTTTTGTCAGGACCTATCAGTTTGCTCACACCATATTTGTGTCACAGTTAATAAACCTCCTCCCTTTTTTGTTACTCTCACCATAGATTTTGTTTGAGGATTAGTATAAATCTTTTCATCAATATAATTCAATATATCCAACTTCCTCATTTTTTAATCTAGCCTGTGTAGGTGGTACATTAAACCAGTACATTGAACTTATTCTATTGTCAAATTAAAATTAATAGAAATGAACCTAAGCAACTTAGAAATAAATATGAGAGACAGGAAAAAAAATGTCTGTATTTATAAATACTAGAATTTAAAACAAAATTATCTGACTTGTCTGTAGTTATGTTAACTGTAAATAAGTTCTGGTATTACTGTAAGTAGAAGTTTGATGTAGAAAAAAATCAATATTATCAATACTTTTTGAAAAGCTGCTTTATTGCAATACGCTAGTATAAAGTGAACAACAAGTTTTCATTTGTTATTACAAACTGTTAACAACATGAGAACTGAGTCATTGACTGATACACTTAATACATGTATACTTTAACATCTCTTCAGTTATTTTTGTAAATGCAATTAGTTTGTGTTATGGGATATAATAATTATATGATTAAAATAGCTTATTTTTTCAGGGT